>SJYG01000505.1:776168-826385 GCA_006410535.1 Litocranius walleri
CTGCTGGTGGCCAGGGCGGGGGCAAGGCGGCTGGGGGTGGGGGTGGGAGGCGTCGCTGCCCCTTTCCTATGTCCAGCACCCAGTGAGCCCCCTGGAAGGGCCACATGCACCCAGCCTTGACCTTCTCTGTGATTCTGGTTTGTACAGGAGGCTCAGATAGAGCCGGAAACCCAGTAAGAGGGAGGCCCTTCGGGCCACAGGGCTGCCTGCCTGCCTCTTCTCCCCAGCTCCTGAATTCTTCCCTGCCTCACACCACATCTCCCCTCCTCCTCACCGGGCCGCCCACCCCCTCACAACCCGGACTTCCACAGAAGCTGAGAGTCCCTGGCAGCATGGCCCAGCCCTGGGGTGCTGGGGGAAACTACCACATGCACATCTGGCCAGGTGGGGCTGGGGCAGCCCTGCACTGCATGCCCCAGCCCCTGAGATGCCCCCGGGCATCCTGTTTCTCCACCCCCTCCAGGCTCAACTGGACGGGCTGCTGCCCACCCAGCTCTCACCTCCCCTGTTGTTGCCAACACACCAGCTCCTCACCAGGAGCCCAAGGCCCCTGCTTTCCACCCGCTTCTGACAGCCGCAGACGTTCCATTCTGATGCCAGCACGAGGGCTGAGTCGCACAGCACCACCCCCACAGACTGGACCGCAGGGAGCCTAGGCCTGGACACTGGGCGCTCCCCAAGACCAGCGCGTGGACGGGCCCACCTGCCTGTGCCTGCTGCCCCCCTTGACCCCTGCCTACCCGCTCCGAGATGCTGCAGGGTCAGCTAGGCACCTGGAGCCGCCCTCCCCTCAGGCCCGTGACTCTGACACACAGGGGGAGGTCGGGCGAGGCCAGGCCTGCTCCACCCAAGGACGGGGCCTTGGCCATGGCCTCAGGGAAGGAAGCTGGGCCTCGTCTGGGGAGACGTCCACGGGGGCCACTTCCTACAAAGTCAGTGTCGAGATCTGACGGCTGTGTGCTCGCCCACCTGCCTCCTGCGTGCGCCCCGAGGCCGGACCTCCTTCCTCCACGGGGAGTCTGGATGAGCGAACTGGCAAGTGAGTGCCGCGACTTCACCAGGAAGTCCTGTGGCCCCTGCTGCTGCGGGGGGCCACTTGCTAACTATTCCGCGCCCTCCCACCCTGGCTCCGGGACTGACTCTGCTGCAGCTGCGGCACACCTTCTGCGCCATCGGCCCGTAGATATATCTCAGTGCCGCGGGGAAGGAGCCGAGGAGCAGCAGTCTCGGCGGGCTGGGCCTCCAGAGTGTTCCTAAACCCTAATACTGTCTTTACAGTGCTTGTTGTGGCAAATGACCCCTCTCACACACCACACCCCCCCACACACCCACACACACGTGCACACATCACGTGCACATGCACACACACATGTACACACAACACACTGGTACACAATGTGCGCATACACCACACATGTACACACACACATACACATGTGCATCCCCAAGCAACTCACACATGTACACACGCACACAGACACATGTACACATACCACACGGGTACACAATGCACACACCACACAGGTACACACACGTGTGCATAGCCAGGCACACCCACACATGTACACATGCACATATGCGCACGCACACACCACACATGTAACATACCACACGTGTACACACTGCTTACACATGCACACATGTCACCATGCACACACATAAACATGCACACACATACCCACACATCACATGTACACGTGCACACACGTCACACACACACATGCACACATGGGACACACCTCACACGTACTAGGTAAATGTACCCCCTTGAAGGAACAGACTTGACACTGGCACCATCACAAACAATCCCAGCTGTGGACGAGCCCCCGCTGGCGGACACAGTCACGGGAGCGTCCCCTTCCCCCCGCCCCTTCCTGCCTCTGCTCCTCCTGGTCCAGGCCCCCGCGTGGTGCAGATCCGCTCAGCCCACCAGGAGCAGGGACGGGGTACCTGCCATGGTGAGTCTTCACCTCCAGGGACGGATAAGCCCGGAAGTCACAGGACACTGTCCTCCCTAATCCATGAGGGTGATGCTCCAGGTCGTGGCAGTGGAACCCAGCTGGGAGGAAGCTCGGTGTGAGATGTGACACAAACCCTGCCCCCAAACCCCAGCCCTGCAGGAGAAGCAAGGGGGCAAAGGAAGGTGACTACCGGCTGCCAGGCCGAGACCCCTTTCTCCTTTTCGCAGACACTGGTGCTTCGCAGTCTTGGCTCAGACGTGGGTTGGGACTTGTACCGTGGATCCCCCAGGTCCCAGGCCTTCAGGATTGACCTGGAACTTATAGCACCGGCTGCCCTGGGCTTCCGGCCTGCAGGTGGCAGACTGCAGCCTCAGGATGGACGTCCAGTTGCTCGTCATGAGTCGTTTGTCTTTACCCTGGTGGTTCTGTTGCCCTTTGGAGCTCTGGCTGACACAGGGCTGTGACTGCTGGCCCAGCACTTGCGGGGGTGCTCTCGGCTCACTCACCCCGCGCACAGACCTACATGGTGTGTCTCTGACCGCGGTGGTGGCGGCAGCTCCCCCTGGCAGGTGAGCAGAGGGTGAGGTGCATGGCGCCGGGCTGCCAGTGGGGACATGTCAGGAGGGGTCAGGTGAGGCTATGGGGCCCCGAGGGCCCCAGAGGAGGCTAGCGGCCTGCGGGGATGCCCCCAGATCTGACTTCTGGGAGGAGGGTCTCCTGAAAACACTGAGACCGATCGACTCCATCTGCACAGGAGCGGCACTCGCGGCACCAGGCGGGGGCTGAGGGGCGCGGCTCAGCTGAGAGACCTGTGAGACCCCCATCCTGGGGTCACGATCTTCTATTCTCAGTATACAGCCCCCCAGCCCGTGCTGGGGACTGAGATGTCCCTGGGCAGGAAACGTGAGGTCCTGATGGTGTGTGTGTGGGCAGGACAGGAAAATAGACAGGGTGTCAGAGTCACATAATCCGAGTGTGGAGACCGCAGCCCACAGCCTGCCCCTGCGGGGAGAGCTGGGGGGTCCCCTTCAGGGGTCACATGTCCACGTGTTCTCCAGATGACCAGACCACCCCAAGACCGCTCTACTTGAGTCAGGGGGTAGAGTGAATGGGAAGGGCACGTCGGGTCATAATTTAACATACACATCCATGTCAACATCTTGTTAGACTGGCTGAGGGCCGTGTCTGCTGCTTGGCTGGGGCTGAAGCCACCATCTCCTGTCCGGCCTGCTCGGGTTTATGAGTGTGAACTAGCGAAGGCTCTGCTTCCCCTGGAGGCCCAAGCACAGGGGTCCAAGGGGCCTGGATGCCCCTCTGCGGGAAGGCCAGGCACGTCGAGGGGCCAGCAGCCCCGTGTGGCCCGCCGTGTCGGAGCTCACTGGCCCGTGGTCTGTGCGGTGTTCTCACCGCTGCAACAGGCCGGGACAGTCACGGGAACACACATGCGCAGTGTCCTGGAGTCACCGTCTTTTCTCTTTAAAATCATACATGTTTCACTAAGCTTCAGGCAGAGCGTCTTCTGATTCATGGTAATTCTCAACAAAAGCAAAGACACAGTTTTAACCCTGCAGACGCTTGGAGTTAACCGGCACAAGATTATGTAGTTTTTCCTTAAAAAAAAAAAAGGAGGGAGGGCTCAGTGTGCCCCCCCACCACACACAATGCAGAGGATGCTGGGGGCAGTGAGCTGGCCTGTCGCTAACGCCCGCCACGTGGGTGGAGCTGGTCTCCAGCAGCCACACCTGACCCGGCGGACACCCCATCCTCGAGCCCTGAGTGCTCATGGCCTGGGAGATTCCAGTGAGAGGAATTTCCATATCAAACCCAATTTAGATGAAAAGTCTTGGTTAAAAAAAAAAAAAAAGCCAGTGCATCAATAGTCCCTTGATTAGATTTTCATCTCCTGAGCAGACAAATATGAATATTTATTACCATGGCTACAGACTTTCCTCCTTCCATTGCTCTGTTCTTGAATATTATCCACCACTAATTTTTATGAAAATTTGGGCAACATAATGTTTTCACATAAACTGACAGTTCTTGAGATAATCCCGTTATCGTTTGGTTGAAATGACAGCTTCCGCTTATTCATGTGTTAACGAGGGATTAAATATTGTTTTTAGTCCTATAATCTAAGATAGACTGGAAATTAAAAATTGAACATTGTACATTAGCAGGGCTTTGTTTGCATTTACTTAGAGAAGATCCATAAATTAGCAGTTTAACAAGCAGGCCCTTTAATGTTGCTGCCGAAGGCAACATCACGGACATTTCTAAGTAAATCCTAAAATAAATTGTCGTCTACCTGCTGTATACCCAGAAGAAAGCAAGTCAAAGAAAGACGGCCTTCACCGAAGAAATACAATGGCAACACAACAGAAATTGTTTCAGTGTCAGGGATCACTCAGCCTCCCTCCTCCACCCAGGGAGTGTGTCTTCATCACGCCCTCGTCCTCACATCCTGAGAAATGCCTGTCCTGCAGAATTTCCGAGGGGGCCAGTAGGTGGTGGGCATGGCCAGTCGTACCCAGTGAACAACCATGGGCACGGGGGGCACCGTGGGCACTGAGGACGATCGTGCATCTAGACCAGGTGGTTCAGTCAGTTCAGTCACTCAGTCGCATCCGACTCTTTGCCACCCCATGGACTGCAGCACGCCAGGCCTCCCTGTCCCTCACCAACTCCCAGAGCTTGCTCAAACTTATGTCCATCAACTCGGTGATGCCATCCAACCATCTCATCCTCTGTCGTCCCCTTCTCCTCCTGCCTTCAATCTTTCCCACCATCAGGGTCTTTTCAAATCAGTCAGCTCTTCACATCAGGTGGCCAAAGTATTGGAGTTTCAGCTTCAGCATCAGTCCTTCCAATGAACATTCAGGACTGATTCAGGATGGACTGGTTGGATCTCCTTGCAGTCCAAGGAACTCTCAAGAGTCTTCTCCAATACCACAGTTCAAAAGCATCAATTCTTCACTGCTCTGCTTTCCTTATAGTCCAAACTTTCATACCTATATGTGACTACTGGAGAAACCATAGCTCTGACTATATGGACCTTTGTCAGTAAAGTAATGTCTCTGCTTTTTAATATGCTGTCTGGGTTGGTCATAACTTTTCTTTCAAGGAGCAAGCATCGCTTTAATTTCATGGCTGCAGTCACCATCTGCAGTGATTTTGGAGCCCCCAAAATAAAGTCTGTCACTGTTCCCATTGTTTCCCCATCTATTTGCCATGAAGTGATGGGACCAGATGCCATGATCTTCATTTTCTGAATGTTGAGCTTTAGGCCAACTTTTTCACTCTCCTCTTTCACTTTCATCAAGAGGCTCTTTAGTTCTTCTTCACTTTCTGCCATAAGGGTGGTGTCATCTGCATATCTGAGGTTACTGATATTTCTCCCGGCAATCTTGATTCCAGCTTGTGCTTCATCCAGCCTAGTGTTTCTCATGATGTACTCTGCATAGAAGTTAGATAAGCAGGGTGACAATACATAGCCTTGATGTACTCTTTTTCCAATTTGGAACCAGTGTGTTTTTCCATGTCGGGTTCTAACTGTTGCTTCCTGACCTGCATACAGATTTCTCAAGAGGCTGGTAAGGTGGTCTGGTATTCCCATCTCTTTCAGAATTTTCCACAATTTCTTGTGATCCACAGAGTCAAAGGCTTTGGTGTAGTCAATAAAGCAGAAGAAGATGTTTTTCTGGAATTTTCTTGCTTTTTCTAGATCCAACAGATGTTGGCAATTTGATCTCTGGTTCCTCTGACTTTTCTAAATCCAGCTTGAACATCTGGAAGTTGTTGGTTCACATACTGTTGAAGCTTGGCTTGGAGAATTTTGAGCATTACTTTGCTAGCCTGTGAGATAGTGCAATTGTGCGGTAGTTTGAGCATTCTTTGGCATTGGCTTTCTTTGGGACTGGAATGAAAACTGACCTTTTCCAGTCCTGTGGCCACTGCTGATTTCAAAATTGGCGGGCATACTCAGTGCAGCACTTTAACAGCATCATCTTTTAGGATTTGAAATAGCTCAGCTGAAATTCCATCACCTCCACTAGCTTTGTTTGTAGTGATGCTTCCTAAGGCCCACTTTATTTGAACTCCAGGATGTCTGGTTCTAGGTGAGTGATCACACCATCATGGTTATCCGGGTCATTAATATCTTTTTTTATAGAGTTCTTCTATGTATTCTTACCACCTCTTCTTAATATCTTCTGCTTCTGTTAGGTCCATACCATTTCTGTCCTTTATTGTACCCGTCTTTGCATGAAATGTTCCCTTGGTATCTCTAATTTCCTTGAAGAGATCTCTAGTCTTTCCCATTCTGTTGTTTTCCTCTGTTTCTTTGCACTGATCGCTGAGGAAGGCTTTCTTATCTCTCCTTGCTGTTCTCTGGAACTCTGCATTCAGGTGGGTGTCTTTTCTTTTCTCCTTTGCCTTTCACTTCTCTTTTCTCAGCTATTTGTAAGGCCTCCTCAGACAGCCATTTTGCCTTTTCACGTTTCTTTTTCTTGGGGATGGTTTTGATCACCATCTCCCGTACAATGTTACAAACCTCCTTCCATAGTTCTTCAGGCAATCTGTCTATCAGATCTACTCCCTTGAATCTATTTCTCACTTCCACTGTATAATTGTAAGAATTTGATTTAGGTCATACCTGAATGGTCTAGTGGTTTTCCCTACTTTCTCAATTTAAGTCTGAATTTTGCAATATGGAGTTCACAGTCTGAGCCACAGTCAGCTCTCATCTTATTTTTGCTGACTGTACAGAGCTTCTCCATCTGTGGCTGCAAAGAATACAATCAATCTGATTCTGGTGTTGACCATCTGGTGAAGTCCATGTGTAGAGCCATCTCTTGTGTTGTTGGAAGAGGTGTTTGCTACGACCTGTGAGGTCTCTTGGCAAAGCCCTGTTCATCTTTGCCCTGCTTCATTCTGTGCTCCAGGAAGATAGCTGTTGGGCTTCCCTGGTGGCTCAGAAGGTAAGAATCTGCCTGCAGTACAGGAGACCCGGGTTCAATCCCTGGGCCAGGAAGATCCCCTGGAGGAGGGCATGGCAGCCCACTCCAGTATTACTGCCTGGAGTATCCCATGGACAGAGGAGCCTGGCGGGCTACAGTCCATGGGGTCGCAAAGAGTCGTATAGGACTGAGCAAGAAAAGCTTGCAAGCTACCTTACAAGGTAGCTTGCTGTTACCTTATCGCTACAACTGGGGTCCCAGATGAAACCATGGATGTATTGGAGCTCTGGGCATGACCATCCCACATGCTTCTAGCCATCCACAATACCTCATATTTGTTTGTGCTTATCTCCGTGATTGGCATATAGAATTCTTCACTTTTTCATTTATTGTCTGGCAGGTGTAGAGCATAGGACAGGGACATTTCTTAGAAGCCGACTCATCCAGGCGACACTGAGTTTAACGAGACCCCAACAGGACAGAGCTGACTATGGGTCAGTGCTGGGGGCTGAGCCGCGACCCCAGGACCCGAGGGTCTGAGTGTACTTGGAGATGAGCCCTTGAGGAGAGAGTTAAGGTAAAATGAGGTCCTGTGGGTGGGTTATGATCTAGTGTGACTGGGGTCCTTATAAGTGGATTCGATCAGGACACAGCCACGCACGGGGCGGGGGGAGCAGTGGGGAGCGACCACTTGAGGACATAGAGGAGCACGGTGTCCACGGGCCAAGGAGAGAGGCCTTGGGAAGGACGCCTGGGCATCAGATCCCAGCTCCCAGGACCCCTGAGGGTTAGCGGCCCCAGGAAACCACAGCATCAGCGAGCAGACGCTCACCCTGGCCGCCCTTCCCCTTCACTGCAGGCAGTGTTGCCCCCAGGAACAGCAAAGACTTAGATGTTTTTACTGCTGGGTGAAGTCCAATGCTTGTCAAGGGAAGAGGGAGGCCTCTAAGAAAATCTCTTTTTGCTTCATGCTCTTGCTCAAAACCAGAGCTGTGGCTGAGAGTTTACACTTGCCAAAGTCTGGCTCACCTCTGAAAGCGTCATTCCTTCCTCAGGAGCAAGAGGCGACGTCTGTGTAGACACGACGACTGAGAGTCTGGTGCCCCTCCACTCCCAGTGCCTGGGCACCACCACCCCAGGGAGGGGCTCTCCCTGCACCTGCTGTCCTGGGCCCCCCTGAGGAGTGACCAGGAATAAGACACAGGCAGGAAGGGCCGTCCTGGTGTCAGCAGGCTCTGGCCCAGGTGCATCCCGGGGCCCTGTGTGTGGCAGGACCTCTGCCTCATTCTAGGAGCCAAGCTCGGTCCCCTGCCCATCCCCAAACCCCGCAGCTTATCCAGAAGTTGGGAGGTTCAGGTTTTACACTTGTCTCCCTTGGACAGCAAGGAGATCAAACCCGTCAATCCTAAAGGAAATCAACCCTGAATACTCATGGGAAGGACTGGTGCTGAAGCTGAAGTTCCAGTACTTTAGCCCCTGATGTGAAGAGTTGACTCACTGAAAAAGACCCTGAAAGATTTAAGGCAAGAGGGAGAAGCGGACGACAGAGGATGAGATAGTTGGATGGCATCACCAACTCAATGGACGTGAATCTGAGCAACTTCTGGGAGATGGTGAAGGACAGGGAAGCCTGGTGTGCTGCAGTCCACGGGGTCGTAGAGTCAGACAGGACTCAGCAACTAAACAACAGCTTCTCGTGAACTTTGTGGCTAAAACTTTCACGTGTGCAGTCAGCCAAGCTTTAAAATAAGCCCTACTCACGGAGCGCAGCAGGCGCCATGCGCCTCAAGAAGCACCTATGGGGTTTCAGCTTCCAAGAATCTTGAGAAAAAGATGACGTGACAAGAGATCGAGAACTAACTAATTGAATGACAAGTAACAAACTAGACTCTTTATGTCTCCTGTTGTCTTTGAAGCGTGCAGTTGTCAGGAAGGTCTATAAGGGAACATTTCCGTGCGTTTCTCAGGACAGGTGAGATCAGTCACAGCTCCAGCCCTGGGTACAGACAGCGGTTCAGTCCAGTTCTCCAGCCCCGATTCCTCCACCATAGTTCACACCCGTCAGACGGGGCGGTGGGGAGCGGGGAGCTGGGAGCATGTGTGTGCATGTGTGTGCGTGCGTGTGCTTGTGTGCGAGTGCACAGGGGCCTGGTGAGCAGGGGACTCAGTGTAGCCCAAGGTGCATTCAATCAAATGTGACTCTTAATCGGCTGGAGAGGTGAATCCCATTTACCAACCAGGTGAGCAAGTCACCTTAACCCTGAAAGGAGAGAAATTTGGTTGTAGGTCAGCAGACAGTCGCTCCTGGTGCTTGGATGATGTCTGTGATTTGTGGGTATTGAGGGTGAACTGTGTCTCCGAAAGCTGTGCACTTCCTCAGCCCCAGTCCTGGGAGGGAGCCTCCCTGGCCATGGGGTCTTGGTGGGGGATCCAGGGAAGAGAGGTCACTTGGGGGCAGGATGGCCCTAGTCCTTCTAAGAGGAGACACCCGGGGAGGCCGTGAGGCTGCGGGGCAGAGGCTGGAGGAGGCAGCCCAGGCGCGGGACAAGGAGGGACGCACCCTCCCTGGGAGCCCCCTGGGCACGCAGCCCTGCACCGTCCGGGCTCTGAGCTCTGGCCTCAGAGCCGGGAGAGGACCCTGCGTTTGTAGCCCCGGTCTGCGGTGCTTGGTTACCACTGTCAGCCCTGGGTCCCGACGCCGGGGCAGAGGTGCCCACAGTCTGGGAGAGAGACTGCAGCCAGCAGGAGGCGCCCGCCAGCCGGGGAGGTCAGTCCTGCAGAGGGATGACATGGGACACGGGCACCAGGGCCTGTTAACAGCGTCCCACGTGGTGTCGCAGGACCGTCACAGGACCATGGCCCCAGTGAGGGCAGACTTTGTGGACCATCTCAGGGCCTGGGTGGAGCCACACACGGAGCGGTGCTGAGCCCAGGGGCCTGGGGGTCCGCTGGGCCCACAGGACCTCTGACCTCCCCGGATGCTTTCGGGACCGAGCCCTGGCCTGGGGCTGCGGCTCCAGCACCAGCTGCCCTTCTGCTCAGACGCGGGTTTGCACGTGATGGCCGGCAAAGCACAGCCTGGCTGGGCCCAGACACGCTGCGGCAGGGGCCTGGCCCCGGGCAGATGGCTGCGTGGGGGTCCGCTCCTCACTGCAGGGGAGCCGCGGGCCATCTCCACAGAGCAGGCCCACGCTGGGGTCACCGGTGCGGCGCTGTGCGGCGCTGGCTGTGTATCTGTTTTGACATGAGATTGTTCTGAATTTGGCATTTGATTGTATGTAGTGTTACACTGATTACTAATTACTTCACATGGGTGAACACAGCTTTTAATTTTTTTCTTGAACTCACTGATAAAGCAGAGGGGAAGTATTCAAATCAGCAGTTAAGGGCTGCACACCTGCTGCCATGGAGACATGGCCTGGGATGTTCACAGTTAAAGACTGAATGTGCCCAGGTGGGCGTCCACCTGCTGCCTGGGGCTCGAGGTCACTCTGCCCTGACCAGGGGTGACTGAACTGCCATGGAGCGTCAGACCACAAGCTGGAGGCACCGGGCGGTGGAGACGCAGGCGGCTTCGCTCCCGAGCTCACAGAAGAGGAGGGACCAGCTTCAGCTCACGCGACCCAGCACAGCCTGAGGAGCACCCTGGAGGGGGCGGGTCAGAGGCAGGGGATGGGTCCCCCACGGCAGAGCAGCCATCCACTCAGAGCAGCTCCTCGCCACTCCCAGCCCTGGGATCCCCAGGGAGGGAGGGAGGCTGTGAAGGCACCGATCTGGGGGGGTGGGCAGCAGGAGGCAGGCACCAGCAGCCTGCCTCGGGGACCCATGTCCCCCCAGGATGGACAGAGCGGGGTCCTGACTCCTAGGACTTCGGGACACAACCTTCACAGAGGAGTGCAGTCCAGGGAGGTCACCGGGGTCGGCCTGAGCCCAGGCTCCCCCCAAGTGATGCCCCCACGACTCATCTCCCCCACGGCATTTCGGGTGGGGACTCGAGGGGCGGTGGGTGTGGGGGCCCCCCGGAGGACCTGCATCTGTGGGCAGGAGACAGGAAGCCAGCCCTGGGGCTGACCCTCTAGTGGACGCACTTCCAAGTGACGGGCCCCTCAGCTAGAAGGCGGAGCTCAGGACATTTCTAATTTCAAGGCAAGGTTGGGTGCAGGGACCGAGGCTCAGCCTCTGGAGGTGATGCCTGGAGGGGTGCTTCTGACACCAGTCCCTCGCACCCGGCTCCCCACCCGGGGGATGTTTGCCTCCGCCCGGCAGGGTGGGCACGTGGGCGCCAGGGACACTCGTCTCCCGGGGGCTGAGCCCGGCCACACGGCCGCTGTCCTGAATGAGGCTGGGCACGCCCCCTCCAGCGGTCTTTGCGTTCTCTCGGCAATTCCAAGTGCTGGGGCTGAGGACAGGAAGCGGGCTTCTGGAACACCGCATCCCGAGAGCTCTTCTGAGCATCTGCAGAGCTCGGCTTGACATCAACACTGCCTTCTGATCCAGGCTGCCTGGCTCTGGGGAGGAGGACCCCAAACCAGCTCACAGACCACTGAGACACGCCTGCTCCTGCATCCCAGGGGGACGGTCGCCCAGCCTCAGCTGGACCACGGTGCGGCCCGGCAGGGAGACACGCGCCAGGCACTTTCTATAGCAACGCAGCTGACATGTCAGAGCCGGCTGGTGGGGGATGCCACAGGCAGGCCACATGCACTCCATCTCACATGACTGTTTACCCTGACGCGCATCAAAGCTGAATGTGTCTCCCTGGCAACTGCCTCATCACATGGCACCTCGCCTGCTTTAGACCACAGGAAGCACTCAAAAGCCCCTGTGGGCCCACGCGACGGTGACTTTGCATAGCACCTTGGAGGGAAAGGATGCCCTCTCACACGCAACTCGTCTCTGCCGCGGTGCCGAGTGCCATTAATCATATCCAGCGTATTTTCGTCTGAGTCTCTTCACTTTTGAGAAATAAGAAAATAGTATGAGAAGCCCCGGTTAAGGCTGTGTGGGGGATGTTGCGCTGAGCTCCGAGGGGCCCGGCCAGCAGAACTGGGGACCCATCATTGTGGAAGGGACCACGTGGCCACCCCTGAACTCTGACCTCTGACAACGCGCCCTCAGCCTAGCACTGGAATTCTCAGGGCAGCCTGGACAGACTGCAGCAAATGTTTTAGTGCAATTTTATGCAGATTTTCTTTTTCAAACATAAATAGGAATATTTATAAGGCTAAAGAAGCCTTTCTTGGGATGACACACATTTTACACTTTAAAAAAAATCAACTTTCTCTGGAAACACAAATTAGAATAAAAATTAAGTGACAGGCACAAGAATATAACTTGAGGAACCAGAGTCCACGAGGACGGGCACAGGGCAGGGCCCCCAGCAGCCCGAGCCCCAGGTGGCTGCCAGGGTCCACCCTCCAGCATCTGGTCGCAGCCGGACAGGGCGGGGGAGCTGCGGGGGTGAGAGCGGCCCCACCAAGCAGCCCTGAAGTCTCCAGGGCCCAGTGGCCGCCCGCCAACACCCAGCATCGTCTCGAACTCAGCTCACAGTCTTTATGCAGGACAGCCTGCCGGCTCCAACGTGTCCATCTCAGCTCCCCCTGTCTCACAAGACCCACCCCCCAGTGCCACCTGTCACCGCTGCCCACCTGCCCGGGCCCAGCTGCGGCCCCTGCAGGCTGCTCCCACTCTCTGCCATCCACACACCCCCAGGGTGCTTCCCCTTGGGTTTCCAAACACGGGCCTCGGTCTAAACCCGGGACATTTGTGACCACTTACCACGTCCTGCCTACGTGTCTATACTGACACACAGCAGCACAGATATGAGTGTGTGAGGACTCGAGTTACCTGGAATGTCCTCCACAACATCCTGGGAGCCACACTCAGCACGCACGTGGTGGCGTTTCCTCTCGCGTCCTCGCTGATTTGAAAGCAAACATGTACTCAGTCACTTCGGTTGCCAGCTTTGTCTTTACTAGAACTATAGGAAACGACATCAAAGATGAAATGGCAAATACCTACACACACATCGAGTGAGTGAAGTCGGTCAGTCACGCCCGACTCTGCGGCCCCTGGTCTGCAGCCCGCCAGGCTCCTCCGTCCAAGTCACGCCCGACTCTGCAGCCCCTGGACTGCAGCCCGCCAGGCTCCTCCGTCCAAGTCACGCCCGACTCTGCGGCCCCTGGACTGCAGCCCGCCAGGCTCCTCCATCCAAGTAATCCTCCAGGCAAGAGTACTGGAGCGGGTTGCCATTTCCTTCTCCGGACACACACGTTGAACTGATACCCATCTCCTGGTTTGACTCTCAACCTGCAATGACGTGGGTGCAGCCACTGTGGGGTGGGGGCCCGGTGAGTGTACATGGCATCGCTGGGCCCTCCTTGCAACTTCCTGTGAATCTACAACGATGTCAAAATAGAAAGCTACAGATGATCCTGACTGAGATTTTGGAAAAGGAGAGAGCTGGCTGCGATCCCACCATTCTAGGGGTGACCTCACGGCTGCACGTGCTGCCCCAGCCCGAGTCCACGGCAGTTTCCACAGCTGCGCTGAGGTTCAGAGCTAGTGTGACAATTCTCATGAAATCATATGACATAATTAATGATCTTCCTGGGGTTTTATACTTAGGTCAGTTTTGGCATTTCCAAAGCTCTGCGTTTCCACTTTCTCAGCGAAAGATGCTCAGTCGTGTCCGACTCTTTGTGACCGCAAGGCTTATACAGTCCATAGAATTCTCCAGGCCAGAGCACTGGAGTGGGTAGCCCATCCCTTCTCCAGGGGATCTTCCCGGCCCAGGGGTCAAACACAGGCCTCCTGCATTGCAGGCGGATCCTTTACCAGCTGAGCCACAAGGGAAGCCCTTCATTTTCTCGCCTGGTGCATTACTCATGAGACAAGTTTCTGGGGGTGTGAGGACTCACTGAGAGGGAGGACCTTCTTAAAGTGTCAGATCTCCACTGTCCTGCAGCTTCGTGAGTTGAGTGGAACTGGTAGCACTTCTGATCTCTGTTAAAGATCTGAGACTATTACGCACCAGCCACCTCTGAAACCACATCCAAGGACGAGGCTTCAGATCAGCACTGGGACGTCCCCAGCGCATCTGCAGGCTCTGCACTCCAGGGTCCTCTGCCATGTCCCCACCGCCACAGCTGCCACGGGGCTTCCTGCATCACCATGAATTTATCCCCCGGAGAGCCATGCCCGGGCAGCACAGCCACGAGGCATTGCTGTGACGAGCACCTTGCCACTGTGGGTACTGACCGCACACCTGTGGGTACCGCCTGTGCACCTGTGGGTACTGACCGTGTACCTGTAAGTACTGTGCACTTGTGGGTACTGCCCATGCACCTGTGGGTACTGACCATGCACCTGTGGGTACCACCTGCACACTTGTGGGTACTGTCCATGCACCTGTGGGTACTGACCGTGCACCTGTGGGTACTGTGCACTTGTGGGTACCGACTACACACCTGTGGGTACCACCTGCACACTTATGGGTACTGCCTGCACACCTGTGGGTACTGACCATGCACCTGTGGGTACTGCCTGCACACTTATGGGTACTGCCTGCACACCTGTGGGTACCCATGCACCTGTGGGTACTTACCACACACCTGTGGGTACTGCCTGCACACCTGTGGGTACTGACCATGCACCTGTGGGTACTGACCATGTACCTGTGGGTACCATGCCGACTGCACACCTGTGGATACTAACCGTGCACCTGTGGGTACTGACCATGCACCTGTGGGTACTGACCACACACCTGTGGGTGTTTACTAAGCGTGATGAAGTGCCACTCCATTCACATGTGAAAAGTGACCCCTGGGGGTGACAGCTTCCCCGTGGCCTGAGGCCCACACGGGGCTTTGTCCCCACCGTCTTCTCAGGGCAGGGGGTTGGCACCACATGCCTTCTTCCCACCTTGGCCAGGGCTGTCAACATCAATCCATCCCCAAGTCCAAGCGGACTGGCCGCAGGGTCCCGGGGGACTCGGCTCAACACTACTGCCAACCCCGAGGGTCTGCGTGCCCCAGGCCGGCCGGGCTGCCGTTCTCTGGCTGCTGAGCAGTGCCCAGTTCCTCTCAGAGACTCCCTGCACCTTGGGCTTTCCCAACAGCCGCTGAAACAGCCATGTCCTTCCACAGACGGGCAATGCTGGGGGCACTTCTGGGGGAAACTACGCCGTTCCTCAAATGACCGTGGCGGGTCCCCAAGCCACCCGCTCGGCTTCCCGTGATGACTGTGGGCAACCGCACACACCCGCCAGCACACACAGCACACAGCTGAGCCACGCTGAGGCATTGGGGGAGGGGTGTGACCACAGCTTCACAGCTCTCGGGGTCTGCGGAGACCAACGTGCGCTTGGCCGCAGAACCCTTTCTCTGGACAAAAACCTTTCCCAGGAGCTGGAACGGTGCTCAACGGGAAGAAAGCGCAACTGGGCTGAACTGGGGAGTGGACAGCCGCCTGCCCCGCCCCGCAGAGCTCCCAGAGCCCAGGCTCTGAGACACTCCCAAATTCACGTGCGACCTCTCAAGGACGAGTGGGGGACCAGGACACGCCCCCGACAGGCCCCCGTGGCCGAGGGCGACTCCAGCCTCACCCACCCCTTCTCCCTGAGGCAGGCCCAGACCCTCCAGGAGAGATGCTCTCTGCAGAGGCCCACCTGGTGTCCACACCCCACCCCCCGGCCCAGCAGAAGGCAGGTGGTCTACCCACAACGTGGGCTTCTCTCCCCACGCGCCCTGGGAAGCTCGGATCAGGTGAACGTGCTGCTTTGCTCTGCGCGCCTTTGTCAGTCTAACTTTCAGGGCGGGGGGCCCTCGGGGGGTGCGGGAGAAACCCTCCTCCTTTTCCCACGACCTGCGAGGAGGCAGCCCTCCCTCCCTCCTGGCTCTGCCGCAAGGCCGCGGCTGGGGCTGTGCCAGGGCGTCCGCGCCGGGCCCGCTGAAGCGCAGGCAGGCACACTGCTAATCGCACTGCATCTACAGCACTCGAGAGCCAGGAGGCCCCGGGTTATTTCAGACGCGCCACGCAGGCCACTCTCACAGAAACGCTAGCCTGGAGACAGTCATGCAGATGATTTTTCTTCCAAATGTTTGAGGGTTTTTTTCTTGGTAATATCATAATTTTCCCTTGGAAAAAACATGACTTTATTCACTTGAAAAAACGTGAAGACATTCAAGACAACAGAAACTAGATTTTGAAAAATGTCAAAATACCACCAATCTATCAGGATGTGTGCATCCCCTCTAATCTGCTCATTGTCTTTAAATTTTGTTTTGAGATATTTCCATTTGGCTTAAAAGGCGTTAATTCTGCTATCTGTCATCGAATGTTGAATCAGCATTTACATCCTGTAAATGCTGGCAGATTTCTAGGAATCAAGACTCTGCTCCACTTTCCAGAGTCAGGAATTAGCAGAGACATTCATATCAAATACATTTCAAGAAAAATCAGAAGCATCAAAATCAGGCTCAACACTGCACGAGGCAATTAAAATCAGAAAAAGAAACACTAGCTTCTTACACGTATCTCCACTTGCCCCTCCTGCGCCCACTTCCACGGTCCAGGGTCCACCCCACGCACGCACACCCCCTTCCCTCTACCCGGCAGAGCTACATGGGACCTGGGCTTGGGGCCTGAGGGCCCATCAGAATGACCTCAGCAACCACAAAGGCGACGGCGGCACTGCCTCTGCGGATGAAAAAGGACGGGGCCTGGGAGCCGGGCTCAGAGCGCCCCGTGGCCGTGGAAACCCGGGGCCCCGGGAAGACACAGGCGACTTGGGGAGAGCCAAGGGAAGAGAGCCACCCGCGGCCACGCTTCAGCCCCTGGATGGGATACGTGGTCTGGGATGCGGCCGCTTCCTGCCCCTGAGGAGGGTGAGGTCAAGCTTCTGGCCGCATGAGGAGCAGAGAGGAAGCAAGCAAGGACGAAGACGCAGGAGCAGTGCCGTGGGGCTGGGGTATGCTCTGCCCCACACCCACACCGTCCAGGCGGGACCCCTGCCAGCTAGTGGAAGGGCACCCAGAAATGGGCAGGGGCTCCCCTCTGAGTGTAGGTTGTCATCTCTGCAGACAAGCCAACAGCGACTCGGGCTCCCCTTGTGGGGTCCCCCAGGCCTCAGAAACCGCATCACCAATTTCTGCCATGAGCTGGGGTCTGGGGCAGGGCCAGGTGTGTGTGGGGGGAGAGCTTTAGGGTCCTTGCTTCACCCAGCCTTGGGGACTCCTTGCTGGTCTCCAAGGACAGAAAGTTAGGGCTGGTGTCTGTGCATGCCTGGAGCGTGGAGAACGGGCCGGGGAGGGGGGTGGTCATCGTCACAGGATGCCGTAAGGGTCGTGGCCTCAGGAAGACTCCCAGGGACATACAGATCCCACATGACGACCCCTCGGTGCAGCTGGCTTCAGGAGGAGGCCAGGCAGGAGGACAGCAGGCCCAGAGGCCACGCTCAGGACAGTGACCTCTGCTCCTGACCACTGAGCTCCCGGGGCCGCAGAGGTGGGCCATCCGGGGGATGCTGGGGGCCGGGCCGGCCGGGTGTAGGAGTGAGCAGGTGCTGGCCTGCCAGCGTGAGGCGTCCAGACGCCTTTGCACATTTGGGGGTGGAAGGAGGCAGTGAGCGGCAGGGAGGCGAGAAGGGCCAGTGTGCCGAAAGACTGGCGTCCAGGGAGCTTTCACTGTATGAGCTGGACACGTCGGTGCATGCGTTTGTGCCGATAGGAGGAGCCAGGGAGCAGTGACTGTGCGTGGGGAGAGCACGAGGGCAGGATGGGGCGTGGGGGGCCCGCGCTTCCCAGGCGGCGGGGCCAGGGGGCAGGGCGGGTCTCCGAGCTGTGACACTGGTGTCAGATCACAGACAGGTGCCCTGCGTGCAAGCTGGGTGTGTGCCCGGCCAGACCAGGAGCAGGGGGCGGCGGTCAGCACCCTCTTCTGAGACCTGTCCCTACAACCTCTAGTCAGAGCAGTCCACAAAGTCGCAGCTCCCCGTGGCCCGCCCAGAACCACAGCAGCCCCAGGCTCCACACCCACGCCTGGGTCCTTCCTCCTCTCCCCCCATCCAGGGCAGTCTGCCACCTCCAAGGAACACGCTCCGCCCACCGCACAGGAGGGAGGGGCCCCGCGCCTGAGCGGCCTGACCCCCGACGCTCAGGGCCCTCACCCGAGTCGATCTGGGTCCGCTCCACCACTGGGCACCAGACACCTCCTGCAGGAAGGACACCCTGCGGAGGCTGGGAGCCGCGGGTCAGAACCTTCCATCTGGGCCCAGGTCCTCCGAACCCTCTGCCTTCCGGCTAGAGGTCACTGCACCCCCGGGGGTTACAGATGGTTTTGGGGGCCCACAGACCCCTGGTGTCCCCTCCCCGCCACCGATCGCCAAGGTTGGGGACACAGGGACTTCGAGGCAGGCCCCCTGCAAGGTGCCCTGCCCGGCGTCTGAGGAGCACAGAGCCTGCCTCTGTGCCCAAGCAGCTGCTAAATACGTTGTTATTTCAAGAGCCAGGGCTCCGGCGGGCCTCGGAGTGGCCACGTGGAGGCATCTCGCCCTGAGCCAGGAGCGGGTAAATAAGCGCCCTTAACGGTTAATTACTGTCGCGGCGGGTGTGAAATCAGGGATTTCAGATGCGCGCACACAGACTGGCTCCGAGCCCGCTGACTCACGACGGGGACAAGCACCCCAGGGCGGTGCATCCGCGGCGCACAGCGCACGTTTCATTAACTGCCCGTGATCGGCTCGGCCCGCGCCAGGGCTCCCGGGCTGAGTGCCTTCGGCTCTAATTGCTGATGGAGGGCTCAGTCGAGTGCCTACTTATGTGGCCGGCGCGGCGATGCTGGGACTCGAGGCCTCCGAGGGTGTTACGTCTACACGCAGGCGCCCCGCTCTCTCCGCCCTGCCCCACGGGGTCTGTAACTAGGGAGACGGAAGGGCCCCTCCCACGGGAAGAAGAGAACAACTTTCCTGCTGCAGGCCTCACACCTGAGTCACTGGAAGAAGGGAGATTGCTCTCCCAGAGGCTCCAGCGTTTTCCCGGGGAGACACGGAGCACAGTTTCAAAGGCAACCGAACAGTGTCACATAAGCCGAGCACCAAGCGTGAGCACCGCCCCGCCCCACCGGAGGACCAGCCCGGCCTGCCCTCCGGCCTCCGCTCCGACCCCGCACGGCGCGACTGACCCCCGGCCAGGGCCTGCCAGGCGCCCGGCCACGCAGCCACTCACCGAGCCGACTCCGGCCTGAAGAACCCTCAGCCCAGACATGGTGTGCAGTTTTTCCCTGTTGTCAGCTGCGGGAGAGATGCGGAGGCAAGAGGTCAGCGAGGGGACAAGAGCCTTCTCCAGACACCCGAGCACCCCCACCCCCAGCCCATGGCCACTGCCTGCCTGGTTAGCTGTGGGCGGCTAGCTGTGGAGGAGCCTGGGGTGCAGGCCTGGGCAGGGGGCTCCCCGCCCAGAGCAGGATGTGGGTCCCTCCCATAAACCACCGTTGTAGGGAATTCACAGCATCCTTATGGAGCCTGGAGGAGAGACGGGAGGCCTGCCGCCCGGAGTTCTGGTTTGAATGACAGGCGGGTTGCAGCTGTGTAATCACTGGGAAGTAGGTTCTGGTCCTGAGGCTTGTGTTCACAGACAGACTTACCAGCCCCGGGGCTTGACTGAGCCTTCCTCACCCGCTCCCAGAGCTGTCTACCCCCTCTGGCTCCTACCCCCGGCATAACATCCTGTAAGGACCCATCTCCAGCACTACCCTCGTCCTAGTTTGCTCCTGACTTAGAATGAGCAAGACTCTCAGAATGAATTACCCTCCATATCAGACCAAGTGGAATGGGCCCTGGAAACAATTAGCCTCCGGAGACGAAGCCCAGTTAATCCCGACACCAGCATGGCAGGCGCGCGGTCCCCACCTTCTGGAGAGGGAGTGTGTCACAAGGCAATTGACCTTGGCTTACGATTCTGCGGGAATATTCTTTTGGATAAAGCCCATGTCATTTTGGAAATGAAAACCAGAAGAAATAGAATTTTATTGCAAACCCTAAGAAGAGTGCATTGCTGTTGTGATTAATGCAGAATGAGATAGCAAAACAACAATTACTTTCACTCTTATTGTGAAACACCTCCATGCATCTTAGGTGATGGAATTATATCTTTCAGAGAGACACACAGAGCCTGCCATAGCCGCCTCCCCGGCCTCCAGGGCCCTCTCCTTGTCTGGCAGAAAGTTTTCCTTTGAACAAATGAATGTTATTTCTTACATTTAGGTAATTATGGGAGCCCTGGCGGAGGCAGACGCAAACCCAGGGGTTACTGCACAGCACTTTAAGAGGCTCTAAGCTGGGGAGGGGGTAGCAGGGTGGTGAGGGGGCAGCGGCTCAAAGGTAAGCCTTGAGTGGAGGATATTCTTTAAGAGATAGGGTATAAAGCAATTGATTTTAATGTTCTCCTGCGAACAAAGGAGACATTTTACTGAATGACAGGCTACTTTGGGGGGATAATAGTGAGTCTTCAATAGGCTGAGGACACAAAGCACTGAAGATGGAATTAAACGTGCTCCACTGTCGCTGCAGAGAAGGGACAGGCATTCCAGGCGCAGGGTGAAAAGCCAGCCGGGCAGGAGGGCTGCACGTGCCCAGCCCGGGGTTCGCACACCTGCCAGGAAGGGCCGGGGGGCACTCCTGAGGCTCAGCCACCAAGGATCCTCGCCATCCTCAAGTGTGCCCGCGGAGAGCTCAGGGGGCCAGCCAGGGAGCCTGGGGACTAAGCCTCGTGCTGACAAAGGGCTGGTTCTGCTAAACGATTTTCACTGGGAATGGACACAGCAGTCAAGGGGGCTGTCCCTGCAAAACCAAACAGGTGGGACAGACAAAATGCTGGGTCCAGTGTGTCCTGCAGGCAGCCGGAACATCCAGGGTCTGCTGGGAGGGGCTGGCCATGGCCCGGTCCCTCCAGCGTCGGCCGGAGGGCTCCCCGCCTCCCCGGACAGTCCATTCCCACCCACAGAAGCCCCAGGAGCGTCCCCAGCTCTGCAGGGGTGACGGGTCAGCGGGGCAGGGACCCTGCCTCCAGGGTCAGGACACATGTCTGTCCCTGCTCTCCTCTGATTTAAAGAGTCTGCTCCATCCTTCGAGCCTACTGTGGTCCTCACGTGCGGCGGGGTATTACCCCTCCGTAAGGGCCTCGTCCAAATAACCGCACGTGCACACGCACACATACACACACACACACACACACACACACACATTATGGAGCCTGGAGGAGAGACGGGAGGCCTGCCGCCCGGAGTTCTGGTTTGAATGACAGGCGGGTTGCAGCTGTGTAATCACTGGGAAGTAGGTTCTGGTCCTGAGGCTTGTGTTCACAGACAGACTTACCAGCCCCGGGGCTTGACTGAGCCTTCCTCACCCGCTCCCAGAGCTGTCTACCCCCTCTGGCTCCTACCCCCGGCATAACATCCTGTAAGGACCCATCTCCAGCACTACCCTCGTCCTAGTTTGCTCCTGACTTAGAATGAGCAAGACTCTCAGAATGAATTACCCTCCATATCAGACCAAGTGGAATGGGCCCTGGAAACAATTAGCCTCCGGAGACGAAGCCCAGTTAATCCCGACACCAGCATGGCAGGCGCGCGGTCCCCACCTTCTGGAGAGGGAGTGTGTCACAAGGCAATTGACCTTGGCTTACGATTCTGCGGGAATATTCTTTTGGATAAAGCCCATGTCATTTTGGAAATGAAAACCAGAAGAAATAGAATTTTATTGCAAACCCTAAGAAGAGTGCATTGCTGTTGTGATTAATGCAGAATGAGATAGCAAAACAACAATTACTTTCACTCTTATTGTGAAACACCTCCATGCATCTTAGGTGATGGAATTATATCTTTCAGAGAGACACACAGAGCCTGCCATAGCCGCCTCCCCGGCCTCCAGGGCCCTCTCCTTGTCTGGCAGAAAGTTTTCCTTTGAACAAATGAATGTTATTTCTTACATTTAGGTAATTATGGGAGCCCTGGCGGAGGCAGACGCAAACCCAGGGGTTACTGCACAGCACTTTAAGAGGCTCTAAGCTGGGGAGGGGGTAGCAGGGTGGTGAGGGGGCAGCGGCTCAAAGGTAAGCCTTGAGTGGAGGATATTCTTTAAGAGATAGGGTATAAAGCAATTGATTTTAATGTTCTCCTGCGAACAAAGGAGACATTTTACTGAATGACAGGCTACTTTGGGGGGATAATAGTGAGTCTTCAATAGGCTGAGGACACAAAGCACTGAAGATGGAATTAAACGTGCTCCACTGTCGCTGCAGAGAAGGGACAGGCATTCCAGGCGCAGGGTGAAAAGCCAGCCGGGCAGGAGGGCTGCACGTGCCCAGCCCGGGGTTCGCACACCTGCCAGGAAGGGCCGGGGGGCACTCCTGAGGCTCAGCCACCAAGGATCCTCGCCATCCTCAAGTGTGCCCGCGGAGAGCTCAGGGGGCCAGCCAGGGAGCCTGGGGACTAAGCCTCGTGCTGACAAAGGGCTGGTTCTGCTAAACGATTTTCACTGGGAATGGACACAGCAGTCAAGGGGGCTGTCCCTGCAAAACCAAACAGGTGGGACAGACAAAATGCTGGGTCCAGTGTGTCCTGCAGGCAGCCGGAACATCCAGGGTCTGCTGGGAGGGGCTGGCCATGGCCCGGTCCCTCCAGCGTCGGCCGGAGGGCTCCCCGCCTCCCCGGACAGTCCATTCCCACCCACAGAAGCCCCAGGAGCGTCCCCAGCTCTGCAGGGGTGACGGGTCAGCGGGGCAGGGACCCTGCCTCCAGGGTCAGGACACATGTCTGTCCCTGCTCTCCTCTGATTTAAAGAGTCTGCTCCATCCTTCGAGCCTACTGTGGTCCTCACGTGCGGCGGGGTATTACCCCTCCGTAAGGGCCTCGTCCAAATAACCGCACGTGCACACGCACACATACACACACACACACACACACACACACACGGGTACGCACGTGCACACAGAGCATATCCTGCAGCGGCACCCTGCGGGGAGGACCAGCCACCTTCGCTCAGCTTCACGCTAACCCACAGACTCTGTTCTGTGGCAGCCGTGGTTCAGCGAGTGGTGAGTCTGCCCCAAACACCCCACACCGCCCGCTTCTGTCTTGTCCAAGAACAGCACGAGCTGCCAGTGCCCCCCTGAGGCTGCCCACCCCCTCCCTGACAGACTCTTGTGCAAACAACACAAGGGGCCTTCGCCGGGATGCTCACTGGGCCTCCAGAGGCCACGGGCACCTTCTCCGCACGGCTCGAGCTCGAGTCCCAAATCATGCTGCCTCGAGCTGGACTCTGGGGCCACCTCCAGCGCAGCTCCATCCTCAGCCAGAGAGCAGCAGTGCCCCGAGGCGCCGCCTGGAGGGGGGGTCCTCTGAGAGCCCCCCAGGGCCCCCGTCTTCCCGCTCTCAGCCGAGAAGCCTCCCAGGAGACAGTGTGGCTCCCGGCCGCACGCGTGTCCCCTCGGCGGCTGGAACGTGTGCGTCTATGGGACCTAAATGCTCTTCTTCAAGTCTCAGGCTCTTGTGTGGCCTTCTCAGTGTGGGGATGGCGGCCGCACACAAGCTCTGGGACGGCCCCTTTCTCTCAGCCTGTGTCAGCGGTGCCGTTTGTATCAGGCTTCACATCCATTTATTGTAGCTCTGCTGCTGAGTCGCTTCCGTCGTGTCTGACTCTGTGCGACCCCCATAGACGGCAGCTCACCAGGCTCCCCCGTCCCTGGGATTCTCCAGGCAAGAACACTGGAGTGGGTTGCCATTGCCTTCTCCAGTGCATGAAAGTGAAAAGTGAAAGGGAAGTTGCTCAGTTGTCTCCGACCCTTAGCAACCCCGTGGACTGCAGCCCACCAGGCTCCTCCGTTCATGGGATTTTCCAGGCAAGAGTGCTGGAGTGGGGTGCCATTGCCTTCTCTGAAATGTAGCTCGTGTTGATCTAAAAGGACCAGGAGCCTGTGGGTCTTCAGCACACTCTGTTAAGTCTCAGCCGTCCCGAGTCCTCCCCACCTTGTTCTTAGACGGTCAGCACTGTGTCCATTTGCTCCAAGGCTTCCTGGCCCAGCTGCATGGACTTCGTCTCGTGCGTCCCTTCTGCCGAGTGGAGGGGATCTCGTGTGTTCACACATCGTGTCCCTCACCCAGACGTGTGCCTTGAGCTCCGTCAGGTGTCCAGACCTGGCTCCTGGGCACCAACCCCCATGTACCCCCTGCCCAGCACCCCCTGGAGACACAAGGGAGACCAGCTTCACCCTCCACGGGGCGTGGAGCTCATCTCCACTCCCAGGCGGGGCTGGAGCCTTTTGAGTGGACAGAGGAGCCCTGCTGGGCCTGGATGTCCTGCTGGACATCGGCTCTGGGTTATTTTTATGGCCAAACGTGGACCCTGCGCTGGTGGGTGTGAGCGCCAGCAGGCCAGGATGCAGAGACTCCGGGAGACGCTGCTTTAATAAAGGCAAGAACAATGCATAAAGCCCATTCTTATCTTCACAGGAGACAAAAAGGGTTTCCAAACACAAAAAGAAGTCCTTTAAAATTAAATTCGCTAGATGAAGGATATGCAAATTACCTGGAGGAGCAGAACCCCACAATGTTCTCAAAACTCCGCAATAGCCTATTTAATTAGTATTTTAATTTATCAGAATAATTCTTCGCACTTGACAATTTATGCAGCATTCCATATAATTAAGCACGTAGCTACAGTGGAATAATTTTTCCTCCTTCTTTATCCTTGTGATTTTAACCTGAAAGGATGTGCAGAAGTCTCTTCTCTGATCTAAATTGCTACAGGGACAGCTTAATGGCAGTGCCCGTTAGAAAGCACGAGGGGGAGCGGGGCTGGGCGGCGGTTGGACAGGGGGCCCGCCGCTTCAAGGAGGCGTGGATCCGGCTTCTGGCGGAGACAGAGGTGCCACTCCCGGGGTGAGTGTCTGCACGCCTGCGCTTGTCCGCCCGAGGAGACACGCGCCACTGCACTGGCTCCCACCAGTGACCTCTGCAGAAGCCAACATCCCAGAGCATCTGGGACACTGACGGGACCCATCGCCCTGGGACCAGCCTTGCTGAAATCGGCACGGCCTCTGGTCAGCAGCCCGGGGAGGGACTGGACCTTTTAGAGATGCCAGCTGCTCAGAACTTGCTGGGCGAAGCTAGGCCTGGGAAGGGAGCGGATTGGTAGGAAAGTCGATGCCACAGTTCTGGGAGCCTGGCTTCCCCCTCGGCTCTGAGTGGGGGCCCAGGTGAGCAGCAGTCCCCCAGCCCCAGGGGAGCTGTGAGCCGCCTGCCCGAGGACGCGCAGAGGCCCAGCCCTGGGAAGGCCCTCCCCACCTCGGGCCCAGCGAGGCACAGGCTGGGGCTCAGCAGCGAGCCCACCTGCAGACCCCAGGGTGAGGTCGGGGCCCCGCAGGGCACGAGCACAGGTGCGGGCCGTCAGCGGGGGCCATCTGGCCAAGCTGCAGGCCTGGGGAGGGGCCACACCCTGCTTGTCCTGTCTGCTCATCCCAACCCCACAAGCCTTTGAGCTGGGGAGGGTCTGCATTGTCAAGAAAGAGAGCCAGGGAGAGAAGACACACATTAATTAACTTGTCCGTCCTGCCTCTCAGCCAGAAAGCAAAGGCTCCTGCCTGTGGGGCTGAGCCCGCTCTTGTTTCCCAGCATCTTGGTTTGCGCGATTCTGCAAGTTCTGCAGGTCCCTGTGGACCATCACGCAGTCTGCGCGGCTGAGAAGCGCTTTGCAACCGGAAGGGCATCTACCGGTTTCTCTGTTTGTCAGTCTGGGTGGAACGTCACACATCACGCCCCTGGCTCATCATATTGGCAACTAGATGGATGTTGAAGTTGAACTTCACACACTTTATTTTTATAAAATGACTACAATCCAATTACAGTTTCAAAAACAGGATAAAAATTGAGCTTTATTTAAGCACTTTAGATTTAAAGCTTTGTTACTTATTAATCATATTTTATTTTATAACTCTAATAGTTCATTTTAACTTTTTAAAATGTCTTTTTGAAGGGATATAATTTTAATTTGCAATTTCACATGTATCTTATATTTTTGATGAAAACAGTTTCATATTTTGTACAATGTGCAATTACAGCTGGATTATTTCTGTAGAAACACACAGATTTTTTGAAAATGATTTTTGCTGTTTCTCACTTATTTGGCTGCAACAGGTCTTGTGACATCCAAACCCTTTAGTTGCAGCACATGCGATCTGGTTCCCTGAGCAAGGATTGAACCCTGGGCCCCTGCACTGGGAGGATGGCGTCTTAGCCACTGGACCACTTGGGAAGTGCATAGATTTTGTGAAAATCTTTTTTAAACAATGTTATCAGTGATTTTGCAAAACAAAGGGAAGGAAATACATTTGCAAATAAATATGTTATAATTTAGGAAGTGTATGTCTTCGAATCATTACACAAAGTTCTGTATAGTCGAAGCTATGGTTTTTCCAGTAGCCAAGTACAAATGTGAGAATTGGACCATACAGAAGGCTGAGCACCAAAGAATTGATGTTTTTGAACTGTGGTGCTGGAGAAGACTCTTGAGAGTCCCTTGGACTGCAGGAAGATCAAACCAGTCCATCCTAAAGGAAATCAACCCTGGATATTCATTGGAAGAAATGATGCTGAAGCTGAAGCTCCAACACTCTGGCCACCTGATGCGAAGAGCTGACTCACTGGAAGAGACCCTGATGCTGGGAAAGACTGAAGGCAGGAGGAGAAGGAGACGACAGAAGATGAGATGGTTGGATGGCATCACAGACTCAACGGAGTTTGAGCAAACTCTAGGAGACAGTGGAAGGACAGAGGAATCAAGATTGCTAGCAGAAACATCAACCTCAGATATGCAGATGACACCACCCTAATGGCAGAAATCGAAGAGGAACTAAAGAGCCTCTTGATGAGGGTGAAAGAGGAGAGTGGAAAAGCTGGCTTGTAAGATCATGGCATCTGGTCCCACCAGTTCAGTTCAGTCGCTCAGTTGTGTCTGACTCTTTGTGACCCCATGAATCCCAGCATGCCAGACCTCCCTGTCCATCACCAACTCCCAGAGTTCACTCAGACTCACGTCCATCGAGTCAGTGATGCCATCCAGCCATCTCATCCTCTGTCCTCCCCTTCTCCTCCTGCCCCCAATCCCTCCCAGCATCAGGGTCTTTTCCAATGAGTCAACTCTTCGCATGAGGTGGCCAAAGTACTGGAGTTTCAGACTCAGCATCACTCCTTCCAATGAACATCGAGGACTGATCTCCTTTAGGATGGGCTGGTTGGATCTCCTTGCAGTCCAAGGGACTCTCAAGAGTCTTCTCCAACACCACAGTTCAAAAGCATCAATTCTTCAGCGCTCAGCTTTCTTCACAGTCCAACTCTAACATCCATACATGACCACTGGAAAAACCATAGCCTTGATAGATGGACCTTTGTTGGCAAAGTAATGTCTCTGCTTTTTAATATGCTATCTAGGTTGGTCATAATTTTCCTTCCAAGGAGTAAGCATCTTTTAATTTCATGGCTGCAATCACCATCTGCAGTGATTTTGGAGCCCCCAAAATAAAAAGTCTGACACTGTTTCCATGTTTATCAGTTTTTTTCCAAAAAGAATACTTCTGCTTTTTATAAAACATTTTTTATATTTTATGTCTCCATTTTATATTTTTTCTCTATTTCAGTCATTTCTGCTTCTATCTTTATTATTTCCTTCCTTCCACTTTACTTGGGTTTATTCTGTTCTTTTTTCTAACTTCTTAAAGACTCAGTTATTTAATTTTTCTTTCTTTTCTAACACAGTTAATAAATTTCCCTCAGCTTGCAGATTTAAATGCAAACTCCCAGGTATTAAAACATACTTTGGTATTTCTATTATGCATTAAGCATTATAGCTTTAAAATCTGTATTTTGATATATATTGTTTCCCTCTCTTTCTTGCTGTGTTTATTATTTAGTTGCTAAGATGTGTCTGACTCTTTGCAACCCCATGGACTATATAGCCCACCAGGCTCTTCTGTCCATGGAATTTCCCAGGATGGAACCCAGGTCTCCCACCTTGCAGGCGGATTCTTTACTGTCTGAGTCACCAGGGAGGTCTGGTACAGTTCTCTGTGGACGCAATTCCCCTGCAGCAATGTAGGCACGACACTTCTGCCATCCAATCTCCTCTCAGCTGCCAAGGGTCAGCCACAGGTTAGGCTCTTTCCCCCCTGCCTTGCTTGCCTTTCTCCTTGGCTACTGTCAGATCTTCGTTTTGTCTCGGATGTCCTATTTCTCTGTTATGAATCTGAAGTCTGACACTGTTTCCATGTTTATCAGTTTTTTTCCAAAAAGAATACTTCTGCTTTTTATAAAACATTTTTTATATTTTATGTCTCCATTTTATATTTTTTCTCTATTTCAGTCATTTCTGCTTCTATCTTTATTATTTCCTTCCTTCCACTTTACTTGGGTTTATTCTGTTCTTTTTTCTAACTTCTTAAAGACTCAGTTATTTAATTTTTCTTTCTTTTCTAACACAGTTAATAAATTTCCCTCAGCTTGCAGATTTAAATGCAAACTCCCAGGTATTAAAACATACTTTGGTATTTCTATTATGCATTAAGCATTATAGCTTTAAAATCTGTATTTTGATATATATTGTTTCCCTCTCTTTCTTGCTGTGTTTATTATTTAGTTGCTAAGATGTGTCTGACTCTTTGCAACCCCATGGACTATATAGCCCACCAGGCTCTTCTGTCCATGGAATTTCCCAGGATGGAACCCAGGTCTCCCACCTTGCAGGCGGATTCTTTACTGTCTGAGTCACCAGGGAGGTCTGGTACAGTTCTCTGTGGACGCAATTCCCCTGCAGCAATGTAGGCACGACACTTCTGCCATCCAATCTCCTCTCAGCTGCCAAGGGTCAGCCACAGGTTAGGCTCTTTCCCCCCTGCCTTGCTTGCCTTTCTCCTTGGCTACTGTCAGATCTTCGTTTTGTCTCGGATGTCCTATTTCTCTGTTATGAATCTGTACGTGAAATTGTTTTTCGCTCCACTAGACTTCTTGAATCTGAGGACTCGTGTCTTTCATCAGTGGTGGGATTCTTTAGCCATTATATCTTCAAACACCGAAGCTTGACGACTCTCTGCCAAGAATACTTACCTTTTTCTTTTCTTTACATGTTTTCCATTTCTTTCCCTCTCTCTAGGCTGCATTCTGGATAATTCAGTCAGTTCTATCATTTAGTTTACGAATCCCCTCTTCCATTAGATTTAATCTGTCATTAAACTCACCTCCTGTGTTTAAAATTTCTATAATCGTATTTTTCATTTTAAAAAGTATCTTTGGTCATTATTAAGACTCTTGATCTTCAGGCTGTATTAACTTCCTTTTGTATTCCTACAAATGGACTAAGATTCTTGGGTTCACTAAGAATTCTCCTAGTCAGTGTCCGAGGTTTCATTCTGACTGTGCTTGCAAGCAACCTTTCTCGTGGTTTCTTATTCTCCTGCATGTTCTGAAATTCCTATTTCTGGGGGTTTTAACTATGGGACTGCTTTGAGGACAGAGAAATAGCGGTGTTCCTCCAGAGGATTTGCACTTCCTTCCTCCAGACTTCTGGAAACCGACCCAGTTGGGGCCCCAGTTTAAAATGAGGTGCGTGCTTTGGGTTTGTGGCCAGCAGGTGGCATGCAGCTGGACGGATGCTCCCTCAGGGCTGGGAGTGCTCCCTCGGGGCTGGGAGTGCTCCCTCAGGGCTGGGTGTGCTCCATGCCACCCTCACACTTGGTGACCACATGGGCTCAGACTGAACGGATGGGGGCCATGTTGCCCAGTGGCTCTAGGGTGGCCCCGGCGGCCTGTGTGGGCCCTCGCCGCCCTTCTGGGTTAGACCCACCCTGGGTCTTCCTCCTGCCCTCCACAGTCTCCAGGGTCATGGATGCTACAGTTCAAGTGCATCCTGCTTTGAAAAGTCCTCTCAAGATGAAGGTCAACATCAGTGTCCCTCACGCCTCAGGTTCCTGTTTTCACTCAGTCTGCCAGATTGCTAATGTGCTTGCCATCTTTGTAGACTGACATGTTGGCATTTTTGGTTGCTTTCTGAACGAGGATTAGTCCCAGTACCTGGCTTTCTCAGTGCAACGATGAAGCGGAGAAACTCCAGCCCCTCTCTGGGAGGCCGCCACCCCTGCACAGACAGCTTCCGGTTAGCGGGCTTTGAGCAAAGTGGCAGGAATGACAGATATGAGGTGTGCCACTGCAGGTCAGAGGCAGTGGGGGGTGAGGGTGCTCACTTGGCTGCGTCCGACTCTTTGCGACCCCATGGACTCTGGCCCACCAGAATCCTCTGTCCATGGCAGTTTCCAGTAAGAACACCGGAGCAGGCTGCCTTCTCTTCCTCCAGGGGGTCATCCTGACCCAGGTTATGTCACACTGAACACAGCCACAGGTAAACGCGTGTGCGTGCCCGGATTCCTCAGTGTCGTGTGTGGCCTGCTGCAGGAACGTCTGTGTGGACTGTGAGGCGGGACGTCAGTAGCTGCTGCACTCCATGTCATGTGCGGAGTCTGAACAATGTCCTTCCACCCAACCTGCACGTTCCTGAGTCTCCGTCTTCTATAATTGGGAAGCTGCCTGGGCTTGACCAACCCCAGAGCAGCTGGCTTAGGCAGGTGGAGTCATTCCAGGCTCTCAGTGAGGCTGCGGGCACTCAGCCAGGCCGTCCTGACCCCTGGACCTCACCCCTCCAGGCCCTCAGTGAGGCTGCAGGCACTCAGCCAGGTCGTCCTGACCCCTAGACCTCACCCCTCCAGGCCCTCAGTGAGGCCGCGGGCACTTAGCCAGGCCATCCTGATCCCTGGACCTCACCCCTCCAGGCTCTCAGTAAGGTCGTGGGCACTCAGCCAGGCCATCCTGACGCCTGGACCTCACCCCTCCAGGCTCTCAGTGAGGCCACGGGCACTCGGCCAGGCTGTGCCAAGCCCTGGTCATCTTTGGCCTCAGGATGACTGAGATCAGCAAGCAGCAGGCGCTCCAGCTCAGCACGCGGCTCCCACCCCGTCACCGTCTGTTCACAAGCAGAGGATGCAGACGGTCCCAAGCAGCTGCTCGAGGGGCCTGAAGAGCACCAGCACTGCCCCCGCCTCACGCGGAGAGCAGCCATGGCACCCCAACCACGGGGCGCTCCCAGCTCCCAGAGCAGAGTGCCAACACACCCGAGCCTGCCTGCAGGGCCCCTGCGTCTCGGAGCCCAGGCCTCTAGTCCACAGTCCAGACCCGCCCTCCTCTGCCTACCGCCCCGTGTGGAGCAGAGCACTGGACACATGCAGTCTCAAGTGCCAAGGGGGCCTCCTAGAGCCGCCCTCCCTTGGAGATGGCAGCCTGATGCCAGCCCCTGCCGTGGGTCCCAAGGAAGGTCCTCCCGGCCTTGCCTTCCAGCCCCGACTGAGTGAAAAGGCTCTTATCTGCCGAGTGTCCCGTGAGGTCTCCCAGGAGAGGCTGGGCTTTGCTGGGGACGGAGCTTCATTGCACGGTGATGACAATGACAAGCTGGTAAAAGCTATGTCAGCTTCAATTTCCAACTCATTTTTCAAATTATTTTAATTAGATATTGTTTCAATCTCACTTACATTAATTTAATATCTGATATCAACATTTCAGTTTTCAATTTGTTCAAATGATTTTTTCCAGGCTGCCTGGCTGCCTGCAGTAATTTAAAATACAATGTTTATCTTCAACAATCTTCCATGTGTGGGTCCCAGCAAACTGCGAGACCAATAAAAGTGACGAGGGAGGAGGGACCTGGTTTCAGGAGAGATGGAGGTTTGCCTTCTTGCCGTTCATCTCTAGACATTAAAGCAGGTAGAGCAAGGGCTAGGAGCTCATAATAATAAGATTTTCCACCAATTTCACTGTGTAATTGGCTTTCCCAAAGCAAATTTCAGTGAAATCTGACAAAGGTGTTTTTATTATAAGGTATCTAAACAGCCACATTCCCTCATCAACACATCTTTCTGATTGATTCTCAGCCATCAGGCCTTTAACCTGCCCCCACAGGAGCCTTCTTCCCAGAGACACTGTCGGAGCTTTCTCATACTTTCAATGTATTTTTTTTCGCTGGTGCACAGACACTAGTAAAGACACGCTTTTGATAAGGTGAACGTGAAGTTAAATCAGGTCTCCACATCACAAAATGGGGGAGTCACAGGGCCTCAAGTGCCTTCCTAAGAGGAGAAAATTAGCTAAATTCCTGAAGTTGATAATTAGAAATATGCAGATCAAAATGATTTTTGAAAAGTCTAAAAAACATAAAAGAGTGACTGTCATCTCCGACTCACGTGAGAACAATATGAAACCAATACAGTCTACATGGCAGAATGAAATAAGATGGGAAGAAAGCACAGAGAGTAGAAAGCCTAAAACAAAATTATATCTGTATCTCATTATGACAGTCAATGTAAAGAGGTTAAAATATACAGGGACAAATTCACTCAGGCCTCACTATATGTTATCTACAGAAAACCCATCTAAAACAGCAGTTCAGAAAGAGTAAGAAAAATGAGGCAAATATAAGCAAACGAAGGCGTGGTCATGGCATTACATCAAGATCATGTTTACCTTTTTAAGTGAGATAAATAAGGTGGTCGCATATTGATGTCACAACAAGTCCCAAATGAAGGTATAGTATTCATGAACCCGCATGTGCCAAGAAACAAAACAGAAGGCTGAAATAGTAAAGAACAGACTCCCACTCAGACTCAGAGACGGAAGCTCTGACCGACGGTTCAGAGCCTGGGAGCGGAGCCCAGCGCTCTGCCCGCACAGCACTCCCTGGGAGCAGCCCCTGGGGCAGGGGGCAGCCCCTGGGGCAGGCGCCATCCGCGGCCCTGGGCAAAGAGCAGACAGACTCAAAACTGGTCTCTCCAACCCATGGGGCACACAGAGAGTCGTAATAACCCAATTAATGAAAATAGCTCAGGAGCAGTTGGGCAGACTCCCTGGAATAAAATCAAAGTCATAACTGAAAAGATACTGGGTCTCAGAGAAGGCCTTCATGGTATCCCCAGAGTAAAAATTATACAACTTGCATCTCTAACCATAACCTAATAAAATTAGAAATGAACAACAGCAGGGAATAAACTCTCTAATCAGTTGGGCAAGGAAAAGTACACTCTTCAGTAACTCTTAGGTTAGAGGATAAATCAAAGCTGTGGTCACTGGATACACAGGAAACAATGATGGTGAGGTCCCTGCAAGTGTGAACCGTGAGGCGCCGCAGCAGGTGGACCACCCCTGCTTTCACTGTCACGTGGGAAATGAGGAGCACAACAGACCAGGCATCCGAACTAAGGAGTCAAAAGTGAAATAGCTGAAACTTGAGGGAAGAGCAGAAACAAGTAATAAAATTATAAATTAATAAATCATACAAGGGAAACAGGACTGATGAATGAACCCAAGAACTTGATTTTAGGGAGGAAGACGCAAAAACTCTTACTAGAAGTCTAACATGGCAGTGTAAGATATCCCTAATCCAAAAATTGCTAAAAATTGATAATGAAAATAACACATAACCACAGATACAGTGGAAATTTGAGCATTGTAAGCTAATGATACCACTTAGTGTATAAAAAAATCTGAACTCATAAGGAATCAAACTATGAAGAAAGAAAATATAAATCACTAAACTGGTAAAGTATGAAGAGAGAAACTATGAAGAAATAGAAGAGACTGTCAAAGAAGCTTCCTCCAGGATAAGCACGAGGCCCAGACTGAGGAAGCAGAGCGGCTCTGAAACTGAGCAGGTCTTTCCAGGACGGATGACCCACCCCATGTACTGCATCTGCCTTTTGTCTGCAGAAAAACTTCAAAGAGTAAACTTAAGAGAAGTGAGAAAACGCGGAAAGAAAGGAAGAGGGTCAAACAAGACAGAACAATAGGAGTGTGGCCACTGAGCAAAGCCACATACCTCCAGCTCCTCCTCAGGGCCGCGGATAATGTTCTCAGCCCCGTCCTTTGAGCTGTCTGCAGCCACTGACACCGCCACCACTGCGTGCTGCCCACCAGCACTAGGCCTCAGTTGGGGTGGAAGCAGAGGTTTGGGAACGCTGACCCCCGATCCCGTCACCACCAGACAGTAAGAAGGCCGCTCACAGCCTGATCACACACCTTGCAGCCCTCTCCTGCACCTGGTGATTAAGAATCTTTCCCCAGAGTCTTCAGGCCTTTTAAGCACGAGCTGCCCATTATGCTTGCCGGGCCCTGCAATAACGCCACCCTTGCCTTCCCCGTCTCACGGGGGCGGTAGGGCGGCTTTATCGGGCTGGGTGAGCAGACCAAGTTTGCGTCAGTAACAGCTCTGAACACCGTGGGGTGAAAGAGCCTGCTCGGCTCCTCCCGGGGCTGCAGCTGGCATGGGCGCCCGCGGAGCGAGTGCTTGGGGATGGAGCCTCTGCCGGCCGAGGGCAGCCTGGGGACTGGCCTCACGGCCCCACGGCCCGGCTGACCTCTTCTGGCTTCAGCGTGACACTGCAGACAGACAGGGCCGGTGGGGCCACCCCAGGACTGCCCATTTCATCTCTGCACCTGCAGAGCTGGATAGGATGGGGCAGCTGACCTCAGACAAAGGGGCCAGGGCAGCTCACGGCGGAGGGCTGGCCCTAACTGGGGGTGCAGGGGCAACCGTCGACCAATGCGCACAGGTCTCTGCCTGGACTCACACCTCTCACGAAAGTTAATCCAATGAGAGAAGAAAATGTAAATTGCAAAACTAAATAACCTCTAGACGGTAACAGAGGAGAAGACCTAGGTGACCTGGGGCTCAGTGATGACTTTTTAGACACAACAGGAACAGCAAAATCTATAAATGGGACTTCATTACAATCAGGAACTTCTGCAAGAGACACTGAAGAAAATGGAAAGAAAAGGTAGAAAACATTTCAAAAGTCATATCTGACAAAGGATGTATGTATATACAAAATACATACAAGTACCTTAAAAATGTATGCAGAGAACTCTTAAAACTTAACAGTAAGGAAACAACTTGATTAAAATATAGAATAGACCTGAACAGACCTCAGCAAAACAGCTAGACAGTAAGTGAGCACCTATGAAAAGATGCTCCATGTCACACGCCATCAGGGAAATGCAAACTGAAGCAGCGAGCCACCACCACACGCCCACCAGAAAGGCCAAACGAGAGCCTGCCAACAGCAAACGCCGACGTGGACACGGAGCGACAGGAGCCCCCGCTGCTGGCGCAGACGCGAAACGGGACAGCCACGCTGAAGAGGGTGGCAGCCCACTCCAGTGTTCTTCCTGGAGAATCCGTGGACAGAGGAGCCTGGCGGGCCACAGCCCATGGTTTTGCAGAGTCGGACATGCCTGAAGTGACTTGGCACGAACACACAGCCACTTTGGAAGACAGTTTTTCAGTCAGTTATAAAATTGAACGTAATCTTATCAGACAACCCAGCAATCCCACTCCTTGATATCCACCCAAAGGAGCTGAACACCATATCCACGCAGGGCCTGCACAGGGATGTCGATGGCGGCTTTATTCACAACTGATGATAAAGCTTGGAAGCAACCGTGATGCGCTTCCGAAGGTGAAGGGACAAGAGAACCATGGTCCATCCAGACAACGGAGTATTATTCAGCAACTGGGGAGGGGACGAAGCTATCAGGCCATGAAAAGATGTGGAGGAAACGTAAATGCCTATTATTAGGTGAAAGAAACCAGTCTGAAAAAGCTACATGATCCCAACTATATGATGTTCTGGAAAAGCCAAAACTATGGAGCAGAGAGACCAGTGGTTGTTGGGGTGGGGTGGGGGATGCATCGTGGAGCACAGAGGCTCCACAGGGCAAGGAAAGGCTCTGCAGGATGTTGGAAAGGGGAGACACGGCATCGGACATTTCTCAAACCCACAGACCATTCAGTACAGGGAGTGACCCGTGCTGCAAGCTGGCTTCACTCAATAATCAGGCGTGACCCGTGCGCCAGCCAGTGCTGGGTGTTCACAACGGAGATGCCGAGAGAGGGGGGACAACCAGCCTGAAAGCCCAACGTGGGGTCAGCTGTTGGTCTGTGAAGGGCAGGCAGCCCTGGGCAGACACTCAAACATCTTAAGGACTTCAGGAAAAGGGTGTCCTCTCAGGAAAAGACGATCACCGCAGAGGGAAGTTTGGGGGAATCTCAAAGAGCGATTATTATTCCACCCCAACTGACTGCTGTTTGGTGTCTAACATCTCAAATACGGGATTTTTAATTTTTTAAAACCAGGTGATGGGGCGGTGGGGGGCTCCCTGCAGAGGCTGAGTTCTGGCCGACTCCTCGCCCTGTGTTCTGGGGCCCTTGCACATGCTGACCTGCAGCAAAGATGGAAACAGACCTCTGGGCCACGGTCCTGCCACACGCGAGGCTGGGGCGGGCAGCACCGTCACCCCTGGGAAACTGAGGCTGCGGAGGAGATTACCAACAGAGCCCTCACAGGCCCTTGCATGTGGCCAGGTGCTGGCTGTGACGCGACCCTCTGCTCTTGCTGAAGACGGCTGCCCAGGTGCCCGCTGGGGCGCCCCTCCCTGGGCAGGGGGCAGCACCAGCATTAGGCTGCATCCTTCCCTCCAAGCCTTGGAGGCTGTGCGAGGGCACTGATGTCCTGTGTGTGCCGTGCTGGCATCAGCTGAGTGGGGAAACATTTTCAATATTTAAGCTGACTGCGTCCCCGAGTCCAAACAACACGGCTCATCCGCGGGTCCCTCGCTCACAAACATCTGTCTGCTCTGCTTCATTATGAGCGGTGCCACCAGAACCGGTGCCCTGGGCCCAGCTGACCCATGGTCTCCTATCACTGGTGGTTAAAACCCCTCTCCACAAAGCGCTGCTAATAAAGACCCCAAAGACTGTTGACTCAGATGGACACGCATATTTGTCTCTAGGGCCTCACGTGAAATGTAGCCTAAACGGTGTGTGTTTCAATGCGGGTCTATAAATAAAACATCATTCCGGGTTTTTCATCTTTATTCCAACACACTGCAGAGCTCAATATTAGAGCAGTTCCACTGGGAAATTCTTTAACCCCAAGCTATAAAAATCAGATAAGCCACCAGGAACCTTCCTACAAGCCAGCATGGGTGTAGCAGGAGCAGCGGGCTCTTCCTTACTGCCTGAGACTGAGGCAAGAGCAGCAGGGTGTGTCCGGGCCGGGAGCCGGCGCGGCTTGGGGGTTGGGCGAGGCAAGACGCCAGCTGGACCCTGGGGAGGCCAGCAGTTCTGCGGAGGGAGGGAATGCAGGACCTGCCCCCCACATAGGTGGAACTGCCAAGAACATCATCACATCGTCCCTGCAGTCCAGCTGGTCCAGACTGAGGCCAGGACCAAGCTCTGAAGCATCGGAGCTCAGTGTCTGGGGCAGGGCCAGACCTCAGAGGGCCTGACTCTCAGCCCCACAACCATGGACAAAACGCAGAAACTTGGAGAGGCGGTCACTTCTGCAAAAGGCCCTGACACGAGGAAGTGCTGGGCTCCAGGCCAGTGAGAAGGGAAGTCAGAGGACAGGCGAGACCACTGCTTCTCGGCTAAGGTGAACCATCTGAGTACAGTTTTGGTTCCAGAGGCAACTCTTCAGGCCCTGTGGGCCGTGGGGGGAAACTCTGTCATACAGGTCATGTTGGAAAGAAGGGGTGGGGGCTCAGAGCACCCCCAGTCTCAGCAGGGACCCTCCTCACCAGGTGCAGGACCAGAGCACAGAGAGGGTCGGAAAAGCTAGGGGCTTCCTGGGGGGACACCCTCTCGTTCGTCCTCCTTTTCCCTGACAGGGGAGCTCTCAGACGAAGCATCGCAAGGAAGAATCCCAGGTTCGGAGCAGAGGCGTCCTCTTCCACTGAAGCTGTGAGGTGAGCGGCCCCGGTAGGGGCAGTGGCTCCTCCATGACCGTGGCTCTGACCTCGGGACCCCCATCCCAGGAGGGCCCCCCAGCCCCACTCACAAGGACATGCTTGTAGAGGCCCTGCATGTGGTCCCGATTTGCAGCCAACAGAGGTGCCCCCACCCCATGATGGCCATTTCCATTCCTGAGCCCAAAAGAAGACAAGTGTGGGCTCCCCAGGCCTGGAGAGGTGCCCCATCTGTACAGGGGGCCACCAGGGTAAGAAGCCCTGCGTCAGGATGCCGAGCTGCACTGCCCACCCTTCAGCTCGTCCAGCTGCGATGAATAAGGATGCATGGGCCTCAAGCTCGCTGGGTGATGAGAACACCGCAGCTGAGGCTCGAAAGGGCACGTGCTGACGTTCATGAGCCACTAGGGGCTGGACCTCACTGCAGGGGTTAGATCTCCTCCAGAACCTTCCAGATTCGGTAAGTCTAGACACCTGTATCAGCTGTCAGAGCCCCGTGACATCTGCTCCTGGTGGTCCCGGCACCATCCAGGCCCACCCAGGCTCTGCTCAGAGCTGCCACACGGACCCGTCTCTGTGGCTGCCCCCTGAGGGGCACTTGGGGACCGCGGGTCACCCTGGACGGGGCTTCTCGAGCTGTGGGCATGCAGGGGTCACCTGCGATCTTGTCGGAATGCAGACTCTTGACGCAGGAGAGCCTGCATTCCCGGCAGCTCCAGGTCGAGGCCTCAAGAAACAAGCACCTAATCGCCCCACCCGAGCCTAAAACAATCAGGACAAATGAAGAGATGTTTTTAAAAAGGGGAAGAACATGGGCAGCTATTCGAAGTGTTCTTCATCAGATTTCCCTTATTCTGAGTAATTAGAAACCCCTTCTCCCAGGGATGAGAGGGTTAATTCCCTACAAAACATACTTTGCACTTTTGTCATAATTTTCAATACATGCACAATAATTAAGGTCTATCAAGATAGACTTTGCTAAGCTCTCGAGCACATCTGTGACACACACGAGTGGATTCGATTCTTCTTTATTTCCTGTGTCTGTCTGTGCCCTTGCGTGGCCACTGTTACCATCCACCGGCCCATCCACCCGGCACCTCTCCCTTCACCGTCCTGCCCATCCTCACGGCTAGAGGAAGACACTGCTCCCTGTTCTCGGGTCCCCAGAGTGCCCCAGCGTGTGAAGCAGGAGGAAGTGGCATCCCACGGCCACCTAGAGGCCGGAGAACCGAGACCCAGGATGCGGTGGCTGGCTGAAGATCCCAAGCAAGGAAGAGCCTTCAGCCCAGGCCTCCCCCCGGCACTCCGACAGCCCACAGCCAGGCGCCCCTGTTCCACTCCCCCCTGCCTCTCTGATGGGGACCCTCTCATGGGGGGACCCTGGATGGGTTCAGGAGACCCAAAGGCCAATACGAAGGGACCCCCGGCCCTGAGGTTGTGTGTCCTGGCGGGGAGCTCGCCTGGGCCTCACCAGCTCCTCTGATGTCGAGGCCCTGGAGGGTTTCCTGAGCCCAAAGGCAAGGAGCTGCCATGAGACTCTCCCCTTGGAATGCCCCTTCCCTCACCCCCCATCTGTAGTCCCCCACCCTCATTAAACACATTTATTCACAACCCTTGGACCTCTCTTCCCAAGGAGCTGTCCCTGCCCCCACACACAATCTTCCTCAGAAGGCCTGGATGCAGGCGTCCCCCGGACCCATGTCCTAGGGACCCACCACCACCCCCATGTCCACCTGGGCAGGTGAAGAGCACGCCCACCCATGCGGCGGGGCCCGAGTCCAGGCTCAGAGGCTCAGCCCAGGGGCCGCGGCCCCAAACAAGGGCTAACATGCGCGGCTCCCACGCCCTGCGCCCCCAGGAGCCTCGGGGGAGGATCCGGGGCTCACGCCGGGTGAACCCAGATGGCCCCACAGAGGGGCCTTGGGGGTCCTGAGGGGGCACCCTGGGGACTGCAGAGGGGTGCACAGCCTGGCCCCTGGCCCACGTGGTGGGGTCTGCATCTCCTTGAAAACACTTCCGTAAGCCCCACTTGACCACATTCTAAAACAGTCATGGTGTGTAGTGTGTCAAATGGCAGCAGTTAAAGTGGGTCTGATATGTTAATATCCGATCACGAAGGGGGCAGTGCCCAGGGCCGTAGAGGCTCTCAGGATGTCGTTGCTTTCCCGCAGGGGCTCTGCTCGGCCGCCCCCTCACGGTCAGACCTCCCCGGGGCAGGAGCCTCCACGGGAGGCCAGGTCCACAGAAGTGAGCGAGATGGAGAAAGTGTGTGTGTCTCCTGGGCCTGCACGCCAACTGGGCTCCAGTGGATGAAATGTCTGTGCCTGTGGGAGCGTGAAGGCTCTGTTGCCCACATCCCTGCTGCCTCCTTGTGTTTAGAGGCTTCTTTGGGCAAAAGGCATACCAGCTCCCTGCACAAGAGTCGGGATGCCGACCCTGACCTCGGCTTCCTCCCCCTCTCCCTGGGAGGGTGCAGGCACAGCCCCGCCCGCCCTCCCTCCTGCTGGACCAGGGCTGGGAGCGGACTCTGGGGCCTACTGCAAGAGGGGGTCTCTAGACCCTGAGGCATGAACGTCAGCGCCCACAGCACCAGGACACAGCCCCAGTGCCTCCAGGCGGTGGGGCCTGGTTCCAGCTTTCCAGGTGGGTCTCTGGGCTGACCAACACCTTTCAGAATGGACTCAGCGGCTCACACCAGGCTCTTCTGCTGATTGCAAGAATTCTGACTGCTGCAAGATGCTGGAGGTGGGCGAAGGACAGGGTCTCCAGAGGGTTGTTGCTGTTCCATTGCTAAGTCATGTCCAACCCTTCGTGACCCCATGGACTGCAGCCCACCTGCCTCCCCTGCCCTCCACCATCTCCCGGAGTTCTCCAGCGGGTGACGTGCAACAAAAAGGCAGGTCCAGGAGAGAAACCGGGATGCCGAGGAGGGTGTGCAAGTTGGGGCCTGAGCGGAAGCAGCAGGGGTCAGGTGATTCTTCTCTGCTCCCAGTCTCCCAGACACACGCGGAACAGACACGTAGAGAATCTCGGTTAGACAGGGGCTACACTGCTTGTCCCCCCTGTTCACAGGGGCCTGCTTGGGGTGAAGGTACCTATTCTAACACGGAACCCGCCGCCCTGGGGGCAACTTCACGGGCATCTCAGTGGGTCACCAATGAACCAAAAATGCAAATAAGCTTCAAAATGTGTGTGGCTGATTCCACATAATCCCACTTTTACACGACGAAGGGCTCTTTACAGCCCATTGCCAGGCTAGCCTTGGTGAACTAGCCTCAGTGAGTGACTGGACTTTATCACTGGCTGACTCTGTGCTTGGCAACCCGCTGGGGCTCCTGCTCTATACAGTCTGTCCTCTGCACCTGTGGGTTCCACATCTGCAGATTTAACCAACTGAGGATCAAAAAATGCTTGAAAAAAAATTGCAGAATTTCCAAAAAGCTAACTTGAATTTGCCGTGCATGAGCAACTAGCGACCTAGGGCTTACACTGTATTAGGTATTACAAGTGACCTGGAGGGGATTTCAGGTGTGTGTGAGGACATGCCCAGGTTGTACACAAACACTACCCCATCTATACCAAGCATGTGAGACCTGTGGATTGTGGAATCAGCCAGGGGTGGAACCAGCCCCCTGGGGATGCCGGTGGCCATCTGTAGAAATGGTGCCTAAATCAGGAATGCCAGCAGTTCCACTGGTGGATACTGGTTAGGGAGGGCCTGGTTTTCTGCTGCTTCTTGTTATTTGATTTACAGAAAATTTGTAAGAATATCATGCTAAAATGCTGGAAGCCCTACACCCAGACCCCTCCAACAGTTATCCCACTGTATCCCTCTTGCCAACTCTACATTTATATTTTATTATCCTCAGCTGAGAGGCAGACACGATATCCCTTCAGCCTAAAAACTTCGGTTGTGTATTTTCCAAAAGCAAAGGCATTCTCCCACATAATCACAGTACAATTATCAAGATCAGGAAATTGATGTTGATATGGTACCAATATCTAATCAATAGAATTTATTCAGATTTGTCCAGCTATCTCAGTAACATTTTTTATGACGAGACAAAGCCTAGAACACGCATCACATTGGGTGGTCCTATCTCTTTCAGTTCAGTCACTCAGTCGTGTCTGACTCTTTGCGACCCCATGAATCGCAGCACGCCAGGCCTCCCTGTCCATCACCATCTCCCGGAGTTCACTCAGACTCATGTCCATCGAGTCCGTGATGCCATCCAGCCGTCTCATCCTCTGGCGTCCCCTTCTCCTCCTTCCTCCAATCCCTCCCAGCATCAGAGTCTTTTCCAATGAGTCAACTCTTCTCATGAGGTGGCCAGAGTACTGGAGTTTCAGATTCAGCACCATTCCTTCCAAAGAACACCTCCAATTAAGAACAAGCTCTCAGGGTCCCCTCGTCTCTCATAACATTAGCATTTGTACTGTGTGCTCGCCAGTTATTTCACTCTGTGTTCCTTGATTCAAGTTTGTGTGAGATGCAGGCTTAGCATTTCGGCAAGAGCATTGTGGAAGGGCGTGTATCAAGGGGCGAGGTGTCGCCTGCCCCCCAGCACTTTGGGTGCCATGCTAGGGTCTGGTCAGCCGGATGTCCCCATGGAAACATCACCACATTCCCGCTGGAGTTAATTCCTGTGATGAATCCATCCTGTTATCCCTCAGAATGGTACCCAGTCATCTTCACAGGCATTGATGATACCGGCTGGTCTGAATCAAATACCATCAAGATGTATTTGATTTTACTGTAAAGAATATCAATTTTTAAGCACTAAAGGAGATTTTAAGCACTGATGTTAATGGGTGAATGTGGGATCGTTCCTTCCATGGAATAACGAGGGAGGAGGGTCTGAGCAGACAAGCTGTCTGCGCCTCAGTCTTCCCTGCCGTCGTCTGCATGGGACAGATGGACAGACATCTGCTTGCCATCTCTGCAGGCTTCCCTCCCCCTGTCCTCCGCCCTACCGCACAGCCTCCTTTGGTCCATGGGCTCTTCCTGGGAGAGCAGATGAGCGCGGGAGCCGCCCGGCTCCACTGTTAGGGAGCCTCTGGCTCTCCTGCCCCCTCGTCCCGAGCCCCGCTCTGCCCCTGGGTCACTGAGAACCCGCCACTTCCTGCTGCCCATTCCTGCAGAGGTGGGTCTCCACCTGCTGACTCCTCCCTCGGTGGAAGAGCATCCTTCGGCAATTGGAGAGTCACAGCCCAAGCCTGCAGATTCTCTTGTGCTGAACTGATGTGAAAATGCCTGCATTTCACCCTATTTGGTAGGATGTTTCTGATGGATGTATAGCTCTGGGCTCTTTTTATCCCCCTCGCAGAACTTTTAAGATGTTAAATGGTCTCCTGGCTTCTATTGTTTCCAGGGTGAAGTGAAGTCACCTGTCAGCCTTGTCACCCCTCTTCAGAAAGCAATGTGCCTCTGTTCCTGGTGGTTTTTAACATTTTCTGGCTTTGACATCTGAGCAGTTGGAGTGTGCTGTTCTTAGGTTGGTTCTGTTTTTGCCGATTCTGCGCGGAGTTCACTGAGCTGCTTTTTCACAGATCTGGGGGGCATGCACTTTGCTCTTCTTCCGTGAGCTGCTCTGGCTCCTCCCCCTCCTCCTCCTGAGCTGCTCTGGCTCCTCCTCCCCCTCCCCCTGAGCTGCTCTGGCTCCTCCCCCTCCCCATGAGCTGCTCTGGCTCCTCCTCCCCCGAGCTGCTCTGGCTCCTCCGCCCCCACAGCTGCTTGGCTCCTCCTCCTCTCCCGGGGGTCGTCCTATGTGCCTGTTAGATGACTTGATGTTGTCCTATGCATCATCTCGGCTCTGGGCCTTATTTTCACTGTGTCTCTCTGTTCTTCAGATGAACACCTCCTGTTGGTCTGTCTTCATGTTTGCCCATCCTTCGTTCTGCAGTCTCAGATCCGCAGTTCAGCCCAGCCAGTGGCTGTCTGTAATTTGTCATGTAGTTTTCTCAAATTGCTGTGTGGTGTTCTGCATGGTGCTCACGCTTCTGCTGAGTTTCTCCATGTCTCCAATCACCATAAGCATATTTTGGTTTAAGTTTTTGTCCGTGTTTGTGATGGTTGTTTTAAAGTCTGTGCCTGTCCACCTCTGGTTTGTGTCTACTGACTGGGTTCTTCTTTCATCACTGGTCACGTTGTGCTGCTTTGCTGCAGTTTAGTAATTACTGGTTGTGTGCTGGACATTGTGGACAGAGATCATGGGGCTCTAGTCACACCTGTGAACCACTTCAGAAATAACTGTGAGCCGCTGGTGGCACATCTGTCCGTACATGTTTTCCTCTCTGTGGAGCTGTTTAGTGGTCCTCGGAACATGCACCAGTGGCATCCTGACACGTACACTTTGCAGTCCCGAAGTGAACTGATCGTGTATCTATTATGACAGTAAATACAAACATATTCACTTTAACTTATTACCGCACTTTCTTGCACGAGGATGCTTAATACTGCTGCTGAACTTTACCACTACCACGACAGTATTACATAGAAGTCTGAAAAGGTGTTTCACCTCAAGTTATTTTTTAAAAAGAGAGCCTGCGATTCACTGGGCGGAGCTCTCTTGTGCTGCTGGGGAGATCGCGCCGAGATCCTAGGCTCCGTGGCCACGGCTGCCTGCGTGTGCTGACACAGCTGCGGCCTCTGGAGCTGCCCCTGGCCCTGAGCTGCACGCCCGCTCACTCTACCAGACCCTGCTGAGCTTCTGCTAATCGCTCTCTGGTGGCCCCCTTCTNAGCTGCTCTGGCTCCTCCTCCCCCTCAGCTGCTCTGGCTCCTCCCCTTCCCCCTGAGCTGCTCTGGCTCCTCCTCCCCCTGAGCTGCTCTGGCTCCTCCTCCTCCCCCTGAGCTGCTCTGGCTCCTCCTCCCCCGAGCTGCTCTGGCTCCTCCGCCCCCACAGCTGCTTGGCTCCTCCTCCTCTCCCGGGGGTCGTCCTATGTGCCTGTTAGATGACTTGATGTTGTCCTATGCATCATCTCGGCTCTGGGCCTTATTTTCACTGTGTCTCTCTGTTCTTCAGATGAACACCTCCTGTTGGTCTGTCTTCATGTTTGCCCATCCTTCGTTCTGCAGTCTCAGATCCGCAGTTCAGCCCAGCCAGTGGCTGTCTGTAATTTGTCATGTAGTTTTCTCAAATTGCTGTGTGGTGTTCTGCATGGTGCTCACGCTTCTGCTGAGTTTCTCCATGTCTCCAATCACCATAAGCATATTTTGGTTTAAGTTTTTGTCCGTGTTTGTGATGGTTGTTTTAAAGTCTGTGCCTGTCCACCTCTGGTTTGTGTCTACTGACTGGGTTCTTCTTTCATCACTGGTCACGTTGTGCTGCTTTGCTGCAGTTTAGTAATTACTGGTTGTGTGCTGGACATTGTGGACAGAGATCATGGGGCTCTAGTCACACCTGTGAACCACTTCAGAAATAACTGTGAGCCGCTGGTGGCACATCTGTCCGTACATGTTTTCCTCTCTGTGGAGCTGTTTAGTGGTCCTCGGAACATGCACCAGTGGCATCCTGACACGTACACTTTGCAGTCCCGAAGTGAACTGATCGTGTATCTATTATGACAGTAAATACAAACATATTCACTTTAACTTATTACCGCACTTTCTTGCACGAGGATGCTTAATACTGCTGCTGAACTTTACCACTACCACGACAGTATTACATAGAAGTCTGAAAAGGTGTTTCACCTCAAGTTATTTTTTAAAAAGAGAGCCTGCGATTCACTGGGCGGAGCTCTCTTGTGCTGCTGGGGAGATCGCGCCGAGATCCTAGGCTCCGTGGCCACGGCTGCCTGCGTGTGCTGACACAGCTGCGGCCTCTGGAGCTGCCCCTGGCCCTGAGCTGCACGCCCGCTCACTCTACCAGACCCTGCTGAGCTTCTGCTAATCGCTCTCTGGTGGCCCCCTTCTCCTCCCGCCTTCTGCTCACCAGGAAGGTGACCCTGCCTTCCTGCATCGTCACACAGACTCCCTACTGCTCCACCACCAGCAGTTCTCATTCCCAGCACCTCTTCTGCTCTGAAGCCAGAGTGGGAGCTCTAAGTGGCAAGTCGGATCGCACAGGACCCTGCACAGGGCTCATCAAAGGCCTCTCGCTCTCTTCTGGGATTCCCGAGTCCTCAGGGAGCATCAGAAGCACTTTCCTGATGGATGAGCCTCGCAGTCTCAGCCCCACTGCGATCCTGCCCTCCCGTCAGCCCACCATGAGCCAGGGCTGCCCCTTCCCAGTGGACTGGGAGGGGGGACCCAGGAGGCTGCTCACCACACACTGTGCCGAGGCACGGCCTGGACCCCGTCTGGCCCGCACCACACGTCAGCGTGGCCGGTATGAGGCCTCCCTCTGCAGCACATGGAATGGTACATGTCTAGGTTTCGTCAAAGTCAAATATTAAAGTGCTGTTCAATACCAAAGACACATCATGTTCCCAACCCACTGAACATGGTCACTGTTTCATGGAAACAAGCACACCTTGGGGCCTCAGCACTCAGGCAGGGCAATCTGAGGTCTAACAGTGAGATGGAGAGTTTTAACATCTACTGGTCTGGCCCACAAGGAGCAACATCCCTGTCACGACAGTCACGTGGGCACTAAAGTAAATGAGCCAGGTCCTCAGGCCCATGAGAGAGCCCCCCGCACAACCAGGAGCCACAGGCTGCACAGTAAATCACCTGGGATCAGACAACATGCAGAGTTAAAGTCCTCAGTCATACCAGCGGCAGCCCACGTGCTCAGCCGCCTCGCCGACGCCGCCTCCCCGACAGCAAATCCACATCCCCATCATCCTGGGACTGCCCTGGGGACCGGCCACTGCACCCTGCAAGTGTGTGTGTCTGGGTGGGGCTCACCAACAGGTAGACGCCTCTCTGCAGGGAGGGCACACTGGCAGAACCAGCCCCCAGCCTGGCCTCGGTGCCCGTTGTCAGAAGGGAGAGCTCACAGCTTCACGGGTCCTGCTGCCCGGCTCCCCCTGAGCAAGGCCCGAGGCGGGCCCCAAAGCCCTGGGGCTCCGTGGGTCATCAGCCCCCTGATCTCAGGAAAGTGGGGACTGGCTGCCTGTCTGTGAGGTCAGGAGGCAGCCACTGACACGGGGGCCAGAGCAGGTGAGCCCCGCTGCTGGAACTGGGCCCTTTACAAGCAGTTTTCTGAGGCTGACACACGCACATATGCCTGCCGCTCACACTCACACAGCGGGGCCACAGATGAGGTCGGCTGTGACCGGGGCAGGCGGGGAGCTCGTGCAGCCAGGGTCAGCCCAGGGTGGGCTGAGTGGGCAGGGGGGAGGCGGCCCCTCTGCCCAGCTGTGCGGGCCCAGCGGGAAGGGGAGAAGTTTTAAACAGGAAACCCGTGAAACCGGCCAGGGAGCTCTTCCCAGGGGAGTGAATCGAGCCGCGTGTGCTAGAGACCTCCAGCGCATGCCCTGCAGGGGGCTGTCTCCCTGAAGGGACGCATCTCCTTTACCCAGGACATCCCGCAAGCGCGTGAGCATCAGTGATCTACGAGGCTTCTCTTGACCAGACCCAGAAAGCTCAGTGAGAGGCGATGTCCGCCACGCTGGCTCCCAGAGCCCAGAACTGCAGGGACACTGGGGCTGGCCCCCAGACCAGGCTCAGAACAGACTGAACAGCTGCCGACCGAGGGCCCAGGACACAGAAGAGCCTCACTGGTTCTGGAAGGTTCTGCCTTCCTGTTTCAGGTCCATTCTGCTCTTAAGTTCCAGTGTGAGCCTGGTTGTTGGTATTCAGTTGCTAAGTCGTGTCTGACTCTATGTGACCCCACAGAATGCAGAACGCCAGGTCTCCTTGTCCTTTACTATCTCCCAGAGTTTGCTCAAGCTCATGTCCACTGAGTCCATGGTGCTATCCAACCATCTCACCTCTGTCATCCTCTTCTCCTTCTGCCTTCAATCTTTCCCAGCATCAAAGGAGTCAGTTCTTCCCATCAGGTAACCAAAGTATTGGGGTTTCAGCTTCAGCATCAGTCCTTTCAATGAATATTCAGGCCTGATTTCCTTTAGGATGGACTGGTTGGATCTCCTTGAAGCCCAAAGGACTCTCAAGAGTCTTCTCCTGCACCACAGTTCAAAAGCATTAATTCTTCAGCACTCAGCTTTCTTTATAGTCCAACTCTCATATCTATACATGACTCCTGGAAAAAAGTTATAACTAGATGGACCTTTGTCAGCAAATCTCTGCTTTTTAAAATGCTGTCTAGGTTGGTCATAACCTTCCTTCCTAGGAGTGAGCGTCTTTTAATTTCATGGCTGCAGTCACCATCTGCAGTGACTTTGGAGCCCAAGAAAATATAGTCTGTCACTGTTTCCCCATCTATTTCCCATGAAGCGATGGGACCAGATGCTATGATTTTAGTTTTTTGAATGTTGAGTTTTAAGCCAATGTTTTCACTCCCCTCTTTCACTTTCATCAAGAGGCTCTTTAGTTCCTCTTCACTTTCTGCCATTAGGGTGGTGTCATCTGCATATCTGAGGTTATTGATATTTCTCCCGGCAATCTTGATTCCAGCTTGTGCTTCATTCAGCCCAGCATTTTGCATGATGCACTCTGCATAGAATTTGAATAAAGAGGGTGACAGTATACAGCCTTGACGTACTCCTTTTCCTATTTGGAATCAGTCTGTTGTTCCATGTCCAGTTCTAACTGTTGCTTCCTGACCTGCATGCAGATTTCTCAGGAGGCAGGTCAGGTGGTCTGGTATTCCCATCTCTTTAAGAATTTCCCACCATTTGTTGTGATCCACACAGTCAAAGTCTAGCACAGTCAATGAAGCAGGTGTTTTTCTGGAATTCTCTTATTTTCTCTATGATCCAGCAGATGTTGGGAATTTGATCTCTGGTTTCTCTGCCTTTCCTCAATGCAGTTGTACATCTGAAAGTGCTCGGTCACGTACTGCTGAAGGCTCAGCTGAAGGGTTCTGAGCATTACCCTTCTAGTGTATGAGAGGGGTGGAACTGTGCAGCAGTTTGAGCATCGTCGGCACGGCCTTTCTCTGGGATTGGAATGAAAACTGACCTTCTACAGTCCTCTAGCCACTGCTGAGTTTTCCAAAATTGCTGACATATTTGACATATCGAGCGCGGCACTCTGGAGGGCTGCTTTGTTGAGAATAAGCTTCCTAACCTGCTTCCTGCGAATCCAGCCACTCCTACGTCAGCCTGCCCCGCCCATCTTGCCTGCGGCCCCAGACTGCCGAGCAGGGACCAGAGGATGACTGCCTGGAGGAGCCCCGGCACCCTCACCACCCCCTTCCTCCTGCCTGGCCCCTGCACACTGACAGAGCTCTCAGGGGCTGCCCAGCGACCTCCATGCTCTTGGAGGCACCACAGTGATCTCTGAGCTCTTGGGTGCTCCCATCAAGAAGATACATTGCCAAGCCACTGGCCTTTGTCAGATGGGGGCTGAGCTGCCCAGCCCCGAGCTGCCGGGGGAGAGCCAGCCAGAACCTGCCTTCAGAGGGCTCCCCGCAGCCCAGGGCTGTGACTGAGGTGGTGGCGAGTGTGGCGCACGCCGCCTGTCAGCAGAGCAGAGAGCGAGGTGGGGGCTGAGCCCCGGGGCCCGAGTGGGTTAAGCCCCTCGTTCTGCCCCAGGTCAACCTGGCACGTCAGCAGGCACCATTCCGTTTGGTCCGCGTGTTGTGGTCACTGTGTCCGCAGTCAGGAAGAGCAACCAGAAGAGGGTATGACTGCAGACAGGCTGTGTCCCCTCCTGACCTCAGCCCTGACCACGCCCGCCATTCCCTGCTATCAGGGCGGGGCGCAGACCCCAGAGCGAGGAGGACCAGGACTCGCTCCCTACTGGAGCTAGCCACGGCCTTCCGAGCCAGGGGACGGAGCCAGGGGAAGATGAGAGAAGTTGCTCAGCCGTTTCTCAGAACCAGAGACCAAACGGTTAGCTCTTCCCAACCTCACTTGAGGAAAAGTGGAGAAAAAGTCATCAACTGTTTGCTCTTGTAAAATAACCAACCAGCTTTCTGAAGTCTCATCCGCCGGCTAATGCCTCATGAGAGCTTTTATAGATCTTTCTGCTAAGAAGACACTAAACAAAAAAAAGTAAGATCCCGCTAGTCCTTAGAGAGAAAGGTTTCCATGCCTGGGAAATTCAGCTGGGACACCTCGCTCGTACACTGAGTGAGGTCACAGGGGCCAGAAACACTGGAAACCACTTTTTCCACACTGCTTCACACGTGCCTGTGCCTGTCCCTGTGCAGCAAGGATGCTGCACATCACCACGGTGACACGTCTGTACACAAATGAGAAGCTTCTAAGCACTAACGTGTGACCCAGATGCACAGCCAGCAGCGGGGGGCATGCCCGAGAGGCGTGGACATGGCCCCCCCAGCACAGTGCCCCCCCACCCCCCCAGAGCTGGCTCCTGCTGCTGAGCGGGCACCAAGGCTGACC
>SJYG01000505.1:834792-854255 GCA_006410535.1 Litocranius walleri
CCTCCCTCTTGAACCCCCCCCCCAACTCCCGCCCTCCCGCCCCTCCAGGCTGTCTCAGAGCACCAGGTTTCAGCTCCCTAATCCGCACAGCAAGTTCCCGCTGGCTATCCAGGAGACACGTGGCAGCTGTATGAGTTTCAGCGCCTCTCCCTCAGTGCGCCCCACCTTCCCCTTCCTTCCCCGTGTCCACAAGGCTCTCCTCGGTCGTCTGCGTCTCCATGGATGCCCTGCAGACAGAGTCATCAGTGCCATCTTTCTAGACTCCATATATATGTGCTAATATATGAGATTTAGTTTTCTTTTTCTGACTTACTTCACTCTGTACAACAGGCTCCATGTTCATCCACTTTATTAGAACTGAGTTCCATGCATTTCTTTTTATAGCTGAGTAATATTTCATTATGTATATGTATCACACCTTCTTTATCCACTCATCTGTAGATGGACATCTAGGTAGCTTCCCTGTCCTACTATAAATACTGTTTCAGTGAACACTGGGGTACATGTGCCTTTTCAATTTTGCTTTTCTCAGGGTGTGTGCCCAGCAGTGGGACTGTTTGGGCATACGGTGGTTTTATTCCTTTTTTGTTTAATGGGATCTCCATAGTGTTCTCCCTAGCGGCTGTATCAATTTCCATCCCCACCAACAGGGCAAGCAGTTTCCCTTTTCTCCACATCCTCTCCAGTAGAAACCAACACAACATTATAAACCAATTATCCTCCAAATAAAAATAAACCAAATAATTTACAAATGGAAAAAAGATTTGAATAGATATTTCTCCCAAGAAAATATAAAAAGTGGTCATTGCTTCCAGTACAAGGGGAGTGGTTTCAAGCCTTGGTCAGGGAAATTAGATCCCGCATGCCTCGTAGTGTTTCCAAAAACAGGGTCATTAAACATGAAGAGAAGCTCAGCATCGCCAACCACTGAAAGTGAAAGTCGCTTAGTTGTGTCCGACTCTTTGCGACCTCAGGGACTGTAGTCCATGGAATTCTCCAGGCCAGAATACTGGCGTGGGTTGCCGTTCCCTTCTCTAGGCGTCTCCCCACCCAGGTATCAAACCCGGCTCTCCTGCATTGCAGACAGATTCTTCCCATCTGAGCCACCGGGGAAGCCCGACCGCCAGTTATTAAGGAAATGCGAATGGAAGCCACGTGCGACATCACCTTGCACCCCGGACAATGCCTACTATCCAAAAGGCCCAGAAAACAATAAGGAGTTGGGAAAGGGGAAGCGTGCATCACTCAGTCGTGCCTGACTTTGTGGCCCCATGAATTGTAGCCCGCCAGGTTCCTCTGTCCATGGCGTTACCCAGACAAGAATACTGGAGTAGGTTGCCATTCTCTTCTCCAGGGGATCTTCCTAACCCAGGGATCGAACCAGGGTCTCCCACATGGCAGGTGGATTCTTTACCACCTGGGAAGCCCAGAGTGGGGAAAGGTGTGGAAAAATTAAAGCCCTTGCTGATGGGAACATAAATTCATGCAGCCACGACATAAAATAGTTCCTCAAAAGAGTAGTGAAATAGTTGAAATTACTGAATCACCACTTGAGCATTGTTAGTGAATCACTGTAAGACCCCGCGTTTGCAGTTTTGAGTATGCACCTGAAGAACTGAAAGCCCTCTGTCATCTGTGCTGTCTGGAGCCCAGCCCAGGGCGGGAGCTCGATGGCATCCGTGATGGGAAGAGGACCCTCCGGGAGGAGGTGGGAATCAGCCTCTGGAGGAACACGGTTCCTGACCTCTGCTCCTGCAACAGTTCTTATTGTTCAGCCGCTCAGTCGTGTCCGACTCTCTGCGACCCCATGGACCGCAGCACACCAGGCTTCCCTGTCCATCGCCAACTCCCGGAGCTTGCTCAAACTCATGTCCATTGAGTCGGTGATGCCATCCAACCATCTCATCCTCTGTCGTCCCCTGCTCCTCCCGCCCTCAATCTTTCCCAGTGTCAGGGGCTTTTCCAGTGAGTCAGCTCTTCACATCAGGCGGCCAGAGTACTGGAGCATCATATCCAGCATCAGTCCTTCCAACGAATGCTACAGAGCCACGGGGAAAGTTCAGCTGCCCCAGCCTTGGCCTCTGGGGCTCGAGGAGGTCATCTGAGGCTCCCTGTTTCTGGAGAGTTGTTATCACCCGTCTGGGGACCGTCTGCTGCGTGGACCGTGGGGCCGGTGAACTATGTGTGGCAGTGCCCCAACACCAGCAGCATGTGTGGCGGACGGGCAGGCAGGTTCCAGCCTCTGTCTGCAAAGTGAGGGTGAAGTGCCCTCCCGGGATGACAGACAGGAGCGTGGTCTCCACTGCGGCGGGGGCTGGGGGCCGCGGGTAAGAGCAGAAGCAGGCAGGTCTACACCCAGAACAGTGCCCGCGAGACACAGAGCCCACCTCCCTCAGATACGAGGCTCTGAGCGGCCTGAGCACCTCACTTACTGAAAGCATCCTCCTGTTCTCAGGCTAAAATAATTAAGAATTGATTCAGCTTTATTATTTCTCTTTAAGCACTGTGGCTGTGGTTAAGATTCAGTTCTTAAAAAGAATTACACGGGATGCGTGTTGAAGACATCAGTTCAGCTGCTAAATAGCCCATTAGCTTGGATTTAATTACTTCACATTTTCTCTGGGAATGTGCTCCATAAACGTAAAGAATCTCCTGGCAACCTCGCTTGCGAACAGCTCCGTACTAGAGCGCAAGTGCCGGTGCCTGGCCTTTGGTCGGGTTCTCATGCTCACAACCGAAGCCTTTGATAGCAGAGCTCACTCAGCACCAGCAGATAAAGTCCACAAAGAGGACTGCCACTGCTGCTAAGTCACTTCAGTCGTGTCCGACTCTGTGAGACCCCAGAGACGGCAGCCCACCGGGCTGCCCTGTCCCTGGGATTCTCCAAGCAAGCAGAGGAGAGATGGCACCAGTCCTAGCCACTCGGGGATTCTGGGCACCTTTCCAGCCTAATAGCAGGGACGGCTGCATCGATGACAGGTGATTTCTATGACCGAATCCTATGTATGTGCTATTTGTCCTGGTTAAGTTCAAACAACATACACTTCTTTAAGGACTGTTCTCAATAGATTCTGCTCTGCGTCTGTAAGGTGCAGTTAGGGCACCGTCCTCTGTGGGCAATCCACTCTCGCCTGGCCTTCCCTCACCTGCCCCCAGCTCTGGGGCGAGCACCGGGTGCTGTGCTGAGTCCTCCCACCCCGGACCCAGAGCCAGTGTCCTCTGTGCCCTCGTTCTGTGAGGACACACACCAGCCCGGGCTCTGGCCTGTGTGCACAGGGGATCTCATGGGGGATCTGGGGTACAGATGTTGGGCCCCACTGCCCACAGCCGATTCACGAGTCTGGGGTCTGGACGTCAGCATTTAAACAATCTTCCTCCACTGGACAGCGCATGTAAGTTCATGAAGTTAGAACACTGCCTGACACGAGACACAAAAACAAACTCCCTGGCTTCAAGACCTAAATATGAGGCACGACACCACAAAACTCCTCAAAGAGAACACAGGCAAAATGGTCTTTGACATCAACTGCACCAGTGTCTTCATAGGTCACTCTCCCAAGGTGGTCGAAATAAAAGTAAAAAGCAAGCAAATGGGACCTAACCACTTATAAGATTTTGCACAGCAAAGGAAACCATAAACGAAAAGACGACCTATAGACTGGAAGAAAGTATCTGCAAAACATGTGACCAACAAGGGGTTAATCCCAAAATATACAAACAGCTCATACAACTAAAAAACAAATCAACAACAACACCAAAAACAACCCGATCCGAAAACAAGGCGGGGCAGAAGACCTAAAGAGACACTTCTCCAGAGAAAGACACAGATGGACGATAGGCACATGGCAAGATGCTCATCACTCACTATCAGAGAAACGCAGTCAGAAAACACAAGGAGGCATCCCTTCACTTCAGGGAGCATGGCCATCGTTTTTTAAAAAGTCAACAGATAATAAGTGCTGGAGAGGGTGTGGAGAAGACGAGCCTCTTGCATTGTTAGTGGGAAGGTAAATTGGTGCAGCCACTATAGAGAGCAGTATGGGAGGTCCTTAAAATGCTGAAGACAGAACCACCATACGATCCCGCAATCCCACTCCTCGGCACACATCCAGAGAAAGCTCTAATTTGAAGAAATGCATGCACCCCTATCTTCACTGTAGCACTATTCACAGAGCCAAGACATGGAAGCAACGTGCATGCCTATCAACAGATGAGTGGATAAAGTTGTGGCATATACATACAGTGGAACATTACTCAGCCACACAAAAAAGAGTGAAGTAATGCCACTTGCAGCAACACGAGGGGGCCTGGAGATTATCGCACTGAGTGAAGGAAGCCAGGCAGACACAGACAGCTATCATTATGGTATCTCTCATATGTGAAATCTGAAAAAAAAAGAGATACAAATGAACTTATTTACAAAATAAAAACAGGCTCACAGATATAGAAAGCAAACTTATGGTTACCAAAGGGAAAGTGGGGGAGGGATCAATCAGGAGTTTGAGGCTAAGATAAACACACTGCTGCCGCTGCTGCTGGTGCTGCATCGCTTCAGTCGTGTCTGACTCTGTGCGACCCCCATAGATGGCAGCCCACCAGGCTCCCCCGTCTCTGGATTCTCCAGGCAAGAACACTGGAGTGGGGTGCCATTTCCTTCTCCAATGCATGAAAGTGAAAAGTGAAAGGGAAGTCACTCAGTCGTGTCCGACTCTTCATGACCCCATGGACCACAGCCCACCAGGCTCCTCCGTCCATGGGATTTTCCAGGCCAGAGTACTGGAGTAGGGTGCCATCGCCTTCTCTGGATAAACACACTACTATATGGAAAACAGACAACCAACATGTCTTCTTCTATAGCACAAAGAACTATACTTAATATTCTGTAAAATCCTATAGTAGAAAATAACGTGAAAAAGAATATATATGTCTATAGATGAATCACTTCCGGTACAGCAGAGATTAACATAGCATTGTAAATAAACTATACTGTAGTTAAAAAAATAAATAAAAAGAAACAAGTGAGAAAATTATAAATCTTCCCAGATGATTGCTAAGAGCAGCAAGAGGAGGGACTCTGGGTCGGATGGTCATTGAGACATTAAGGGGATTGTTGGTTCTGGCCACTACAATCATGAGAGGGTCGCTTGAACTAGTCAGGACAGGAAAGCTTCAGGACAAGGATTTGAGAGGGATTAATTGAGATAATTTGCTGACAAACATCCGTCTAGTCAAAGCTATGGCTTTTCCAGTAGTCATGTATGGATGTGAGAGTTGGACTATAAAGAAAGCTGAGCACCAAAGAATTGATGCTTTTGAGTTGTGGTGTTGGAGAAGACTCTTGAGAGTCCCTTGGACTGCAAGGAGATACAACCAGTCCATCCTAAAAGAGATCAGTCCTGAATATTCACTGGAAGGACTGATGATGAACCTGAAACTCCAATACTTTGGCCACCTGATGTGAAGAACTGGCTCATTTGAAAAACCCTGATGCTGGGAAAGATTGAAGATGGAAGGAGAAGGGGATGCCAGAAGATGAGATGGTTGGACTGCACCACCGATTTGATGGATATGAGTTTGAGCAGGCTCCAGGAGTTGGTGATGGACAGGGAGGCTTGGCGTGCTGTGGTTCATGGGGTCGCAAAGAGTTGAACATGACTGAGCGACTGATCAGGTGCTTTGCTGGAGCAGCCATGAAGAGATAACCCACGTCCAGGGTAAGAGAAACCCAAGTGAGATGGGAGGTGTTGCAAGAGGGCATCAGAGGGCAGACACACTGAAACCATAATCACAGAAAACTAGCCAATCTGACCACACGGACCACAGCCTTGTTAACTCCATGAAACCAAGCCATGCTGTGTGGGGCCACCCAAGACGGGCGGGCATGGTGGAGAGGGCTGATAGGACGTGGTCCACTGGAGAAGGGAATGGCAAACCACTTCAGTATTCTTGCCTTGAGAACCCCATGAACAGTATGAAAAGGCAAAATGATAGGATACTGAAAGGGGAACTCCCCAGGTTGGTAGGTGCCCAATATGCTACTGGAGATCAGTGGAGAAATAACTCCAGAAAGAATGAAGGGATGGAACAAATTAAAAACAATACCCAGCTGTAGATGTGACTGGTGATAGAAGCAAGGTCTGATGCTGTAAAGAGCAATATTGCATAGGAACCTGGAATGTTAGGTCCATGAATCAAGGCAAATTGGAAGTCGTCAAAGAGGAGATGGCAAGAGTGAACGTTGACATTCTAGGAATAAGCGAACTAAAATGGACTGGAATGGGTGAATTTAACTCAGATGACCATTATATCTACTACTGCAGGCAGGAATCCCTCAAAGAAATGGAGTATCCATCATGGTCAACAAAAGAGTCCAAATTCTTTGGATGCAATCTCAAAAATGACAGAATGATCTCTGTTTGTTTCTAAGGCAAACCATTCAATATCACAGTAATCCAAGTCTATGCCCCAAGCAGTAACACTGAAGAAGCTGAAGTTCAATGGTTCTATGAAGACCTATAAGACCTTTTAGAACTAACACCCAAAAAAGATGTCCTTTTCATTATAGGAGACTGGAATGCAAAAGTAGGAAGTCAAGAAACACCTGGGGTAACAGGCAAATTTGGCCTTGGAATACGAAATGGAGCAGGGCAAAGACTAATAAAGTTTTGCCAAGAGAATGCACTGGTCATAGCAAACACCCTCTTCCAACAACACAAGAGAAGACTCTACACATGGACATCACCAGATGGTCAACGGAGAAGGAATGGCAACCCACTCCAACATTCTTGCCTGGAGAATCCCAGGGACGGGGGAGCCTGATGGGCTGCCGTCTATGAGGTCGCACAGATTCGGACACGACTGAAGTGACTTAGCAGATGGTCAACACTGAAATCAGATTGATTATATTATTTGCAGCCAAAGATGGAGAAGCTCTATACAGTCAGCAAAAACAAGACTGGGAGCTGACTGTGGCTCAGATCATGAACTCCTATGGCCAAATGCAGACTTAAATTGAAGAAAGTAGGGAAAACCGCTAGATCATTCAGGTATGACCTAAATCAAATCCCTTTTGATTGTACACTGGAAGTGAGAAATAGATTTAAGGGACTAGATCTGATAGACAGAGTGCCTGATGAACTATGGAATGAGGTTCGTGACATTGTACAGGAGACAGGGATCAAGACCATCCCCATGGAAAAGAAATGCAAAAAAGCAAAATGGCTGTCTGGGGAGGCCTTACAAATAGCTGTGAAAAGAAGCGAAAAGCAAAGAAGAAAAGGGAGAATATAAGCATCTGAATGCAGAGTTCCAAAGAAAAGCAAGAAGAGATAAGAAAGCCTTCTTCAGTGATCAATGCAAAGAAACAGAGGAAAAGAATAGAATGGGAAAGACCAGAGATCTCTTCAAGAAAATTAGAGATACCAAGGGAACATTTAATGCAAAGATGGGCTCGATAAAGGACAGAAGTGGTCTGGACCTAACAGAAGCAGAAGATATTAAGAAGAGGTGGCAAGAATACACAGAAGAACTGTACAAAAAAGATCTTCACAACCCAGATAATCACGATGGTGTGATCACTCACCTAGAGCCAGACATCCTGGAATGTGAAGTCAAGTGGGCCTTGGAAAGCATCACTACAAACAAAGCTAGTGGAGGTGATGGAATTCCAGCGGAGCTATTTCAAATCCTGAAAGATGATGCTGTGAAAGTGCTGCACCCAGTATGCCAGCAAATTTGGAAAACTCAGCAGTGGCCACAGGACTGGAAAAGGTCAGTTTTCATTCCAATCCCAAAGAAAGGCCAAGCCAAAGAATGCTCAAACTACCGCACAATTGCACTCATCTCACACGCTAGGAAAGGCATGCTCAAAACTGTCTAAGCCAGGCTTCAGCAATACGTGAACTGCGAACTTCCAGATGTTCAAGCTGGTTTTAGAAAAGGCAGAGGAACCAGAGATCAAATTGCCAACATCCGCTGGATCATGGAAAAAACAAGAGAGTTCCAGAAAAACATCTATTTCTGCTTTATTGACTATGCCAAAGCCTTTGACTGTATGGATAACAATAAACTGTGGAAAATTCTGAAAGAGATGGGAATACCAGACCACCTGACCTGCCTCTTGAGAAATCTGTATGCAGGTCAGGAAGCAACAGTGAGAAATGGATATGGAACAAGAGACTGGTTCCAAATAGGAAAAGGAGTACGTCAAGGCTGTATATTGTCACCGTGCTCATTTAACTTCTATGCAGAGGACATCATGAGAAACACTGGACTGGAAGAAACACAAGCTGGAATCAAGATTGCCGGGAGAAATATCAATAACCTCCGATATGCAGATGATACCACCCTTATGGCAGAAAGTGAAGAGGAACTAAAAAGCCTCTTGATGAGAGTGAAAGTGGAGAGTGAAAAAGTTGACTTAAAGCTCAACATTCAGAAAATGAAGATCACAGCATCTGGTCCCATCACTTATGGGAAATAGATGGGGAAACAGTGGAAACAGTGTCAGACTTTATTTTTTGGGGCTCCAAAATCACTGCAGATAGTGACTGCAACCATGAAATTAAAAGACGCTTACTCCTTGGAAGAGAAGTTATGACCAACCTTGATAGCATATTCAAAAGACGGACTAAGGTCCATCTAGTCAAGGCTATGTTTTTTCCAGTGGTCACGTATGGATGTGAAAGTTGGACAGTGAAGAAAGCTGAGCACCGAAGAATTGATGCTTTTGAACTGTGCTGTTGGAGAACTCTTGAGAGTCCCTTGGGCTGCAAGGAGATCCAGCCAGTCCATTCTGAAGGAGATCAGCCCTGGGATTTCTTTGGAAGGAATGATGCTAAAGCTGAGACTCCAAACTTTAGCCACCTCATGCGAAGAGTTGACTCATTGGAAAAGACTCTGATGCTGGGAGGGATTGGGGGCAGGAGGAGAAGGGGACGGCAGAGGATGAGATGGCTGGATGGCATCACCGACTCGATGGACGCGAGTCTGAGTGAACTCCGAGAGTTGGTGATGGACAGGGAGGCCTGGTGTGCCGCGATCCATGGCGTCACAAAGAGTCAGACATGACTGAGCGACTGAACTGAACTGAGCGACTAATCAGAACAGAATTCAGAGTTAAGCTGACTGCGTTTGAAGTGTTCCACTCTAGTGATCAGGTAGCTGGTCAAATGGTCCAGTCAGTGACTCTGGGCAGGACAGAGTGGCGTTGGGGACATCTCCCATTGTCCAAGTCCAGACCAACCGCCCTCCCCATGGGAACCTGCTTCTGTTCCCACCAGCCTGAGACTCAGTTACCAGGGTGACTGGACCCCACAGCCCTTTCCTCCTCGGGACCCCTGTCCCACCCCCCTTCAGCTGCCCAATCCCACCAGCTCCTGGTGGTCTGTCACCGTACATGGTGCTTGCTACTGTGTGGATGGCAGCTTCTCCAGGTGTGAGACAGTATGGGGTTAGGCTCACAGGGCCCCACGGGGGTGATGACCACCAGGAGCCTGTGCTCTCTCCTCTATGATCATCAAATGCGCCGTGCACCTTCAGGGCCACGGAGGGCATGACAGCCCTCCCAGGACAGGGGGCAGGGGAAACCCTTTCTCGGGATTGACCCCCGTCCCTGTAGCGGGAACCACAGTGGTGTCTGAGTTTCTCCTGTTGGTTATACCCTTACAGGGTACAGGAGCGGCTGGAACTGGACGCTGGGCAGGGGGGCCAAGGCACCAGAGGTGGGCGCGGGCAAGGTGCTGGCTGCTCCCAGCTGAGCAGACGGTCCAGGCGGGCACCCACCACATATTGCGTCAGTTACAGCCTCAAAACTGCTGGGTGCCGAGAGGAAGCGAGCAGAAAGGAAGGGCCAGAAGCGGAGGACAGCACCGGGCGGCCTCCTGTGGGGAAGACAAGTTCACCTTGGGGTGAACCCTCAGGAAAGATGAAGGCGAACATAAATAGGAAAAGGTGCACACTCCCCTCTCCACGGAGGCACTGACCTTCAGATTCGCCTCTTCTTCAAGTTCCCGCAGACAGAAGCCAGCGGGGGGCACCAGAAGACTCGAGCTGTGGAGTGCGATTGGGGGCAGGGCGGGGCCCGGGAGCCAGTGGGGCCCTCGGACGCCCGGGGCCAGGGCCTGAGCTGCCAGCACCGTCAAGGGTGGATGGACAGCAGCTGCCTGACCGTCCTGGTCCCCCAAGCACCTCTCCCTTCTCCAGGGGGTCTTCCTGACCCAGGGATCAGACCTCAGTCTCCTGCACTGCAGGCAGATTCTTTACCATCTGAGCCCCCAGGAAGCCCCTCACTCACTATTCATCTCAAATTAGCCATGAGAGGCCAGCGTTCCAGGCCCAGCCCTCATCCTGCTGGCCGCTGACACTGTCTGAGACTCAGAGCATCCAAGATGCATGGTTCTGCCCATGAGCAAGCCGGATGCGTGGCAGGGGCCGGCCACACCCCAAAGGCTGGCGCCCACTGTCCTGCAGCAGAACGGACCCAGCTAGGGGCTGTGGTCAGCACGGAACTCACAGCAGTTCAGGGCGCCTGCTGCCAGGAGGGCCCTGAGAAAATGCGTGGCTCCCCAGAGCTTCTGGGGTCGATGAGCAGGAGGGCGGCTGCACTGGGGGCTGGAGCGGAGGCCAGCTCCTTGCATTTCTGGGAGTGTCCCCGGGCTGTGAGCCAGGGCTTGTCCAAGCTGACCATGATTTGGGGGTTAGGCAATCAGTGCCCTGGGAGGCGTCCCATGCTCAGAAAACGGGGTCAACTTTCTCCACCTCCGTTTCTCCTTTCCTGGAGGATGGAGGCTGGCCCAGGCCCCGCAGCAGGCTCTCAGCTCTGCATACAGAGGACCTGGGCCATGGGGTGTAGCCAGGAATTGCTTTGTTTGTGGAAGGGAATTTCTGATATGACCTTACTCATTTTGATTCCACGTCTGTTGTGAAGAAGGAGCATGCGAAGCGGGAGGGGGGCCCCCAGCGCACGCCCGTCACACCTCAGGGCTGCAGCCATCAGTGGGGGTGCCTCCGCCCCACCGCCTCCCCACCCCGCGGGGCTGCCCTGTGCAGACCGCTGCCCTCTCGGGCTTGAGGATGCTGCAGAGAGGAGCAAGAGGCTGCTCGCTCCCACAAGTCACACAGTAATTTCCCTTTTAAATCTGCTCTTGTTTAATCTTTTAATCCAAGCTAAATGACGCGTCTCCTCCCTCCCTCCAAGAAGAGGTGTGTGGGGGCTGCACCCCCCAACCCCGCCAGGTCCCACTCTGCAGCCTGGGCCTGTCTGGGGCCGAAGTGGAGTCGCAGCAGGAAGGCTTGCCTGAGCAGGGTGGACAGGACCACGGCTTCATCAGAGGGACCCCAGGGACCGGGTGGTCACCATGGAAACGAGAGAGCATGAATAGAGGCCTGGAAGGAAGCTTTGAGAACGTGGGCTGAATCCTGGGCGCCGCCGGGAGGGGTGGGGCGGGTTTGGGAGTGGCCCCCAGGTGGTCTGGGTCCAGGTTGGCGGAGCAGACAGCAAGAAGGCCCCAAGGGAACAGGTCACAAACGGCCTAGAGCCTGAAGGAAGCGAGGGGCTGGAGGCTCAGGTCTGACGGGCGAGAGGTGGGGGCGGGCGGGTCCAGGCTGCGCAGAACGCAGGACCCTTCAGTGGGGATCCAGTCTCCAAGCGGAAGGCTCCAGCGCGTTTACCCCCTCCGCCCTCCGCCTCCGAGGGCCGAACACACTTGGGAACAGCATTTTGGGGACACGCGTAAGGCCAGCTCCAAACCGTCTAGCCAGCGTCCCACCCCACCACCCAGAGGAGAAGGGCACCTGGGCTGGGAGGTCCTGTCTCCAGTCCAGTCCCAGGCCACAATGTCAGGAGGAGGAGGGCCAAGCGCCGGGAGGGCTGGGCCACAAGCGGGTGGAGCCACTGAGGCCGGGTGGGCTGCCCTGCCTCAGCCCACCCAGTGGGTTCAGAGGCTGCTTGTGCCCCAGGCCGGCCAGAGACAGCAGCCCTGCAGCCCTGGCACACCCCCCTCGGGGCCTGGGCGGGGGTGCCGTGTTTTGGGGCACCCCCAGTGCTCCCAGCCCTCGCCCTGCAGTTTCCGCCCAGACTCACAGGGCCTGCGGCTCGGTGCCGCGGTGGCACCGACGCCTCCACACAGCAGGATCCCCCGTCCATCCCAGCTGCTCTGCCCCAGCTGCTCTGCTGTGCTGGGGCCTTCCCAGGCCTCACCCAGTACTCCTGCCTGCAGGCACCAGGCTGCAGGCCCCCAGGCTCCTCTGCCTGGTGACCCCGCCACCTGGGGTCCGGAGGAGTTCTTTCTGTCCTGGAGGCCCTGGAGACAGCCCCGGGGGTCACCTTGGTCTCCCTCCCAGGAGTCACCCCGGCCCCCCCTAAGGGGTCAGTGTGGCCCACCTCCCCGGGGGTCACCCTGGCCTCCTCCCTCAGGTCAGTGTGGCCCACCTCCCTGGGCGTATCCATCTCGGCTTCAGCACCGCGCATCCTCCCTTATCCGTGTGTGCAGTGTGTCCTCCCTGGTCCCCAAGAAAAGGGGCCATGTCACGTTCAATTCTGCCTCCCCCTGAATACCTAACGCGGGGCCTCGGGCACAGTAAAGGCTTATATTGGTACTTAATATGTTTGGAAATGAATAAGTGAATTTTTGAAGCATTAACCCCTCAAAACACTTCAAGTCCTTCTTCTGACCCATCACGACCTCAAATTTGAATACTTCTGGAAGAAAAAGGAACAGCGAACGGCGGCGGGCAGGTCTGGGGGCTGGCTGGCTCCACTCGAGCTCAGGGTGCTCAGCGAGGACCCTGAGCTGGTGGATCTTCCGAAAGCTCTTGTGGTGATGAGTAAAGATCTCTGAGTTTCCAGTACCACTTGGAAGTAATGGCCTAATCATTATTAATTCCTTTGATATTTCCTATGATAACATTAATCACAGCAGACTCGCCTGGTGTAAATGGAAGCTCTCAGGCACTCCCGCACGTCCCCCGCCACCCCGCATCAATTAATGGAGCGGTTCGTCAGTGTCACTGTGCCTCCAGAGTGAGCGCGCTGCCTGCTCACGCTGATTGAGATGCAGATCCTGAGCCAGTGGAGAGGGAAATCGGGGAGCAAAGAAGCACAGCCTTCCCCCCAGCTTCACCACCGCAGCCACACTGACCACTGGACCCAACTCCCAGGGGGCGGGGGGCTGCAGACTAGAACATGTCTTCCTGGACCCTAACCTATGAACTGCCTACGAGGCACAGAAGCGGCGTTAAAATGTGCATTAAATACTTCAGTGAAATACAAGAGTCTGATTCGCAAAGAGACACAGTATACGTGCATGACATATGGGAAGGCAGAGATTTACATGCACGCTTAGATTGAGGTACAGAAAAAATCTTCTTTGCCACTTAAGGTTAAGTTTTCAATTTCCAGGGGATAAAGTGCGGCTGCTGCATGCAGTAACACCGCGTTCTCTGCTGTGATAGGCGTCTGGCCGTCGGGGTGGTGGGAGGGGTGCGAATGGGCCATGGCCGGGTGCAAAGGTGTGGTTAGGGGAGGGTCTCATGAACGGATGCCTCCGCCCTCACAAGAGCCTTGCTGGGAGTCAGCCCACTCTCCCTGCGGGTTCACGGGCCTGTCTTTCTAGGTCCGACAGGTACGCTTGGAGGAGCCAGGGACAAGCCAAGCATGCCTCAGCTCTTCGAGGCTGAGCCCAGAGCCGAGGGACAAAGCCTCAGGCCAGCGCGTGGCCACACTCTCCCGCATACCCCTGGCCCCACCTCGCCCCGGCGGAGGCCTCCAGTCCCTGAGCCCGTCGTCTCCTGCCTTGTCCTGCGTCTCCACACTCAGGCCACCGCACTCTGACCTCGCCAGCGGCTTCCTCCTCCTCCCAGGTCTCTGGGAGTCCTGGCCGGGAGTCTGTGTCCAGTGCTGGGGGAGCCCCTCCTGGCAACACTACAAACCCTGCCCTCTCCTGGCTCTGCCACGCACGGTCACCTCCCACAGAGGCCGAAGAGCCCTGTCCCCAGGCAGCTTCCTCCTCGCCGCGGCTTCCAGACCATGTGGGAGAAGCCCTGGCGTGTCTCTTGCAACGGCAGGTGGATTCTTTACACTGGCGCCGCCTGGGAAGCCCGAATGTGGCTCAAGCCCCTCATAAATGTGCTGAATTAAATACCCTTATGCCAGATAACTAAGACAGCAGGTTTCGGGTATAATTCATAATAGCTCTTAATCTTTTGTTTTAGAGGTATCTACACTACTTTACCTAGTTTATATTAAGTTGTGTGGTGGTGGGGAGTGTTTTGCAAAGTCGCTAGACACCATGAACGCCTTTGTTGAAGCCCCAGAATCACCAGAACCAGACTTCAGATAAGAAAAGTGAGTTGACCTGTATTAGAGGTCATTGACAAAGGTCACTGACATGCCAGAAACTGTTGCAGATTTCACCAATTTCAAAGGTATACGTGATGACTAACAGTAACAGTTTCAATCAAAACCATCAGTGGTTATGGAAAATGAAACGGACTTCAGGACATGAGCCAGAGGCAGCAGCCCTGGCGTCTAATTAATCAGTGAACTAATTAACGCAGCCGCATCGATTAAGCACAGCCCAGGAGGGAGGAGCAGCTCTGGGTGCTGGGTCCCAGCACGAAGCTCCCCACCAGCGAGGGAGCAGACCAATAATGGAGCAAGGCTGTTTCTGACGGTGACACAGTTCTGAGATGAGTGAGAGCTCTGATGAGCATGTGTGTTTGAGACGCAGGAACCAGGACAGGCCAGCCGAGGGGCTCTGCGGCTGAGCCATCAGTGACCTGGCTCGGGGACCTGGGGGGAGCAAGAGGGCGGAGGGGAGGGGCGGGCAGGTGTGGGCGTCTCGGGGGACACAGTGGCCACGGGGCCAGCAGAAACAGCCATCCACAGAAGCGCTGATGCAGCTGTGGTGAGGAGGGGGCCGGCAGGGCGACTCAGGCAGGGGAGGCCTAAGTGCTCACCCACAGGTCCAGTTCCAGACAGATTTTAAACAGAGGTGGCAATGGCCGGGTGAGTCTTCACTGCTCACGCTGTTGAGGGTGACGGGGTGGGCGGGCTGCCCCAGGGGCTCCTTGCCTCTCCCTCCTGGTCCTCAAACAGTTCAGCTGGGACAGGCTGGTGGGGTCGGTCCGTGTCAGGGGTGCGCGATACAGTGACTCATCATACTCATCACGTTTGCTTGATCCTCCTTTTCAGGGCCAAGCCTCTCCCCCCGGATGATACAGATCAAAATCCGCCACCTCCCCCCCACAACCCGCAAGAAAAGAGGAGTCAGGCCCGTGGGAACTGCCAACCACGCTCCCGAGAAGGCTCCGCGCACCAGCACATCTGAATTTCCGGCCAGGCAGCCTTCCCTTCGGGCCACAGTGATAGCGTTTGTGGGACTAACAGAAAGGTATCACTTTTGGCAACTTGAACCAACCCCTCAAAGTCACAAGGCCAGGAAAACAGAAACCAGAGCTAAATGTCTCGAGGCTGACCGCTGACCACACCGTCCACATTTTCAAGGACTGGCACTTTACGGGGCCAGAGAGGGTTCTTCCACCTCCCCAGGTCCCCTCCGGAACCAGGCGTGGTTGGAGCCTTTTCTCAGATGTGCCCTCCTGTCCCTCCCTCCTGCTTCTCTCGGGGCGTGAGGCGGCATTTCACCCTTGGGAGGTCGGCGCTCACCCCACTGGATGCCGGCCTGCTTCCTTCAGGGCCCTGCCGCATGGCCGCCGTGGACAGAGCCCAGCCTGGGCCTGACCCTGTGCCCTGGGCCACGGCCCGACCTTCATGAGTGCCCTGTGAAGCGGGAAGCTGCGGCTCTGTTACAGGCAGGGGGCCTGCTCGTTGGGGAGGCAGAGTGGCTTCCTCAAGCTTATTCAGCCAGGACGCTGCTACAGCCGGAAAACGGACCACGTGTGCCTGGGGCCCCCCGACCCTGACCAGGACCGCTGCTACAGCCGGAAAACGGACCACGTGTGCTTGGGGACCCCTGACCCCGACCAGGATGCTGCTACAGCCGGAAAACGGACCACGTGTGCCTGGGGCCCCCCGACTCCGACCCCCTAGTGCAGCCCCACTGCCCGGCTTACATGTTTATCACCCCATGGCCCTGGGAGTACCCGGGCAGAAGAAACCATTTCTTTTTCTTTGTACACTCAGCATCTATCAGAGGTGGTTAATGAATGTGTGTTGAATGGATAATGAAGAAAAAGAAAAAAAAAAAGAAATATTTGAAAAACTCAAAGGAGATGAAAGGCTGCATCTTCCCAATCCAGGGATCGAACCTGGGTCTCCCACATTGTAGACAGATGCTTTACCGTCTGAGCCACCAGGGAAGCCCATTATTTAACGGGGAAAAAATTCCCAGTAGAAAGACATGTTAACTATATAGGATAGTTTAAAAAATACTATCCTTATTCCATGGTTTTCTCTGGAAAAACCACCACTCTAGAATTTTAAACTTCAGAGAAACACTCTTTGCATGACTGTGGCTGAAGCAGTGATAACAAAGGATATAGTACTGCTGGTGCTGGTGAGAGTAGTGCAGGCGATGATGCTGATTATGATAATCATGGTGATAGGAGTGACGGTGATGGTGGTGATGATGGCGGTGATGTGCTGCTGATGGTGGTGGTGCTGGGTGACACTGATGTGATCCTGGTGATGGGAGTGACGGTGATGTGGTGATATTAATGATGGTGATGTGGTGATATTAATGATGGTGATGTGATGATGGTAGTGATGATGGTGCTGATGGTGGTGGTGCTGGGTGCACTGATGTGATGGTGGTGATGACGATGTCAGTAGCAACACTGTCCTGCGGAGTGTTTGCTATGTACTAGTCATTACCTTAAGTGTTCACATCATATTTCACTCACCAGAATCCTGTGAAGGAGGTGCTATTATAACGGTTCTGTAGGTGGAGAAACTGAGGGAGCTTGTCTAAGCTTACTCGCTCACCACATAGGAAAGCCAGCATCTTATCCCAGGTAGCTGGCTGCAGAGAAGTACTACATTTTCAGTTCCTTGACTTATTATCAGTATGTGTGGTGTTTCTATGATGTCCACAAACTGCTCAATGCTGTGCCCTTCAAGAGGAGGAGCCAAACTCCCCTGTTGTGGAAGGTGACCTGGATGTAAAAGTCCACGTCCAGCGAATAGAACAAAATGGACAAGACTCGGTCTCCACGGTGCTGCGGCTTCCTGCTGGCTCTCTACACCCGGGATCACTTGCCCTGGGGGTAGCCAGCACCCTGCCATGGACATGCCTCTGAGAGGTTTGTGCAGTGAGGAACTGAGGCCTTTAGCCAACAGGTGTGTGAAGGGGTCCCTTCAGAAGTGGCCCCAGTCAAGCCCTCAGGCATAGCTCGACTCCTAAGCAACTCGAGCCAGCGCCGTCCGGCTTAGCAGATCTTTGGTCCCACAGGGTCAGCACTGAGCCTGCAGTGGCCCCAGGAGTCGGGGAGGTTCCCTTCCATGGAGGAACTGGGAGCAAGGCAATGACACGACCAGCCAGCGTCTGCCCTCCTGAGGTCAACAGATCAGCTAAGACCTTTTAAACACGCCAAGTTCCAGCTCCAATCATAGATAAAATAGCAGGAGTTTTAAAAACAGTAATCTCTACCCTGGGCTTTGGGGTTGAAATGGGAGAGTGAGGGCATTCTCTTCTGAGTCTGTACAAATAACACACATGAAGACGTTCCAACGACTAGAGTTGGCCCAAGAGGCGGGAAAAGATACGCTAACATCCTCGGGGTCATGGAGGGCCACTCAATCCCAGGCCCCCACGCATGCCCCTGATCCCCAGCCTCCCCACGGCACAGTCCTCAGGCAAAATGTATGGATCAGAAAACACACGCCAACATCCACTGGATAAACAAACTTTACCCAAGGAGTGACCTCACATCCTGCAAGAGCCCCACAGAGATTCTAAGGAGGCCCTGGAGACAGAGGTGTGGCAGGGCGCCTCTGAGGCTGCCCTGTGCTGGCAGAAAGTGGTGGAACTCTTCTCCAGCACAGACAGAACTCACTGGAATAAACTCAGCTTGCAAACTTTAACACAGAAATAAATCTGACTCCAATCATGGATAGAGGAGAAGATTTTTAAAAAACAATATTTTTTTCTAAAAATAATAATTTTCTGAGTTAAAAGGAGTTTTTCCGTTTAACTTAACCAGGAAGTCCTTCTATTTATTTTTCAGTAACTCAGTTTTTAAATTAAAATCAGTACACCAAGTGACTTGACGGTCCAGTGTTCTAAGGTCCTACTGGCTCGTAACTTCCCAGCACCTACATCGTTGCATCAGCAGGGCTTGCTCCAGAACTGCCTTGGGTACTACAAGTGGCCTGAGACCAAGCTGATTAATGGACAACACTTCCTGAACGGCGCAGTTATGACCTGAAGACCTCAAGTTAAGGTAATTGTTGCTCCCTGATCAAGTGAAGCAGTTCTTCACAGGTTTCTTAAAGCAGAGGTATTCCGAGTATAGCCTCCAAACCCATCACCCGGCAACAGTTAGAAATGCAATCTGCTGCCTCACCCAGACCTGCGAGTCACACTCAGGAGACAGGAGAGCAAGCGGTGTTCTCATGAACCTGACTCAGGAGAGACTGAAACGTGGCTTCAAAGGGTGTGCCCGTTCATGCACGCGCCACCTTCCGCCGAGCAGAGGGCCTCCAGCCACGACCACACAGTCCCCGGAGGGCCTGCATCCTGCAGGGACAGCAGCCAGTGTGTGCATGTGTGTGCATGTACATGTGTACATGGTGGGCATACGTGTGTCCGTGCTGCACGTGTGCGTGTGCAGGGGCGAGATGCCCATGTTTGTGAGTGTCTGCAGACAGACCTGGCTGACCACTGCTCTGACCTCCGTGTGGCCTTGGCCCCTGATGGGCTATCTTCACGGTGAGGATGAGGCGTGTCCCGGGTTGTGAGAGCGGTTGGGAGCTCAGCAGATGCTGCCTGGACCTCGGGATTAGAACTCAGAGCTGGTTTACAGCCACCTGCGTGGCCACGCACAAAGGGAGCCGAGGAGCCGGCATCAGCAGCGGCGTCCGTGCACCCTGTGCTCCCTCGCCAGTCACCCTGCACGCGCTTCTGGGGGGGGTTGGAGCAGCAGGGTCCTCCTGACACCCTCTCCGGGACCCTGGCCTTCCAGCAGCCCCTCTACAGGCAGGCCCCACCCTCGAGTGCTGTCACGCATCCTACACAGCTGCCGTACAATGTGGCAGGCACAATACTCACATCTGCTAGGGCAACGCCCGGCCCCAGGCACACTCCACCTTCCCAGCTCAAGCCCTTGGGACTTGCCGTGGCTCCTCCCGGTGCCCATCCCCTGGCCCTGCGTCCTGCTCGGTCCTGGCCCACAGCACCCTCTGCCCCACGCCCCCTCCCTCCCCAAGTTCTGCCCCTCTCCCCGGGTCCCCATGGCCTCCTTCCGTCCCCCCCCAGACCCCCCCCCCCCCTCTAGTCTTCTCC
>SJYG01000505.1:862016-877587 GCA_006410535.1 Litocranius walleri
GAAGGCTTTCTTATCTCTTCTTGCTTTTCTTTGGAACTCTGCATTCAGATGCTTATATCTTTCCTTTTCTCCTTTGCTTTTCGCCTCTCTTCTTTTCACAGCTATTTGTAAGGCCTCCCCAGACAGCCATTTTGTTTTTTTGCATTTCTTTTCCATGGGGATGGTCTTGATCCCTGTCTCTTGTACAGTGTCACGAACCTCATTCCATCATAGTTCATCAGGCACTCTATCTATCAGATCTAGGCCCTTAAATCTATTTCTCACTTCCACTGTATAATTATAAGGGATTTGATTTAGGCCATACCTGAATGGTCGAGCTGTTTTCCCTACTTTCTTCAATTTGATCTGAGCCCACATTAAGCTCCTGGTCTTGTTTTTGTTGACTGTATAGAGCTTCTCCATATTTGGCTGCAAAGAATATAATCAATATGATTCGGTGTTGACAGTCTGGTGATGTCTATGTGTAGAATCTTCTCTTGTGTTGTTGGAAGAGGGTGTTTTCTATGACCAGTGCATTTTCTTGGCAAAACTCTATTAGTCTTTGCCCTGCTTCATTCCGCATTCCAAGACCAAATTTGCTTGTTATTCCAGGTGTTTCTTGACTTCCTACTTTAGCATTCCAGTCTCCTATAATGAAAAGGACATCTTTTTTGGGTATTTGTTCTAAAATGTCTTGTAGGTCTTCATAAAACCGTTCAACTTCAGCTTCTTCAGCGTTACTGGTTGGGGCATAGACTTGGATAACTGTGATATTGAATGGTTTGCCTTGGAGATGAACAGAGATCATTCTGTCGTTTTTGAGATTGCATCCAAGTACTGCATTTTGGACTCTTTTGTTGACCATGATGGCTACTCCATTTCTTCTGAGGGATTCCTGCCCGCAGTAGTAGATATAATGGTCATCTGAGTTAAATTCACCCATTCCAGGATCCCAGCATTCAGAAAACCCGTCTTCTTCTTGGGTGAAATCTCTGGGAAAATGGCCTTTTAGGAACTGGAATCTGCTTCCAGTTCTGAGATGAGGGTTTTCCCTTTGGACCTCGGAAGACACGCAGGCTTCACCATCAAACGTCCGAACAGAAACAACAATGGAGACCAGGAGGTCCTGGTGAGTCCACGCTGGGCTCTGCGGGCCACTCACTCCCTGGGCGTGGGCTGTGTGTGAAGTACCTGACGTAACGTCCACACCCACAGGGCCTGGTGTGAGGCCCCTCCTCCCCTCACCCCTTCCGTAGGACGGGGAGAGGAGACAGTGAAGTCAATGGGCCCATGGCTGCAGGGTGGTGAACGGTGAAGCTCTAGCCCTTTCTGTCCACGGTCTTGGCTCCAAACACTGCACTCTATCAAACTGAACCCATGGGGCCAGAGGTGCAGGGCCTGTAGTATTCGATCGGGAGTGACAACCCCCATGTGGCTACTTAAACGTAAAGTAAAAATTCAGTCTCTTGACTCGACCACCCACAGGGCCAGTGCCTTGGACAACCTGTGTCGAGAGGCGTCCACTGGGGTGCCACCCACCAGAAGTTCTCTGGGACAGCGCCCGGGACGCCCAGCAGCCCGGCCAGTGGGAAGCTCGGCTTTGCAGGCGGTGGGGCGATGGGATGCAGGCGCGGTTAGACGAGTTGGGTGGGAAGCGGGGCAGGTGGGAAGGGAGTGCGTGATGCACACACTGAGCGCAGCGAGCATGTCCGCTGTGGAGGCCAGGCTCCTCCTGCCCCGTCGCCTCCATTTTCCCTGTTGGGCCAGCAGTCCATTCGTGCTCCTCTTCAGGACGGGAAAGGACCTTGGGGTTGTCTTAGAATTGTAGCCACCGGCTCTGCGGGTCGGATCTCCCAGGCTCCAACCACTGGCAGAGGTCTCCATCTGCCCAAGTCGACATTGCTCCAGCCTTTGGGGTTTAGTCTGCCTGTCCATCTTCATCCTCCTTCAGTTAAACAGCAAACCATCTTCACAGCTTGTCTCCCAAATGGACCTGGGTCCATGCCAAGTGCTGGTTCCCTGGTTTCTCAACAACTCCAAGGCCACCAAGTGCAGAGGAACTGCAGTGGAGACTCTGGACCAGCAGGTGACTGGGGCCTCCACCGCCAAGGGGGGATGGCAGGGGTGGGCTGGAAGGGGGTCTGCGCTCAGCCAGTGATGCATGAAGGTCTGAAGCTCAGACACCTACAGGATTTGCCTCAGCTCTCGCTACAACCAGAGCCAGAATTTGGAATCCTGGGAGCAAAGTCAGGGCTTTTCCTACAGGCCAGAGGGTGGCAGGGCTGACCCCCACGCCTACTGGGAGCTGACGTTGCAAACAGATGTAGGCAGTGTTGTAACTGGTGGAATACAAGCTGTGAAAGCATGAATGGAAGCCTAGCCACTTCTGTGATGCAATTCTCAAGCGATTCTGAAGGGGCACCACTGCTTAAAACACGGGTAAGATTGTTCATGTGTCTAGACAGCTGGTCTGTCGTGCTCACTGTGGCGTCTCACCCAGAACCAGATCTGTCTGAAGGAGACCACTGGGTTATGGCAACACTTCTGAGACAGTACGGACACAAACGCCCTGGTCCCTCAGAGTCAGAAAACACAGGAGCACCATAAACGAGGTAGACTGTCTCCACTACCAGGACGGGGGTTATAAATAAAGACATGGACTGCGAGGTTGACACCAAGAAGCATCCAGTGCCGTTTCTCTCTGAGTAAGATCAGCAGCCACAGGGTACACGCGGCGGCCCCCCAGCACGTCGGGGTGAGGTGGGAACCTCGGCCTCCTCACACGCCCATGTGAGAAACAGCCTGCAAACTGGCCAGGCTGCCGGCCACCCAAGCAGGAGTGGTCCTGGCCAGCACTGACCACCGGGAGGCCCCATTCAGGGATGCGGCGCCGGGCTCCTGCAAGCTCCCTGCTGGTGCTGTCGCCGTTCACTCACTCAGTCCCTCACTCTCTCACTCACTCAGTCCCTCACTCATTACTCACTTTTTCATTACTCAGTCACTCGTCCCTCACTCACTCTCTCAGTCACTCACTCTCTCTCAGTCCCCTCCCTCACTCACTCATTACTCACTCAGTCCCTCACTCATTACTCACTCACTCCTCATTCGCTCACTCACTCATTCACTCATTTGTTACTCATCCACTCACTCTCACTTGCTCACTCATTCATTACTGATTCACTCACACTCATCACTCATTCATTCATTCACTCACTCATTACTCATTCATTCACTCACTCTCACTTGCTCGCTCATCACTCACTCATTCATGCATCCATTCATATCACATGCGTGCATTTGCTCATTCACTCACTCACTCACTCACTCAGGGGCAGCTGTCCTCAGTGCTAGCTCAGTTGAGGACAGAAGGTGCAGGACTCAGCCCCTGGGGCGAGGAGGGCACCAGGGTCCGTGTGCCTGGTTAAGAGGCTGTGTTAGATGGTGAGGAGGAGAATGCTGGACGCTGTAGCCTCTCGCTGGATGACCACTCTGGGCCCTGATGCTTTGCACAGCAGGTGGCACCTAGAAAGCTTAAGCTTGCCGAAGGAACGAGGTGGACGAACAGCCCCTGAAATCTCCACACAGCACATGAGGCCTAGACCAAGCGCACAGCCAAGGAGGATTTAGGAAGGGGATCTCCTCGCCCAGCCCCTCCAGGAGCACACGGCCCCACACGGCCTATTGAGAAGCAGAGGGCCAGGCGCTTAAGGCTCTGTGGTCGTTCACAGAAACACCTCTGGGCCGTGGGGTCTGGCCTGCAGGGAGCGAGAGGAAGGGGTGGGGAGGGACAGCGCTGGCTGGGTCGGGGCCCGGAAGGCCTCCAACAGATGGTGGGTCACAGCGATGCTCCACCCAAGTGTGGGGCCGGGCCGGGGCACCCTCCCTTCCCTGGTCATGGGCAGGAGCAGCAGCCTGAAGGTGCCTGGGGATGGTGGGCCGCCCTCTTGGGACTGTGGGCTCCGTCGGGGCAGCTGACCAGCACAGGATGGGCTCCTCGGTCTTTGCGGCCAAGCATGGCTCAGCTCGGAACCCTCACAGGAGGCAGCGGCCTCCCCTCTGGGCCCATTAGCCCTTCCCTCCCCCGGTGTCTGAGGTCACTGACAAAATGGAATAAAGTTTTCCAGGTTCTCTCCTGTTTAAAGAATAGCCTGCTTGTCTAATTACTTCAAGTGTATCTATTAATTTCATCACTGCTGCTGACTTAATCAGAAACTTCATTTACAATTTTATGAACTGCAAAACTCATTTGCTACCTACTGTCATGTATTTTAGCCAACTTGTCAGCACCTTGTTCCCCATCTGATGTTTCTAATTTCCCTGAGTTCGGAAAATTTATACTGAACTAAAATAAACTGGTCCAAACAGAAGCTGTGTTTTAGCTCCTCCCTTAAAATGCTTTGTGCCCCGGAGATGTGCAAAAGGTACACAATCACTCTGTTAATGCTTCCAGTGTCCAATTTTGGGGAAAAGAATGAATATTATCACCTGAAAGAGACCAATGTGATGTCAGCCTGAGAAAAGCACATGGAGTTTCAGCCATCTCTGCATGCCTCCTGGACACATCCACTCACCCCATCCTGCCCCAGGAGAACTCTCATGCCCTTGAGACAAGCTCTGATCGCAACCAAGAGACCTGCATCCCATCCCTCACTGACCCGCCTCAGCCTCCACCACAGGGCCACTGCTCGTACCAGCAAATGTCATATTAACCGAGGTGCTCCTAAAGGACCAGACTTGTTCCTCTACTGTCATCAATGCCTCATCTTTCACACAGGAAGGGATTAAAAATTGAGCCTGTTTTTTTACTACGGTTTTGCTGCTTGTTTACGTTATATTTCTCTGAGGTAATAGAATTGGACAAATCGTATCATCTGCCGACAGCTTAATTTCAGGACTGTGTAACACGACATGCGTGTGTGAGGATGTTTATCCCCTTGCTTTCTGCACTCCCTAAATTTTGTTTCCATTTTTAAAAATTTGTGACAGTATATTATTCCTGGAGGTTTTATAAACCATGTCCTTCAAGCAAATAAATGTAAATTTCACTCTGACTCTGAGTTCATTTTCAAAGAATGCCTTGAGAAGTGTTACATCCACTTCACCAAATTTTATGTCTAAAATGCTTATTTCCGTTTTTCACACAATAATAGAGATACCCACGATGATGATTTTAGAGCCTCTAGGAGTGTAAGACATGCTGCAGAAATGCTAACAGCCTCGTAAACAAGATGTGAGACAATCAATTTCCCTTCTGCCTGGAAGCTGCAGGATCACCTGCGCGAGAGGCGAGGAGAGGCGCCCAGCGTCCAGGCCGCCATGAGAGCCAGGCCTCTTAAGGTCACTACAGCTTATGGTAATGAATGTGGGAAGGTTACTATAGTTATCTCTGTTGATTTCTTCTGGAAAATGCAGAGGAGAGAAAGGTCACCAAGTCTTGTCTGGAATCCACTGATCCAACACTGACAGAAACACAGAGCCGCTCACAGGCCCACTTCAGTGGCATCGTGTGCAGGTCCAGTCAGTCACACACACATCTCTTCTGAACTTGAGAAAGCAAGAATCCCCAGGTCAGTGGTTACAGTGGGAAATGAAACCAGTCCCATTTCACACTGACTCCATGCGTGTAGTTAACAAGCAATGGAAGAGTCTTGCAAATACTGACAACTAGAGGAAAGTTCTAGCTGGTGGCTCAGCTGGCAAAGAATCTGCCTGCAGTGTGGGAAAGCCTGGTTCGACTCCTGGGTTGGGAAGATCCCCTGGAGAAGGGAAAGGCTACCCACGCCAGTATTCTTGGGCTTCCCTGGTGGCTCAGCTGGTAAATAATCTGCCTGCAATGCAGGAGATCTGAGTTCACTCTCTGGGTAGGGAAGATCCCCTGGAAGAGAAAAGGTTACCCACTCCAGTATTCTGGCCTGGATAGTTCCATGGACTGTATAGTCATGGGGTCGCAAAGAGTCAGACATGACTGAGCAACTTTCACTTTTAGAGGAAAGTTCAGTTTTAGAGATGGTACAGTAGCATCTCATTCATTTAGCAAAAAGTAGGCAAAAGTTATTCCAAAAAAATGTATTTCCAGGGTAACTTAAACATACATACATAAGAGCCCATTTGAGAGGCTTTAAATTAAATCTTTTGTAAAAGGATTGCTTGTTTCTCTGATGCCTTGAGCCTGGCAGAATGAATAGACACTCATTCACGCTTGACGACCAGAGGCCTCATTGCACATATCAGCACAGGGCTTTCGGTCATACCCAAGGCCTGAGATGCTGTGGGACAGGAGGTTGCTGCCCCCATTCCAATGGTCCCATTTGGCTGTGGAAGGTAAGGCCCACCCCCCTTTATAGCATCTTTCTGCTTTGAATAAAACCCACCTCTACACACAGAAGATTTTAGAAGTTCACCGATTTATGAACACAGATGAGCTCATGGAATGTGACAGTCAAGTCGTCTTTGAAAATGACTGAAGATGTTCATCATGGGATCTCCATGGTGTCTTCACCAACACAAGGTCCTGTCTGCATGCCATCGCTAAAGAAGGCAGACTGGCCTCTGTGACACTGAAAGTGACTCTCACAGTGGCCTCTGCTCCCTTGTGATGGCTATAGATGGCTTTTACAAAAAGAACAGCACCATAGTCTCTATCTCCCAATTAATGTTAAGAGCTGGTAGAAGCTCTTCTCTGTTATCTTTGCTTTTGAAACCCTTTATTGGAATGGCTTTTAAAAGTACCATCAGCCTCAATCACAGGTGCACATGCGCTTGGTTCCACTCCAGTTCAAAGCGCCCATCCAACCCGAAGAGGGAGCACAGGCTTAAAAGAGCCCTGACCCATCAGGCGCTGTCACAGCCAGAACGGCAGCCTCTGGTAGCACAGAACTGCACACTGGGCTGAGCACATATTATGTGCCTGGGTTCACAAGAAGATGTGGGCCAAGAGAAATAAAATGAGAATACAAAGCAAGCAAAAGCACACGGAATCTACAGGATACAGCAAAGCAGTCTTTAGAGGAAAGCTCATAGGAATACAGGTCTTCCTCAAAGAAATAAGAAAAATCTGAAGTAAACACCCTAACCTAACACCAAAAAGAATTAGCAGAAAAAAAGAACAAACAGAACCTAAAGTCAGTAGAAGAAAGGAAATAATAAAGATCAGAGATGAAATAAATAAAACAGAGATTAAGAAACAAAAGTAAAAAGCAATAAAACCAAACGCTAGTTCATTGAGAAGGCAAACAAAATCAACAAACTTCTGGCCAGGCTCCCAAAGAAGCAAAGAGAGAACATCAGAATAAAAAAATAATAACTAAAAGAGGAGAAATCACACCTGTACTGCAGAAATAAAAAAACAAAACCCATAAGAAAATACTATGGACAATTATATGCCAACAAACTGGACAACCTAGAAGAAATATGAAAGTTTCTAGAAACATATAGCCCACCAAAACTGAATCAAGAGAAAAAATAGATAATTTGAACAGATAGGTCACTAGAAGTGAAACACAGCCTGTAACTAAAGGAAAAAACAACAGCAACAACTTTCTAAACACAGAAGTCCAGGATGAGATGGCTTCACAGATTAATTCTACAAAATATACAAAGAATTCATACAAATCCTTTTCAGACTCTTCCAAGAGATGGAAGAGGAAGGAACACTCCCAAAGTTGTTCAATAAAGCCACCATCATGCTGATGCCAAAATCAGATAAAGACGCTACCAATAAAGAAAATTACGGGCCAATATCTTTGATGCATATAGATGCAAAAATTCTCAACAAAGTATTAGCCAACCAAATCCAATAAAAGATCATACACCATGATCAAGCTGGACTGATTCCACAGTCACAAGAATGGTTCAACATACGCAAATCAATCAATGTGATACACCACATGGGCAAAAGAAAAGACAAAAATCACATGATCATTTCAATAAATGCAGAAGAAAGCATTTGACAAAATTCAACATCCAGTCATGATAAAAACTCTTACCAAAGTGGGTATAAAAGAAACAGAGTTCAACATAATAAAAGCTATTTATGACAAACCCACAGCCAATATAATATGTAATAGTGAAAAGCTGAAAGCCTTGTCACTAAAATCGGAAGCAAGACAAGGATGCCCACTCTTACCATTTCTATTCACCATGCTATTGGAAATCCTAGCCATAGCAATCAGGTAAGAAAAAGAAATAAACACTATCCAAATTGGAAGAGAAGATAAATTGTCATTATATGTAGACAACACGATACAATACATAGAAAACCTTAAAGACTGCACACAGAAACTACTAGAACTATTAAAAGAATTTCGCAAGGCAGCAGGATACAAGATCAACACGCAGAAATCAGCTGCATTTCTTTACACGAACAAAGAAATATAAAAAAGGGAAAGTAAAAGAACAATCCCTTTTAAAATTGCATCAAAAATATAATAAAATACTTGGGAATAAACCTGACCAAGGAGGTAAAGGACTTATATGCTGAGAAATAATAAACACTGATAAAGGAAACTGAAGATGTCTCAAAGAATGGAAAAATAACCCATGCTCTTGGATTAGAAGAATTAATACTGTCAAAATGGCCATACTACTAAAAGCAACGTACAGATTTAATGTTATACCTATCATACAGGGCTTCCCTGGCGGCTCAGGAGTAAAGAACCCGCCTGCCAGTGCAGCAGATGTGGATTCAACCTCCTAGCTGGGAAGATTCCCTGGAGAAAGAAAGGGCACCCCACTCCAGTCTATTGCCTGGAGAATTCCATGGACAGAGGAGCCTGGGGGAGGCACAGTCCATGGGGTCACAAAAGAGATATGACTTGGCAACCAAATAACAACAAAGGACAACTATCAAATTACCCATGAGATTTTCCACCAATAGAACAAATAACCTAAAATGTATATGCAACCACAAAAGACTCAGAACTGCCAAAGCAATCCTGAAGGAAAAAACAAAGGCTAGAGGCATAGCCATCCCAGACTTCAGACAATATTACAAAGCTCCTGTGATCAAAACAGCCCGGCATTGGCACAAAAACAGACACATGGATCAACGAGACAGAGCGGAGAGCCTAGACGCAAACCCACACATCTACGGTCAATTAATCTTCAATAAGGGAGACAAGAATGCACAACAGAGAAAAAGCAATATCTTCAGCAAGTGGCTCTGGGAAAACTGGGCAGCTGCATGTAAACTAACGAAGTCAGAACACTGCCTCACACGATACCAAGGACAAACTCAAAATGGCTTAAGTGCTTACATTTAAGACAGGACACTAGGAAACTCCTAGAAGAGAACGTAGGCAAAACATTCTCTGACAGAAACCATACCAATGTTTTCTTAGATCAGCTTATCAAGGCAACAGAAATAAAAGCAAAGATAAACAAGGGGCACCCAGTCAGACTTATGAGCTTCTGCACCATGAAGAAAGCCATAAATAAACCAACAGTCCACTTTCAGACTAGGAGAAAATATTTGCAAACGATGCGACCAACAAGGGCTTAATTTCCAAAGTATACAAATAGGATATGCCCCTCAGTAACAAGGAAACAAACAACCCAATTTTAAAAATGGGCAGAAGACCTAAACAGATGTTTCTCCAAAGAAGTCAAACAGATGGCCAACAGACACAGGTAAAGATGCTCGACATCACCAATTATTGTTGTTACTGCTCAGCTGCTAAGACGTATCTGACTCTGTGACCCCGGTGGACTGCCAGGCTTCGGTCCTCCACTATCTCCCAGAGCTTGCTCAGACTCACGCCCATTGAGCTGGTGAAGCCACCCAACCACCTCATTCTCTGTCATCCCCTTCTCCTCCTGCCTTCATTCTTTCCCAGCATCAGTTGACTTTCCAATAAGTCAGCTCCTCACATCAGGTGGCCAAAGTGTTGGGGCTTCAGCTTCAGTCCTTCCAATGAATGTGCTGTCCTTAGTTGCTCAATTGTGTCTGACTCTTTGCAATCCCATAAACTGCAGCCTGCTAGGATCCTCTGTCTGTGGGGATTCTCTTGGCAAGAATACTGGAGTGGGTTGCCATGCCCTCCTTCAGGGCATTTTTCCAACCCAGGGATGGAACCCAGGTTTCCTGCATTGCAGCCGGTTTCTTTATCATCTGAGCCACCAGGGAAGCCCAAGAATACTGGAGTGGGTAGCCTATCCCTTTTCCAGGGGATCTTCCCAACTCAGGAATGAAACCAGGGTATTCTGAATTACAGTCAGATTCTTTACCAGCTGAGTTACCATTCAGGGTTGATTTCCTTTAGGACTGAATGGTTTGATCTCCTTGAAGTCCAAGGGGCTCTCAAGAGTCTTCTCCAGCCTCACAGTTGATAGCATCAATTCTTCAGCACTCAGCCTTCTTTATAGTCCAACTCTCACATCTGTACATGACTAATGAAAAAACCATAGCTTTGACTGTATGGACCTTTGTCGGCAAAGTGATGTTTCTGCTTATTAATACACTGTCTAGGTTGGTCATAGCTTTTCTGCCAAGGAGCAAGCATCTTTTAATATCATGGCTGCAGTCGCCGTCCTCAGTGATTTTGAAGCCCAAGAAAATAAAGTCTGTCACTGTTTTGTCTCCCCACCTCTTTGCCATGAAATGATGGGACCAGATGCCACGATGCTCATTTTTTGAATGTTGAGACTTAAGCCAGCTTTTTCACTCTCCTCTTTTACTTTCATCAAAAGGCTCTTTAGTTCTTCTTTACCTTCTGCCATTAGGGTGCTCTGCATAGAAGTTAAATAAGCAGGGTGACAATATACAGGCTTGTTGTACTCCTTTCTAATTTTGAAGCAGTCAGTTGTTCCATATTCAGTTCTGTTGCTTCTTGACCTGCATACAGGTTTCTCAGGAGACAGGTAAGGTGGTCTGGTAATCCCATCTCTTTACGAATTTTCCAGTTTGTTGTAATCCACAGAGTCAAAGGCTTTAGCATAGTCAATGAAGCAGAAGCAGATGTTTTTCTGGAATTCCTTTGCTTTCTCCATGATCCAATGAATGCTGGCAATTTGACCTCTGGTTCCTCTGGAAACTCTCAGCTCACATGTTGCTGAAGCTGAGCCTGAAGGATTTTGAGCATTGCCATGCCAGCATGTGACATGCAGTAGTTTGCACATTCTTGGGCAGTGCCCTTATTTGGGGTTGGAATGAAAACTGACCTTTTCCAGTCTGTGGCAACTGCTGAGTTTTCCAAATTTGCTGACACACTGAATGCAGCACTTTAACAGCATCATCTTTTAGGAGTGAAACAGCTCAGCTGGGATTCTGTCACCCCCACCAGCATTGTTCGTGCTAATGCTTCCTGAGGCCCACTCTGCTTCACACTCCAGGATGTCTGTCTCTAGGTGAGTGACCACACCACTGTAGTTATCTGGGTCATTAAGACCTTTTTTTGTATAGTTCTTCTGTGTATCCTTGTCACCTCTTCCTTTTTTTTTTAACTTTAAACATTTTATTTTGCATCGGAGCATAACAGATTAACAATGCTGTGGTAGTTTCAGGTGAAGAGTGAAAGGAGTCAGCCATGCGTATGTCCATTCCCCCCAAAACCCCACTCCCATCAAGGCTGGCATACTACGCTGAGCAGAGCTCCATGAGCCACACGCTAGATCCTTGCTGGTTATCCAGTTTAAATACAGTGGCTTGGGCATGACCTTCCCAGATGCCCTCACTATCCCTTCCCCCTGGCAACCATACATTTGTTTCCTGAGTCTGTTGAGTCCTTTCTGTTTGGCAAGGCCAACTGTATCGTTTCTTTGTAGAGCCCACATATTAGGGATGCCAAATATCTCACCTTCTCTGACTGACTTCACTCTCAGTGCCAGTCTGACACTCTCTAGACCCATCCATCTCTTGCCACCTCTTCTTAATCTCTTCTGCTTCTGTTAGGTCCTTACCATTTCTGTCCTTTATTGTGCCCATTCCTGCATGAAATGTTCCCTTGACCTCGCCAATCTTTCTTGAGATCTCTAGTCTTTCCCATTCTATTGTTTTCCTCTACTTCTTTGCATTGTTCACTGAAGAAGGCCTTCCTACCTCTCCTTGCTATGCTTCGGAACTCTGAGTTGTCAGGGTTTTCTTTCCCTTTCTCCTTTTGCTTCTCTTCTTTTCTCAGCTGTTTGTAAGGCCTCCTCAGGCAGCCATCTTGCCTTCCTGCATTTCTTTTTCTTTGGGATGGTTTTGGTCAGTGCCTTATGCGGAATGTTATGAATTTCTGTCCATATTTCTTCAGGCACTCTGTCTATCAGATCTAATTCCTTGAATCTATTTGTCACCTCCACTGTATAATCATAAGGGATTTGATTTAGGTCAGACCTGAATGGCTTAGTGGTTTTCCCTACTTCCTTCAATTTAAGCCTGAATTTTCAATAAGGGGCTCATGATCTGAGCCACAGTCAGCTCCAGGTCTTGTTCTTGCAAACTGTATAGAACTTTTCCACCTTCGGCTTCAAAGAACATAACCAATCTGCTTTCAGTATTGGCCATCTGGTGATTTCCATGTGTAGAGCCATCTCTTATGTAGCTGGAAAAGGGTGTTTGCCATGAGCAGTGCATTCTCTTGAAACAAAAACTCTGCTAGCCTTTGCCTTGCTTCCTTTTGTACTCTAAGGCCAAACTTGCCTGTTATTCTGGGTATCTCCTGACTTCCTACTTTTGCATTCCAGTCCCCTATGATGAAAAGGACATCGTTTTTGGGTGTTAGTTCTAGAAGGTCTTGTGGGTCTTCATAGAACTGATCAACTTCAGCTTGTTTGGCATCAGTGGTTGCGGCACAGACTTGGATTACTGTGATGTTGAGTGGTTTGCCTTGGAAACGAACCGAGATTATTGTCATTTATGAGACTGCATCCAAGTACTGAATTTCAGCAAATTCCAGGAGATAGTGAAGGACAGGGAAGCCTGGCATGCTGCAGTCTACAGAGTCGCCAAGAGTGAGACCGAACTTAGTGACTGACCAACAGCAACTGCATTTCAGAGTCTTCTGTTGACTGTGAAGGCCACTCCATTTCCTCTAAGGGATTCTTGCCCACAGTAGTAGATATAATGGCCATCTGAATTAAATTCACCCATTCCCATCCATCTGAGTCCACTGATTCCTAAGATGCTGATGTTCAATCTTTCCATCTCCTGCTTAACCACATCTGATTTCCCTTGATTCATGGACCTAACGTTCCAGGTTCCTATGTAGTGCTGTTCTTTACAGCATCAGACTTTACTTTCACCATGAGACATATTCACAACTGAGCATCACTTCCCCTTCAGCCCAGCTGCTGCTTTCTTCCAGGAGCTATTAATAATTGCTCTCTGCTCTTCCCCAGGAGCACATTGGACACCTCCTGACTTGGGGGCTCATCTTTCGGTGCCATATCTTTTTGCCTTTTCATACTGTTCTTGGCTTTTCATGGCAATACTGGAATGGTTTGCTATTCCCTCCTCCAGTGGACAGCATTTTGCCAGAACTCTCCGCTATGCCCCATCTATCTTGGGTAACCCTGCACTTCATGGTTCATAGCCTCACTGAGTTGCACAAGTCCTTTTGCCATGACAAAGCTGTGATCCATGAAGGGGTGCTGATTAGCAGAGAGAGCAAACAAAACTACCACTTCACATGGGCCAGAATGGTCATTATCAAAAAAGCCTGTAAATACCAGATGCTGAAGAGAGTGTGGAGAAAGGGGAACCTTCCAGTACTATTGGTGGGAATGTAAATTGGTGCAGTCAATATGAAGAATCACGCAGAGGTTTCTTAAAAAGCTGAAAACAGAACTCTCATATGATCCAGCAATCTCACTCCCTGATATGAATCCAGAGAAAACTCTAGTCTGAAAAGACACATGCATTCCTATGCTCATTGCAGCACTGTTCACAATAGCCAGGAACTGGACACAACCTTCATGGCCGTGGACAGATGAACAGACAGAGACAGACAGAGACAGATGGTGCATTTACATAGTGGACTACTACTCAGCCATAAAAAAGAATGAAAAATGCCACTGACAGAAACAGCTGGATCTAGAAATCATCATATAAGTGAAGTAAGCCAGACAGAGAAAGGCAAATATCACAGGATATTTACATGTGCAATGTGAACTGTGACATTAGTGAACTTATTATATAAAACAGAAACAGACTCACAGACATAGAAAATAAGCTTATGGCTACCACAGGGGGCTGGGGGTGGAGGGGGGAGCAACTGGGACTACACACAGAGAACAACAGGCCTACCCCAGGGCACAGGGACTGTATTCAGTACCCAGAGAACAACAGGTCCTGCTCCAGGGCACAGGGGACTGTATTCGGTACCCACAATGGAGGAGGAGATGATAAAGAATATGTACATGCGCGACTGAATCACTTTGCTATACACCAGAAGCTAACACGACATTGTGAGCCAGCTACATTCAATGAAAACGGAATACGAAACAAGACCAGAGGAGGAGCCCAGCCTTGTATTCTGACCGTTCTGCTGTTTGCAGACACCAGGTTACAGCCTAGTGGCCGTGACACATGCGGGTCAGGCACCAGCAGTGCGAGCTGACCAGGGCACTGCAGAGGCGCCGTGCTAAGCAAGCTGAAAGGCGACGTGTGCAAGACCGGTCTTACTTTTCAATAAGAGAGCACGAATAATCTTATTTTTTATTTTATTGCAAGAAGGACATGGAGAAAAAGCAACTGCTGTGCACCAGTGAAAGAAATGTAAGTTGGTGCAGCCCTGGGGAAAGCAGTGGGAAGGTTTCTCCAATGACTGAAATCAGAAGTGCCAGCAATTCTACTTCTGGGTCAAAGTCCCAAGGAAACACAGCCACATCTGTCAGGGACTCCTGCACCCCTGCCAGCTCATCACAGCGTTATTCATAAAAGGTAAGACGTGGAGACTGCCCAACTGTGTGTCAGTGGATGAACGGATAAAGAAGTTACGTGTGTACATACAGTGGGATATTATTCAGCCTTTAAAAAGAAAGGAATTCTGCCATTTGTGACAACACAGATGGACTTGGAGGACACGACACTAAGTGAGAGAATAATATTAGTTTTAAAGTCTAGCTGGCCCCACTAGTCATAGGTAATTATTAATATTTTTTAACAAGGCACCATTTCCAGCTCTTTCTCAGTCCAGTCATGGTGTAGAATTCTTTTTCCTTTAATTTTCCTCCTTTTTTTCATTCTTTTCAGAAAACTATAACAATAAGATATCAAAATAGCCATTTTATAACTTGGCAAGAATTTCAGACTCAACCTAGGACAAAGAATAGAAGCCTTTTACTGCATGTGGGTGACTTCAAGGTTGTTATGAAAGTCACTCTAATTTCTGCTTTGTAGAAGTTATTTATTATATAATTATTAGATATCTGTTTCCTTTAGAATCTTTCCTATCGGGTTGTAGGGGCCCAGGGGGCAGGGCCCACAGATCATCCGTTTGTGTATTTTTCATAGTGCTTGACACACACTGTTTACCGAGAGGACATCTGAAAATATCTGCCTGGTGTGAGTGGATGAGTGACAGGAGGGGAGAGAAAGGCCTGGACTGAGTGTCATATCCAGAGGACGTAAAATGAGTCATGGTGGAGCAGACGTAAGCAAGCCGCAGTGTTT
>SJYG01000505.1:877788-907126 GCA_006410535.1 Litocranius walleri
CAGCGTGGGGTGGGGTGGGTGGGGTTCCACGTGCAGTCAGTGTCTGCTGTTGTTGACTTTGGCTGCATGTGACAGGGGTGGTCTCTCATGTAAACTGGGAACTTGGCAATTCTGGGCTAAGACTGGGACTTGACCTCATGAATCCTCCTTTCCCTCTCTCGCTCTCAGATGTGCAGCCTCAGTTCCCAAGTCACCTCATGGACCATGGTGTGGCAGCAGTCCCGGCCATCACATCTATACTCTGAAAGCGGGAATGAGATAGAGGAAATGAGGAAGGAACAGAGACGGTGTGCAGAACACTCTGGCTGATACCTACTGGACAGGACTTAGTCAAGTGGCCTGCCTGCAACGATCTGAAGGAAACGCCTGTTGGGAGGGCACACTGCTCACAACCACCTGCACGTCCAGCGCACGATGCTCACAGTGGAGACCTGGATCTGTCCTCGCTCAATGGAGAGCTGCTCTGCTGGACAGGAAGAGATGCATGGGGTTGCCAGAAACATAACCAGAGAAAAGTTCACATCACACTCATGCTCCGCTCACTAAGGTTCCCATCGCCCTAACGGCATGCTTCTAGAAGAAAATGTCTTCCCTGAATTCCAATTCAGAGTCACAGCCCAGTGCCCTGTCTCTCAGCCAGGCAGCTCTCGAGCAGATTAGGCAAGTTGCCAACCTACCAATCCATTAGGCACGGTTTCTAGGGGGATTAACCCCTGTTGAATGCTCTCCTTCCATCTGCCATCTTCCATCCACTCATCTATCCACCTACCATACATTCACTCATCCATACTTCCATCCATCCACCCATCATCTATCATCTATCCACCTGTCCACCACCCATCCATCGTCCATCCATCCACCACTTATCCATCCACATACCCATCCATCCATCATCCATCCATCCATCAACACACCCATCCACCCATCCACCATCCATCCTCCATCCATCTAACACCCATCCATCCATCCATCTACCACCCATCCATCCATCATCCATCCATCATCCATCCATCCATCCACCACTCATCCATCCATCCATTATCTATCCATCATCCATCCATCTACCATCCACCACCATCCTCCATCCATCTACCACCCATCCATCCATTATCTATCCATCATCCATCCATCTACCATCCACCATCCTCCATCCATCTACCACCCATCCATCCATCCATCTACCACCCATCCATCCATCATCCATCCATCCATCCATTATCCATCCATCATCCATCCATCCACCACCCATCTGTCCATCATCCATTCACCATCCATCCATCCACCATCCATCCACCCATCCATCCACCTACCCATCCATCAATCATCCATCCATCTACCCATCATCCATCAATCATCCATTCACCCATCTATTATCTATCCAGCATCCATCCATCTATCACCCATCCATTCATCATACATCCATCCACCCATTATCCATCCATCATCCATCCATCCACCACCCATCTGTCCATCATCCATCCACCATCCATCCACCCATCCACCCACCTACCCATCCATCCATCATCTATCCATTCAACCCATCCATACACTCACTCACCCATCTACCCATCATCCATCATCCATTTACCATCCATCCATCATCCATCTACCCATCCACCATCCATCCATCATCCATCTACCCATCCACCATCCATCAATCATCTATCCATCCATCCATCCATCCATTATCCATCCATCATCCATCCATCTACCACCCATCCATCCATCATCCATCTACCCATCCACCATCCATCCATCATCCATCCACCCATCCATCATCCATCAATCATCTATCCATCCATCCATCCATCCATTATCCATCCATCATCCATCCATCTACCACCCATCCATCCATCATCCATCTACCCATCCACCATCCATCCATCATCCATCCACCCATCCACCATCCATCAATCATCTATCCATCCATCCATCCATCCATTATCCATCCATCATCCATCCATCCACCACCCATCTGTCCATCATCCATTCACCATCCATCCATCCACCATCCATCCACCCATCCATCCACCTACCCATCCATCAATCATCCATCCATCTACCCATCATCCATCAATCATCCATTCACCCATCTATTATCTATCCAGCATCCATCCATCTATCACCCATCCATTCATCATACATCCATCCACCCATTATCCATCCATCATCCATCCATCCACCACCCATCTGTCCATCATCCATCCACCATCCATCCACCCATCCACCCACCTACCCATCCATCCATCATCTATCCATTCAACCCATCCATACACTCACTCACCCATCTACCCATCATCCATCATCCATTTACCATCCATCCATCATCCATCTACCCATCCACCATCCATCCATCATCCATCCACCCTTCCACCATCCATCAATCATCTATCCATCCATCCATCCATCCATTATCCATCCATCATCCATCCATCTACCACCCATCCATCCATCATCCATCTACCCATCCACCATCCATCAATCACCCATCCACCCATCCATTATCCATCCAGCATCCATCCATCCATCCATTATCCATCTACCATCCATCCATCATCCATCCACACATCCACCATCCATCCATCATCCATCCACCCATCCACCATCCATCAATCGTCCATCCAGCCATCCATTATCCATCCAGCATCCATCCACCACCCATCCATCATCCATCCACCTATCCACTATCCATCAATCATCCATCCACCCATCCAGCATCCATCCATCATCCATCCATCCATCTATCCACCTACCCATCCATCCACCCATCCACCATCCGTCCATCAACCCATCCACCCACCCACTCATCCATTCACCCATCATCCATCTATCCATCCATCATCCATTCATCCATTGTATACTTCTATGATATTCATCTATCTTTCCCTTTGTTCTGAAAAAATAAACTAAGGCTACTGTTTTTCATGAAAACTCTTTTAAATTAAAAAACTTATTTCATTTCCTAATATTTAATATAATAAAACTTCTCAGATTTTTTCCCCTTCTATTCTTTTTTCCTTCCCTTTTATCTTGCAGATTCCACAGAGAAAAGTAGACAGTTGAAACTGGAGGCTTGGGCAGAGTGAAAGAAAGTATGCTAGCTCCAAATGCCCAGGGAGCCCGGCATATCGCTGAACTGTCTGTACAAGCAGGGCCTAGTGCCAGTCTGGCCCCAACTGTCTTTGTGTTGGATCCAGTGACTGGCCTGTCTACGTTTGAGCTTCTCTAAACCACAACAGCTTCAGTTACCTTTTCTCCATTTGTCCTCATTTGCTCATTTTGTTTGTTTCCTAAAGTACAAAAATGAGTGAATTCCTAGTCTATTAATAAAGAAGCACTCAGTATTTTAGAAAAGTTGTGACAAACGAGAGAGAGGACAGGCCTGGAGCATGAGCCATGTCTCTGGGAGATGGGGTGGGGCACGACCTTCGACCGCTGTCCGGGAGCATGGAGGCTGGAGGCCCCGTGCGCTCGGTCTGGACCCTTCCTGGTTCCGCATCCTTCTACTGTGGCCCCATCTCACACTTCCTTCCACTCTCCCCTGCCCACAGCAGGGACCGCATCAGCTTCTGCCGCTGCCCCCACTCCTCATCTACATGTCAGAATCCACTTTCAAAGGGACCTGAATATATGGGGTCTTTCTTCCTTTTTTTCCTAAATAAAACAAAAAAGCTATTTATATGAATTCAAAGCAGACAACAAACACATCTATTATAATTGTCTGACGGTCCTCATGATAAACCGCCAGGGAAAACATCTATTCCTTAGATCCTGGCAATTAAGACAGAGCAGCACAGAGTCTAGGGTCTACAAGGGTGGGGAGGGGCACGGGGAGGGATGGGGTGGGAAGGAGGGCAGGACAGCAGAGAAGAGTCTAACTTTAAGGCCAGCGGATTCTCCCATCACCAGGCACTGCTGACTGCCTTGGGCTGTAGGGAACGACCCTGAGTGGACATTCGCCACAGCCACTCAGGCTCTGGGAAGCTCCACGGAAGACACTCATGTCCCACAGGCCGGCCCCCACTCAAGGAGTAAGAACTGCTTTCAAGACCTGGCCCATTCTGGCCAACCATCAGCATTTCACTGCGAGGAAGAAAACACAAGCATATCTCTACGGCGCCAAATGACGCCGTGAAAGTTCACAGGAGAGACGTGGAGAGGAGGGGACAGCGGGCGACGGTGCTGTCCAGGGAGCCGCGTCTCCACTGCAGTGCTGCGACCTGGGGTCACGCACAGGCAGATTGGCCGTGCACTCCAGGGCTGAGCTGGGGCAGAAAGGACGCCTCTGAGAGACAGAGGGGTCGAGGGTCCTCCCTCAGCGGCCAAGGGCAGGGGGCCCTCGGAGCCTACTTCCTCTCTGAAGGTCATTGGAGACCAATCCCAGTAAACACACACACCCCCATCAGATTAGCAGACAAAATGGTTTCCATGGCAACGGCTGGACAAGAGTTGCCTGTATTCGGCATTAATTTAAAATACTTTCCCCCAGTCTCCTTGGAGTCGGTTCTGTGAAACACAAGTGCTCGCGAGCTCTCTCATCTGCAGCAGCCTTTGAAATTCCATCCAGTGTGTGTTGAAGCTGAGCCAATTAACGTGAAGAGAATTGGGTGGATTGCAGAGAAGCTGGCAAGACTGTGTTTACCAATTAGTTTTTTTTATGATGCAAATGTTGCACAGCACGCAGCAGAAATAAAAGCTGGCTAAGCTGAATATGAAACTGTTAATTGCATTTTCGGAGACACAGCTACAAGGTGAAACTAATCATACAAATGATAAGTGAGTTTCACCACCTACAGAGCTTTGCTATTGCACTTGGACTAATCTGTGTTAAAACAGCCCCGTACATCCTCGCAGGAAAGGACAACATAGCATTTGGCATAACCTCCCAATTTTAAAGGGAAAAATGTGCATATGTGGGAAGCAATATAAAGGATAATTTTCACTTAAATCAGATTAATAATGTTAACAAACACCAAGGCAAAGAGCGGGCTGGTGTCTCTTGAAATGCATTTTCTGCCTCAGAATTACAGAAAGGTGCATTTGCAGATGAACGCCAGCACCTCCTGACAAGTGTGGCTTAAACTTGTTAGAGAAGAAAGGTCGTGATAATTATCCACTGTCGATTTTCCCAACAAGGAACATCAGACCGAGAGGCCATCCTCCAGTCAGGGAGAAGGAAGGTCCTGAGAGTTCTGAGTCAGTGCCCAGCAGCCAGGCTGGGGATGGGTGGACCTCTGGACCCAGACCCAAGACACAGAGAGGTCTCCTGGCCGCACTGGCGCTGCTTCAGGGCTTTTGAATGGCGAGTCCAGCTCTGAGGAGAAGCCATCCTGGAGGGGTGGCCACATCTGGGTTAGGTTTGGTTTTAAAGTGCCTCAGAAGGATGTATGCTCTTTTTCTCATTTCTCAAATTACCTGCCCTACTTCTGCCTAGGTTCATGTTACAGTGTATGGGCAGGATTGAGGAACAAGCCAGGAACCAAGAAAAGGGCAGGATGCAGGCAGCTACCCTCGCTCCTCATCTGGACGCTAGGTCCTTGTGGAAGGCCCTCCCAGGGGTCACAGGGGCCCTGTCCCAAGAGTGAGTGGCTGGGTGTTCTGCAGATGCAGTGCAGGCTGGGTAACCACACTGAGTCGTGTCCTTGAAACGGACCAACAAGAGAGCAAACTGCGAGCATTCTCACCAAGAAACGTGCAGGAGGCAATGGTGTGTGGCGACCGAAGTGTTAATTAACCTGGAGAGCAGTTTCACAATGCATACATGTGTCAAACCGTCTTATATTTTAATGTTGTTTGTCAATGATTTCCTAATAAAGCCAAGAGAAAGCAGGGCATGGAGATGGATGGGGAAGCAAGGTGGGAGGGACACAGCCCCACGGTCCCTCCAACTCACGTGTCAGTAATCTGACCTCACACAGAAGGTCTCTGAGGCCCATATGCACCATGTCCGCCCATGTACGAACATACCATCTTTTCTAACCGACATGCAAGCAACCAATTGGCCAGGCAGCCTGACACAGAGATGGAGACAAACGAGATTCATTTGTGCCAACAAACTGCCTCTCAGGAAGTTGCTCCTCTCTCTTAGTTTCCTCTCACTGCAGAAACATCACTATGAAGACAGGAGCTGAGTGGTTTTCAGCCCAAGTGATGGTGCATCCTCCCCAGCATCCCTACAGCATGGGCTTTTGGGTGCCCGTGACAGGTGTGGCCGTCACTGGCCCAGAGGCCTTGGAGGGTTCCTGCAGAGTTCTGATTATCTGGTCAAGACGGAGAATGCTTTGCAGACTTTCACAGCAGGTGGTGAAGACAAAAGGTCAGAAACATAAACAACCTGCCATATACACAGAGAAAGGGACTAAGTGAAGTGGAGCTGGGCCTCCTACCTGATAAAGAACTCAGGGTAAAATCATGGAGATGATCAAGGAACTCAGGAGAAGAATGCGTGCACAAAGTGAGGAATCAGAAGTTCTTAACAAAGAGTTAGAAAATATAAAGAACAGAGATGAAGAATACAACAACCGAAATGAAAAGCACACTAGAAGGGATCGATAGCAGACTGTTTTTAGAAGGGATCAGTGAACTGGAAGACGGTAGTGGAAATCACTGCTGCTGAAGAGAAAAAGAATGAGAAGAAATGAGGACAATTTAAGAGACTTTGGGGCAACATCATGCATATTAATATTCACATTATAGAGGTCCCAGAAGGAGAAGACAGAGAGAAAAAGGCTGAGGACATATTTGAAGACATAATACCTGGAAAACCTCCCTAACCTGGGAAAGGAAACCGTCACCCAAGTCCAGGAAGCAGAGTCCCAAACAGGATTAGACCAAACAGGAATACACCATGAAACACTGCATTTTAAATGACAAAAACTAAAGATAAAAAGGAGCAAGAGAAAAGCAACAAACAACAGACAAGGGAACTGCCCTGTAGTCAACGATCAGCTGACCGTGAAGCAGAAACTCTGCAGACCAGAAGCGTGTGGCACATATATTTAAAATGATGAAAAGGAAAAATCTACAATCAACAATACTCTGCTCGGCAAGGTTCTCATTCAGATTTGATGGAGAGATTAAAAGTTTTACAGACAAGAAAAAGCTAAAATATTCGGCATCACTAAACCAGCTTTAAATAAATGATAAATGGACTTCTCTAAATGAAAAAGAAAAGGTTACAACTAGAAATACAATAATTATGAAAGGAAAAGTTCATTGATTAGGACAAATACACAGTGAAGGTAATAAAAAATCATCCACATCGAAAGCTAGTAGAAGGTTAAATACAAAAGCAGCAAAATCATTTAAATCCACAACAAGTAGTTAAGGGATAAACTGAATAAGGAGATGGAAAATATGATATAAAAAGTCATTATGTGGGGCACAAATGCAGGACTGTTAAATGTATTTGCAATTAAGAAGCAGCAACTTGAAACAATCACATATGTAAATAGCTGGCTGTATATAAACCTCATGGTAACTGCATATATACAAAAAGAGAAAGGAACCCAAACGCAATACTAAAATCATCATCACATCACAAGAGAAGAGAACTGAAGAAGAAAGGAGTAAAAATGAGCTACAACAACACCCCAAAACAATTATCAACATGGCAATAAAAACATAACACGTTAACAATTACTTTAAATGAGAATGCACTAAAGCCTCCAACCAAAAGCACAGGCTGGCTGCACGCCTATAAAAGCGAGAGCCACATATAAGCTGCCAGCAAGAGGCAACTGCAAATTCAGGCACACAGAGAGCGCAAGTGAGGGGTGGGAAAGGCACTCCATGCAAATAGAGCCAGAAGAAAGCCAGGTTGGCAACATTTATATCTGACAAAATGGCCTTTAAACCAAAGGCTGTTCCAACAGACAAAGAAGCACACTGCAAAGCGATCAAATGATCAATCCAAGAAGATGCAGCAACTGGAAGCGCATATGCGACCAACACAGGGGCACTGGACACACGAAGGGAAGCTCAGCTAAGCTGAAGGCAGAGCCCGACAGTGACACAGCAACAGGAGGGGCCCCATCAGCCACTCACACCTAAGGGCAGGCCATCAGACAGGACCGCCCAAGGACACACAGGCTTTAAATGGCACGGGGGCCAAAGGAGGTTAGCCAACATACAAAGAGCATCATATCCCAAAACAGCCAAGCCCATATGCTTTTCAACAGCATAAGAAACATTCTCCAGGATAGATGACATGCTAGGCCACAAAACAAGTCTCCGTAAATTTACAAAGATTGAAACCATATCTGACATCTTTTAACTACAAGACTAGAAATCAACTGTAAGAAAAAAGCTTCAAAAACCCAAACAGATAGGGACTAAATATGTGCTACAAAACAACCAATGAATCACTGAAGAAATCATAGAGAAAAGAAAAGATACCTAGAGACAAATGAAAACAGAAACGCGATGATCCAAAATCTATGAGATATAGTAAAAGCAATTCTAAAAGGGAAGTCTAGAGTGATAAAGCTGGTCTCAGGATACAAGAAAAATCTCAGATAAACAACACATCATTATACCTAAAGGAGCTGGAAAAAGAAGAATGAATAACATCAGAAATAGAAAAGCAGAAGTTACAATCTATGCCATAGATACACAGAGGAGCATAAGAGACTACTACAAGCTATATGCCAGTAAAAGGAACAGCCTAGAAGAAATGGAAAAATTCTGAGAAACATACAATCTTCCAAAGCTGAACTAGGAAGAATAGAAAGTATGAACAGACCAAATTACCAGTAATGAAACTGAACCAGTTATTTTTAAAAACTCCCAACAAACAAAAATCCAAGACCAGATAGTTTCATAGGTAAATTCTAACCAATACATGAGTTAAAGCCTCTCCTTAAACCATTCTACAAAATTACAGAGGGAAGAATGTTTCCAAACTCATTCTGGGATGAGTACCTTGCTGATATCAAAACCAGACAAAGATATACAAAAAAGAAAATTACAGGCCCATATCAATGATGAATTCAGAGGCAAATACCATCAACAAAATCTTAGCAAAAGAAATCCAACAACACATTCAAAGAATCATACACCATGGTCAAGTGGGATTTATTCTAGAAATATAAGGGTTTTTCAGTATCTTCAAATCAATCCATGTTAACAAACTGAAGAATGAAAACCATATGATAATCTCAATAGATGCAGAAAAAGCTTCTGACGAAATTCAATATTTACATCTATTTATGATAAAAAAACTTTCCCAAATGTGAGCATAAAGGGAATATATCTCACTTAATCAAGGCCATTTAAGATAATCACTAACATAATACTCCAGGATGAAAAACTAAGCGTTTCCTCTAAGATCAGGAACAAGACAAAGATACCCACTCTCACCACTTCTATTCAATACAGTTTTGGAAGTCCTAGCCATACAATCAGACAACATTAACAAGTTTAAAAAAATCCAAATTGGCAAGGAAGATGTAAGATTGTCAGTGTTTGCAGATACCATGATACTGTACACAGATAATTCTAAAGATGCCACCAAAAAAAAGAAATACTAGGGCTCATCAATGAATTCAGTAAAGCTGCAGGATACAAAATTAATATGCAGAAACCAGCTCCATTTCCATACGCAAACAATGAACTGTCAGAAAGAGAAATCAAGGAAACATCCCATTTACAACCACATCCAAAAAATAAATTACCCGGGGAAAAACTTACCTAAGGATATAAAAGATCTTACTCAGAAAACTTTTAAGACACTTATGAAAGAAGCTGAAGACAACAGAGGCAGATGGAAAGATACGCTGTGCTCATGAACTAGAAGAATTAATACTGTTAAAATGACCATAATACCCAAGACAATCTACAGATTCAATGCAATCCCTAGCAAAATACCAATAGTATTTTTCACAAAACTAGAACAAAGAAATCCTAAAATTCATATAGAAACACAAAAGACCATGAATAGCCAAAGCAACCTTGATAAGGAATAACAGAGTTGATAGTACCATGCTCCCTAACTTCAGACTACACTACAAAGCTACAGTAATCAAAGCACCATGGTACTGGCACAATCGAGACACACAGATCAGTGGAACAGGGGAGAAAGCCCAGAAATGCACTCAGATACTTAAGATCAATTGATCTATGACAAAGGAGGCAAGAATACACCATGGAGAAATGACAGTCTCTTCAGCAAGTGGTGCTGGGAACATTGGACAGCTTTGTGTAAAAGAATAAAATTAGAACATTTTCTAATACCACATGCAGAAGAAACTCAAAATGGATTAAATACTTAGGTGTGAGACCAGAAATCATGAAACCACAGAAGAAGACGGGCACAACACTCTTTGACATAAATCATGGCAGTATTTTTTGGATCTGTCTCCTAAGGCAAAGGAAATACAAGCAGAAATAAACAAATGGGATCTAATTAAACTTAAAAGTTTTGTACAGCAAAGTAAATCATTAACAAAACAAAAAGACAACCTACTGAATGGGAGAAAACATTTGTAAATGAGGTAACCAATAACAGGTTAATATCCCAAATATATAAACAAATCATGTCACTTAGTATCAAAATAGCAAGCAACTTAATTAAATAATGAGCAGAAGATCTGAATAGCCATTTTTTCAAAGAACACACAGATTCACAACAAGCACATGAAAAGTGTTCAACATATTCAGAGAAAAACAGTTCAAAACCACAATGAGATACAATCTCATCCTTGTCAGAATGGCAGTCTGAAAAAAAAAAAAGCCTACAAATACCAAATGTGGGAGAGAGTGTGGAGAAGGAAGCCTCCTACACTGCTGGTGGGAATGGAAGCTGGCTCAGCCACTGTGAAAAACAGTACAGAGCTTCCCCAAACAAACAAAAACAGAGCTAGTATGTGATCAGCAACTCCATTCTGGGTCTCTGCCTGAAGAGCATGAGAACACTGCTTAGAAAACACACATGCCCCAGCATTCACTGCAGCAGCATTTCCAGCTGCCGAGACACGGGGGCACCCTGAGTGTCATGGACAGATAAACAGATGAAGACGTGGGGTGTGTGCGATCTAAAGAATGGAATATTACCCAGACTTTAAAAGGTAGATGGTGATGGTGTGGGGTGGGAGGTGGGAGGGGGCTTCGGCATTGGGAGATTGTGTTCACCTGTGGCTCATACATGTCAATGTATGGCAAAACAAATACAGTGTTGTAATTAAAAAAATAAATTAATTAAAAAAAAAAAGCTCAACATATAGAAAACAAAAAAGATGAATAAATAAATAAAAGGATAAAGCTTTTCCATTTATAACAACATGGACGGACCTGGAGAACATAATCCTTAGTGAAGCAAATCAGACAGAGAAGATGACCACCACACGGCATCCCTTACAAAATCTAAGAAGTAAAACAAACTTGCGGGAGATGGAGGCAAAGCGGAAGCAACGCCCAGCTGTGGACGGGACTGACAATGGAAGTACAGTCCGATGCTGTGAAGAACAGCACTGCACAGGAGCCTGGGATGTTAGGTCCATCAGTTCAGCTCAGTCCAGTCACTCAGTCGTGTCTGACTCTTTGCGACCCCATGAATCACAGCACTCCAGGCCTCCCTGTCCATCACCAACTCCCGGAGTTCACTCAGACTCACGTCCATCAAGTCAGTGATGCCATCCAGCCATCTCATTCTCTGTCATCCCCTTCTACTGCCCCCAGTCCCTCCCAGTATCAGAGTTTTTTCCAATGAATCAACTCTTCACATGAGGTGGCCAAAGTACTGGAGTTTCAGCTTTAGCATCATTCCTTCCAAAGAACACCCAGGACTGATCTCCTTTAGCATGGACTGGTTGGATCTCCTTGCAGTCCAAGGGACTCTCAAGAGTCTTCTCCAACACCACAGTTCAAAAGCACCAAGTCTTTGGCACTCAGCCTTCTTCACAGTCCATCTCTCACATCTATATGGGTTAGGTCCATGAAACAAGGTAAATTGGAAGTGGTCAAACAGGAGATGAAGAGTGAACATTGACATTTAGGAATTAGCATTTAGGAATCAGTGAACTAAAATGTACTGAAATGGGCAAATTTATTTCAGTTGACCATTATATCTACTACTGTGGGCAAGAATCCCTTAGAAGAAATGGAGTAGCTCTCACAGTCAACAAAAGACTCAGAAATGCAGTACTTGGGTGCAATCTCAAAAATGACAGAATGATCTCTGTTCATTTCCAAGGCAAACCATTTAAGATCACAATAATCTAAGTCTATGCCCCAATCACTAATGTCAAAGAAGCTGAAGTTGAATGGTTCTATGATGATCTACAAGACCTTCTAGAACTAACACCAAAAAAAGATTTCCTTTTCATCATAGGGGATTGGAATGCAAAAGTAGAAATTCAAGAGATACCTGGAGTAAAGTTTGGCCTTGGAGTACAAAATAAAGCAGGGCAAAAGCTAACAGACTTTTGCAAGACAACACACTGGTTATAGCAAAAATCCTCTTCCAACAACACAAGAGAAGACTCTACACATGGACATCACCAGACTGTCAATACTGAAATCAGACTGATTATATTCTTTGCAACCAAAGATGGAGAAGCTCTATACAGTCAGCAAAAACGAGACCAGGAGCTGACTGTGGCTCAGATCATGAACTCCTTATTGCCAAATTCAGACTTAAATTGAAGAAAGTAGGGAAAACCACTAGACCATTCAGGTATGACCTAAATCAAATCCCTTACAATTATACTGTGGAAGTAACAAATAGATTCAAGGGATTAGATCTGATAGACAGAGTGCCTGAAGAAGTATGGACAAGAGGTTCATGACACTGTACAGGAGGCAATGGTCAAGAACATCCCCAAGAAAAAGAAATGCAAAAAGGCAAATGGTTGTCTCAGGAAGCCTTACAAATAGCTGAGAAAAGAGAAGTGAAAGGCAAAGGAGAAAAGGAAGGATATACCTATCTGAACGCAGTGTTCCAAAGAACAGCAAGGAGAGATAAGAAAGCCTTCCTCAGCAATCAATGCAAAGAAATAGAGAAAAACAATAGAATGGGAAAGACTAGAGATCTCTTCAAGGAAATGAGAGATACCAAGTGGAAAATTTCATACAAAGATGGGCACAATAAAGGACAGAAATGGTATGGACCCAACAGAAGCAGAAGATATTAAGAAGAGTTGGCAAGAATACACAGAAGAACTGTACAGAAAAGATCTTCATGACCCGGATATTCACGATGGTGTGATCACTCATCTAGAGCCAGACATCCTGGAGTCCTAAGTCAAGTGAGCCTTAGAAAGCATCACTATAACCAAAGCTAGTGGAAGTGATGGAATTCCAGCTGAATTATTTCAGGTCCTACAAGATGATACTGTTTAAGTGCTGCATTCAATATGCCAGCAAATTTGGAAACCAGAGCAGTGGCCACAGGACTGGAAAAGGACAGTTTTCATTCCAATCCCAAAGAAAGGCAATGCCAAAGAATGCTCAAACTACCGCACAACTGTACTCATCTCACATGCTAGCAAAGTAATGCTCAAAATTCTCCAAGCCAGGCTTCAACATTGCATGAACTGTGAATTTCCAGATGTTCAAGCTGGTTTTAGAAAAGGCAGAAGAATCAGAGATCAAATTGCCAACATCCACTGGATCATAGGAAAAAGCAAGAGCGTTCAAGAAAAGCAGCTATTTCTGCTTTATTGACTATGCCAAAGCCTTTGACTGTGTGGATCACAACGAACTGTGGAAAATTCTTAAAGAGATGGGAATACCAGACCACCTTACCTGCCCCCTGGGAAATCTGTATGCAAGTGGAGAAGCAACAGTTAGAACCCTACATGGAAAAATGGACTGGTTCCAAATTGTGAAAGGGGGTATGTTAAGGCTGTATATTGTCACCCTGCTTATTTAACTTATATGCAGAGTATATCATGAGAAATGCCAGGATGGAGGATGCACAAGCTGGAATCAAGATTGCCGGGAGAAATATCAATAACCTCAGATATGCAGATGATACCACCCTTATGGCAGAAAGTGAAGAGCTACAGAGCCTCCTGATGAAAGTGAAAGAGGACAGTGAAAACGTTGGCTTAAAACTCAACATTCAAAAACTAAGATCATGGCATCCGGTCCCATCACTTCATAGCAAACAGATGGGGAAGCAGTAGAAACAGTGAGAGACTTCATTTTCTTGGGCTCCAAAATCACTGCAGATGGTGACTGCAGCCATGAAATTATAAGACACTTGCTCCTTGGAAGAAAAGCTATGACCAACCCTAGACAGAATATTAAAAAGCAGAGACATTACTTTACCCACCAATGTCCATCTAGTCAATGCTACGGTTTTTCCAGTAGTTCTGTATGGATTTGAGAGTTGGACTGTGAAGAAGGCTGAGCGCTGAAGAATTGATGCTTTTGAACTGTGGTGTTGGAGAAGACTCTTGAGAGTCCCTTGGACTGCAAGGAGATCCAACCAGTCCATTCTAAAGGAGATCAGCCCTGGGTGTTCACTGGAAGGACTAATGCTGAAGCTGAAATTCCAATACTCTGGCCACCTGATGTGAAGAACTGACTCGCTGGAAAAGACCCTGATGCTGGGAAAGATTGAAGGCGGGAGGAGAAGGGGGTGACAGAGGACGAGTTGGTTGGCATCACCGACTCGATGGATATGAGTTTGAGCAAGCTCTGGGAGCTGGTGATGGACAGGGAGGTCTGGAGTGCTGCAGTCCAAGGGTCACAAAGAGTTGGACATGACTGAGCCACTGAACTGAGCTGACGGACTATAACAGGGCAGAAGCTGACTCCCGGACATAGAGAACAAACTAGTGGGTAGCAGTGGGGGTGGGAGGGGGAGGGACCAGACAGGAGCAGGAATGGGAGGCACAGACTGCTATGCATAAATAAGCTATGAGGGTATATCATATAGGACAGGGAATATAGCCCATATTTGATGATAACTGTAAATGGAGTGTAATCTTTAAAAGTTGTGAAACACTATGTTGTACATCTGAAACACTACATCAACTAACCCTCAATTTATGAAGTTATATAAAATTGATTAAATGTTTTAAAGAATATGAGAAATGTATAAATCCAGTTAAATCACTTCACTAACATCAGGAAGCAAACATGTTACAGCCTGAGTGTGACCACCTGTAACAGGGTGATGGAAGTGGTCTAGGTCCTTCTGAACTGTGCAGAGAAATGCAGAGAGGGCCTCGGGCCAGCTTCCACCCACCGAGTGGTTCCCAGAGAAGACCTCAAGGGCAAAGGTCATCTTGACCTGCACACAGAGGCCACATGCCTTCCAGGCGCAGGGGACGCCTTCCTGAGCCCAGGGCTGTCTGTGGTTGTAACAATGCTTATTTTGCCTCAGTGTTTTCCATGTACAAATAGTTATAAATTAATGAGCATTGTAAAGAAACAGCAAAGGGACTGGACATGCATAAGGGGAGCAGGGAGACGGTGAGTGTTTTAAGTCCCGCTCCTCTGGGAGTGGGCACAGGAAGACAGGTGAAGATACTCTGGGAGGAGAGGGTCACGGTGGGCAGCCCGGCTGAAGGGCAGGATGCCTGAGAGCAGCGAGCCCGCGGGCCCCACTGGCAGAGGGACCATGTTTATGAGGCTTCCTTCCTTCTGTGCTCTCTCTTCTCTAAAGAATACCAAGGATGAGATGGGGAGCTTACACAACATTAGCAGAGAAACTAGTTTCCTGAGAGCCGCGCGTGTAGAAGACTCGCATTCTGTGCACCACCTGGGGGGTGCGTGGCACATGTTTGACGGGAAGGGGGCCTCATGGGCTCCACCCACAGTCCCAGCAAACACCTCTTGGCGGCGAGGCTGACCGCGGGCGAGGAGCCTCCCGGAGTCAGGTCGGTCTGGTGCAGGACCTCCGCTGCTCCCACCACCCCTTTGGCCTCCCTAGGCCATGCTGTGCAGGCTGGACCCTGACCCTCACGTCCAGGCCATGGCCAGGGTCACTGGGAATTCCAGTGCTGTGCTGACCGGGGACTTCTGTGTCACAGTCCTCCCAGAGGGCCGGGGCTGGGCTCCACGCTTGGCGCTGTGTGGACCAAGTGGTGTCCCTGCCGCCCTCTCCTGCCCGTGACATCATGCTGTTACTACTACCAGCCAGTGAGAATCCTGACTCCGCCTTGGGGGCAACGCCACGGAGTGAGGGGCCCATGGCAGCCACCTCTGACATGCCCTGGAATCTTGGGAGGCCTTCCTTCCCTGCCCACACTGGGCTTCCGACACCAGCAGGGGCTCCCTCGGGGAGGGTGGGGTAGAGGGCAGATTCCAGGCAGAAGATCCCCGGGTCGAAGCCTGGAGGATCAACCTAGCACGTGAGGCTGCTGGGAGCTTGGGAAGGGACGCGGGAAGCGGCGGGGACTGTGGGGCTCCATCTGCGTCCAGCGGCCCCCGGCGGGCTCTGATCTGCAGAGAGCTGGCCAAGACTGGGGCTTTGCACGGGGCATTGGGTCACCAACTGAGGGGCTGGCACAGGGTCCTCCTGGAGGGGACGTCAGCATGGCGTGCCGAGGGCATCAAACCCGCCTTGCCAGCGCTCCCAAGACCACGGCAAAAATGATCCTCACACGGAATGAGAGCAGAGAAGGGAGAAGCCAGGCCCGGTGGGGGGGGCCCAAGGAGTGTGCTCTGCAGGAGGTGAAGGCAGAGCGCTCCTCTGCCCCGACGAGCTGGGGTGGGTGCGCACACTCAGTAAGGCCGTCATCCCCGGCCCGACCTCATTTCCCACCGCGTCCAGGCTCACGCCACAGCCCTCCCTTCTGCCGCGTCCCCCTTTGCAGAAGCCCTCCCTCCACACATCTCTCCCTCACAAAACGCCCTCTGCAGCCCAGCAGCCATCCCTCTGCGTCGTCACACTCAACACTCCCCGCTGCATTTCTGCTGCCGTGGCTGCAGCTTTGCCAAGGCAGACACACTCAGCTTCTCTACAGCTTCCTCACAAGTCGACCTTCCAACCTCTTAATCATTTCTGTGCTTTGCTCTGAATTTCCTTCAACTCGCCGACATCCTTTTTGGTTTCTCAGGTTTTAAATGCCTGTATGTACTTGTTAGGACACAGCAGGTATTTAGAAGTTGGATGTGATTCAAGCCACAGTAATCATAGGAAACCAAGTTCAAAAGCCTTGAATGAAACCAAGGAAAAGGGAGAGAAAAAGAAATCACAATAATGACCAACAGACAACACCTTTCCTAATTCAGGACAAGATGACAAGAAAATCAGTGACGCGGCCCAAAACAACTACATGTTATGCAAGAGAATAGGAAGTCTTTATGGAAAACATGCAGGAAGATAAATATTGGTAACTGAACAGGGAACACAGAGCCTGCCCCCAGTGGCACAGTGTCGGGGCTTTGGAGGTTTTAAACCAGCACGCTCAACACTGCGTGTCTCAGGGGAGAGACTTCCAACCGTGGTGAGCGGCCTTCAGCGTCTGTGCTCGAACACCAGTCCCAGGCAGCGTTCACAAGTTTCACATCCTTTCCCAGGATGGCGGCTGAGTTTTCATGTGAACTTTGAAAGGAACTGGGGTCGGCTTTAACTAAAGTTTTGGGAGAAAAAAACAGTTTTGAACTGCACACTTAGGAAGAAGGCCCTGCATTTTTTTTTTTTTTTTTTGGAACACTGACCCATGGGCTGTTCTCCCCTCAGGCCCGTGCGTCCTGCCCCAGGCTCACCACCTGCGAGGGACGGGTGGGCAGCAGGGATCAGGGACTAAACCAGCACCCTCAGGAAGGAATCACGATCCACGGAAGGGGAACAGCACACAGCAACACGGAGGGAGCCCGACCCTCTTCCCGAGCAGGAGGAAGGAGCCTGATGCAGGCGAGGCCCACACAAGGCCCACCTGGTCGAAGATCCATCAACCCCGTGAGACCAGCTGTCTTAACACCCGATCGGAATATCCCGCTGTGGGCTCAGACCAGTTGTCCACTGGGAGCGAAGTACCCCAGCAACTGGGTGGCAAGGCCAGACTGCTCCAGACTGCCCACAGCCCTCCCTCCGCCTCTAGAAGGGCACGTCCCTGGCCCCCTGTCCTGTCTGCTCGGTGCCTCCCTCAACAGAGAGGCGGTCTTGTGACCCTCCTCCCCCAGCACAGCCCCCGCCCCCGAGGGAAGCAGCCTTACATGTACCTCAGCACCAGCCCTCCTGAAGCCTGAAGCTGCCGGAGCAGAGGATATTGGTCCATGCCCCCGTTTCCAGACACAAGCTCCTAACATCCCTACATTTCCTGAGGGACAAGGATGACGGCACCTCTGCTCTAACGCGGCGGCTCTCGGACTCCCTGGGGGCTTCAGGACAGGCTGGTCACCAGAGAGAGCAAACCTTGATCAGAAGCCTGAACTCTCAGCTGCAGCCTCCATGTCTGGGGGTAGGGGGAGAGGGTGGACACTGAGCTCAGCCCCAACAGCAGGGGTCCAGTCATCATGCAGCCAGTCAACCACAGATCCTGCACAGGAGTCCACAGCACCCCCAACCACAGGGCTGGCTGAGCTTCCGAGCTGGCGGGCGGTGGAGATGGCGGCTGGAGCCCCGTCCCTGCCTGTCTCCGCCCCTCCATCTGCATTTCCCTGAGTTGTGTCCTTTCAGTTCAGTTCAGTCGCTCAGTCGTGTCCGACTCTTTGCGACCCCATGAATCGCAGCATGCCCTGTCTCTTATACACAGACCACAGGAAAAACCATAGCCTTGACTAGACGGACCTTAGTCGGCAAAGTAATGTCTCTGCTTTTGAATATGCTATCTAGCTTGGTCATAACTTTTCTTCCAAGGAGTAAGTGTCTTTTAATTTCATGGCTTCAATCACCATCTGCAGTGATTTTGGAGCCTCCAAAAATAAAGTCTGACACTGTTTCCACTGTTTCCCCATCTATTTCCCATGAAGTGATGGGACCGGATGCCATGATCTTCGTTTTCTGAATGTTCAGCTTTAAGCCAAGTTTTTCACTCTCCTCTTTCACCTTCATCAAGAGGCCCTTTAGCTCCTCTTCACTTTTTGCCATAAGGGTGGTGTCATCTGCATATCTGAGGTTATTGATGTTTCTCCCGGCAATCTTGATTCCAGCTTGTGTTTCTTCCAGCCCAGCGTTTCTCATGATGTACTCTGCTTAGAAGTTAAATAAGCAGGGTGACAATACACAGCCTTGGCGTACTCCTTTTCCTATTTGGAACCAGTCTGTTGTTCCATGTCCAGTCCTAACTGCTGCTTCCTGACTTGCATACAGATTTCTCAAGAGGCAGGTCAGGTGGTCTGGTATTCCCGTCTCTTTCAGAATGTTCCACAGTTTCTTGTGATCCACACAGTCAAAGGCTTTGGTGTAGTCCGTAAAGCAGAAGTAGATGTTTCCGGAGTGCTCTTGTGTCCTTTGGAACATGGAATATAATGGGGACGAAGCTCAGTGAGCCTGAGAAGAGAGGGGGGCCAAGCACACGGCCTGTGTGGGGCACCGACACCCGCCCCCAGCACAGCCCGGCCGGCCGTGATTCCTGACCACACGTGCAGGGAGCGCTGGGCACCTCAGCCTGCCCGGCGCAGCCCCCAGATCAGCAGTCAGACGCCTGACAGAACCTGGAGGACGTGATGCACGTAAACCACCCTTCAGGGACCAGTTTCAAATATAACCAAAGACACAGAGGCAGAAGGGCCAACACGGCCCCAGCCACCCTACCCACATCCGGGGCCTCCTCCCAGCCCACAGCTGCTCCTTGCCAGGGTCTCGCTTTCCTTTCCACCCTGTGGCGGTCAGGGATTTCCCTGTGGCTCAGCTGGTAAAGAATCAGCCTGCAATGCAGAAGGCCATCTGAAATGCAGGAGACCCAGGTTCAGTCCCTGGGTAGACTCAGGAAGGTCCCCTGGAGAAGGAAACAGTAACCCAGTACAGTGTTCTTGCCTGGAAAATTCCCAGTTGGAAGCAGAATTACATTAAATAATGCCACTGAGTATTGCGCAATATACGCCCAAGATCCGAGGTAATGCATTTAATCAGCCAGCCGTGGGTGGAGAATGGAAAACAACACAGCTTGCTTACTGAACCGCTGCTTTCTTTAATATTTCCCTTCTCTGCCTGGCTTTGCTAAAATTCAGAAGCAAAGCCAAACATCTGTTCTGGAAGACGGTGATCTGACACGAGCCTTGATCCTGCAATGACACAAACTCCAAGGCCAGCACCATGAATCTTTCATCACACTTTCCGAGCTTTCCTGCATTTCCGCACTCAGAGGCTCCCATGTCTGACACCTGAGGTCTATTGATACTTTGTTTGCAAGGAAGGATGGGTCTTGCCAAGGGAACAACAGCAGACAGTAAAGCCACAGAAATGTCCTTAATTATAATAAGATATTCACCTATAAGCAGTGTGCTTGCGTGAAATGCCGTTGCTCTGAGATAAAACGTTGTCCACAAATGAGAGTGTGAAGAAGCTGCTTTATATTTATTTTTTAAATGAAAAGTTAGGCTAGCAATGCACATTCAGGAACTGGTAAATTAATGTTTTTTCTGACTTCAGATAAAATAACTGAAGGGAAGGCAAAAGCTATTTGTAGGAACAGCATCTTCACACCTTCAAAAGGTGCTTGAGTCCTCACAGTAATGGCTGAGCCACACAGTGATGCTTGATACTATTCACATCTCTTTAAAAAGGGAAAGGAAGCAAGGTCAGGAGTCACGAAATAACACGACAGGACTATATAAACGGTGCAGAGAAGGGGGCTGGCACGGGTGGGCGGGCTGTCTTCACGCAGCAGGACACCGACCCTGTTAGTCACTGTCCCGGTGAAACCACAGACGAGAAGGGCCCCGAGGCCCGGGGCTGCCGCCCAGACCCCTTTGGGTTCCTCAGTTTCCTCTGCTCCGCGTGCTGGAGCATCTGAGCCGGCGGGTGTCTCCGTTTTCTATAATCACTGCTTCTCCTGGGGCGTGAGGTGTCTTGGTTCGGGAGGGCAGAGGCCAGTGGTAGGGGGCTCTGATATAGGTCTGCAGCCCCTGAGAGCGTCCTGGAAGGAGTGTGGAGTGGTGTCCGAGGGTACACGTCCTCCTCGGCTGAGAGGGGCCCAGAGGAAGTCCAGGACATGTGTTCAGCCACCACCCTGCTCTCTGCCAGCTGCACTAGACATGCCCCAAACTCAGGCACCAAGTCCCAGCTTACCTACAATTAAACAGCGAGGCCATGGAACAGGCAGCTAGCTCGGCCCCAGGAGGACACAGTGCCAGGCAGATGCTTGAGGCTACCACCCACTCAGTGCACACAGAATACAGCTCTGCGAACCAATCACTCCAAAGTGTGTTTTCTAAACAAGTCCTCGAGTGTCTGTGGTTTAAATATTTATCAGAATAATCACACAGCATGACACAGGGTCTCGGACAAGCAAGGCCTGTCCTGCCCTTCACGATGGTGCCAAACTTGTGGCCCTGCTCCCCGGAAGCACCAGAAATGCAGTCAAACACTGGAGCAACTTAGAGTCAGCACGAGGGGTTCCAGGCGCCGGACAGCGGGGCTCCGACAGGCGGGGGGTGCAGACGCGGGTCTTGTCGCCTACACGAAGGTGGGCGATGACCTCGGGGGTGCCAGGCAAGGGCAGAACCACTGCTTCCACCCACAAGTGGGTCAGAAAGGCCTCCCCTTGCCGGGCTGGGGGCCCCTTGTCTTCAGGCTCTGGATAGAAGCAGGAATCTCTCTGGTGGGAAAGAGCCCCAGTGTGTGCCCCACACAGGCTACCTATCATGTTCTCACACAGTAGGACTCTCGTGTACTTAACACTCCAGCTAGAATCACTCTCCTTAAAACCACTTGGAGGAACATTTCCAACAGCAAGGGGTTTGGGGTCTCCCAAACGATTCTCCCAAGAAGAAGGGAAACATCGAAGGTAAGTTTACAGTGAAAATTATAAGCCACACAGAACATGAACCATAAAGAAGAGAAGTCAGCAAGATTCAAAAGAAAAGGCAAAAAGGACAATTAACACCATAAAACTGAGACAGTGTCATCATCTGAAAGAGACTCTAACAGTAGAAATTAATGAAAAGGTAAATAATAGAGAACAATGACAGAAACCCAGAGCTGGTCAACTGAAAAGTCTAGTAAACCCAGAAGACATCCAATCAGGATTATCAGGAGAGCACAGAAAGCAGAAATAAGCACCATCAGGAGCAAAGAAGGGACGTGGCAGCAGACACAGCAGAGATTCACAAAATCATGAGAGAAAACTGTAAATAATGCAAAATAAACATAATTGGAAAACATAAAGGAGATGAATCATTTTCAGGAAAAAATACAAAGTTCCAAAGCTGAACTGAGGAGACTAGAAGCTGACTGCCATCACAACACCGAGCGGCTCCCGGGGGCCGGCACCCTAGCACCATCTGCTCCCTGTCTTACTCGGGTTTTACCACAGTCGGGAGACTCCTGGATAGTAGAACTGGACAACAAAAACACGAGAAAGAAAAATAAGTGAATCTCACTCCTCAAAAAATACTAGCGACTGAATCCAACAAAAGTTCATAGCCAAAGCATCTAACCCAGAATTGCAAAAATGCTCCTACAGCAGGAAGTCTGTCAATGCCATTTGTTTTACCAAGAGATAAAGAGAGGAAAGATTCAACAGCATTTCAGAGATCAAGAACGAGCATTTCATCCATTCAAATTTTTAAAAATTTTACGAAACTAGGAATATAACTTCCTTAATTCGATAAAGGTTTTCGGCTGAAAATCATTCAGCAAACCTCATTCCTTTGGAAAACGAAACACTGAAAAAGTGAAGGGTGAGTAGAGTCCTTTTATTTAACAGAGGATCCAACAAGACTTATAGTAAGAAAAATTACAAGATCAAACCAGTCGATCCTAAAGGAAATCAGTCTTGAATACTCACTGGAAGGACTCATGCTGAAGCTGAAGCTCCAGTACTTTGGCCACCTGATGCGAAGAGCCGACTCATTTGAAAAGACCCTGATGCTGGGAAAGATTGCAGGTGGAAGGAGAAGAGGGCAACAGAGGATGAGATGGTTGGATGGCATCACCGATGTGATGGATGTGGGTTGGAGCAAGCTCCGGGAGTTGGTGAAGGACAGGGAGGCCTGGTGTGCTGCAGTCGTGGGGTTGCAAAGAGTTGGACACGACTGAGTGACTGAACTGAACTGAATGTTTACTATTTTCCCAGCTTTATTAAGATATAATTGACAAGCAATATTGTCTAAGTTTGAGGTATACAAGGTGGTGATGTGATGGCGACCACAGTAAGATTAATTAACACGCCACCACCTCACACTGTTACTGTGTGTGCATGCGTGTGCATGTATGCATGTGTGTGTGTGTGGTGGAGCATGTGAGGCCTGCTGTCAGCACACTCCACATTTGTAACACAACGCTGCAGCCGTGCTCACCAGGCTGACTCGAGGTCTCCAGCACTTACTCATCTTCCAGCAGGAAACTTCAGCCCCTGATGGTCTCCCTGTTGCCCCCCACCCTGGTAAACGGCAGTCTGCTCTCGGTTTCTACAGGTTTGGTCTTCAGGAAGCAACGAGGAGGAGCGACTGATCATAGAGTTGTATTTTGTATTTTTCTGCCTGACCATTTCACTTCCCGTAATACCCTCAGACTTCATTATACTGTTGCCAGTGGCAGGGTTTCCTTATTTTTATGGCTGAATAATAATCCATGCATATACATAAAATAAAACGTCATAGAGAAAAACACTGACTTGATGAGATTAATTTTTAAATTCTATCCAGTAAGAAGATACCATATAAATAGATAAAATTAAGCTGTATCTCTATCTTTGTAACATATATAATGAACTGAAAAGAATTAGTAGTCATATATGATACTTTGTTATGATTATGAGTATTACCCTATATACAATACACAGTGCATGTAAAAGTATGTGACATTTGTATGTAAGCCATTATATTTACATATTTTAATAAAATGCAGCTGACCCTGAACAGCACAGGCTTGGGCTACAGGGTTTCGGGTGGTGAGCCCCAGAGGCTGGTGGCTGGCTCAGCCAGAGGCGTGGCTCCGCAGATGCTAAGCATGCAGCCGCCTGCGGAGCACCGCCCGTGAGGCGCTGGCACCGTGGCTCCACGCAGTCCCTGAGCTCATGCGTCCATGTAAAACGTGTACAGCATTCATAGTGCACACACCGTATAATGCACAGGACGCTGCAAGTCCTACATGTGCACCACGGATAAGACACCAAGTGTGCCCACAGGCTCCCAGCTCCAGCCCCTGCAGCCTCCTGCCTCACTTCAGGGACAGAAACACTCAGCAGCTGAGTGGGGCGCACAGCCCAGGCTCAGTGAAGACTGAGAGCCACCCTCGGCCGTGGCCTGGGCTGCCCGCCCCGCGCATCACAGGGAACTGCAGGTGACTCCCCTGAGAAGAAGGGCCCCCTGGGGAAACCCAGAGAAAACAGGGAAACAAAGACACTGGAAAACTATCAGCCTCTGGCGGCCGCGGCTGCGTCAACAGTGCACCCCACCTAACGTGCACACAGAGGGACCGAAGGCCTCACGCTGAAGGCTTACGCACCCTGGCCCATTTTGCCCCGCGTGTGGCTTCCAGGGTTTCCCAGGCGGCTCCAGTGGTGAAGAACCTGGCGGCCAATGCAAGAGACATAAGACACAGGTTCAGTCCCCGGGTCGGGAAGATCCCCTGGAGGAGTGCACGGCAACCCACTCTGCTGTTCTTGCCCGGAGAAGTCCATGGTCAGAGGAGCCTGGCGGGCTGCAGCCCACGGGGGCGCAGAGTCAGTCACGCCTGAAGGGCCTGAGCACGCACGCACGCACGCACACCTGGCTTCCAACAACAACAAACAAATTACAAAGCACATCGCATGACAAACAAAGCAACACAGAAACCGAAGGCCACAGTCTGAAAAGACAAAGAGGTCAGAGTGAGGCTCAGGCAGCACAGACTGGGACGGCCCGGCCAGAGATTCCACATCACTCTCGTCAACTTGCTAAGGTCGCTAATGGAAACAGGGATAGCGTGCAACAACCGCTGGACAAAGCAGAGAAATGTAGCTGCTTAAGAGGAACCAAAAAGAAATGCTAGAAGCTGGAGCACTGTGGTGGAGAGGCGACTGCCTGGGCGGGACAGGACTGAGGGGACACCTCAAAGCTGCTCTACGGAGAGAGAGAGAGACAGGCGCGGCAACCCAGGCCTCGGGGCGGCAGCAGAGGCGCACCTCCGAGGGGGAGAGGGCGCCACCGCAGACAGGACGGCTGGGGAGGCTGAGTGCGCCGCCACGGAGCACACCCAGGCAGCTCAGGGAGCGCCCAGGCAGCTCAGGGAGCGCCCAGGCACGCGCCCTCAGAGTCGCCCGGCAGCACCAGCTGCACAACACGCGAGGCAGAGCCAGGAGCGTGCGCAGTAAGCGCTCAGCCAGCCGGGCAGGAAGGCCCTGCGCCATCCGCGCCGCTCTGCAGCCTGCAGAAGCGAAGCAGGAACGAAGACTCACACGAGAGAGGAGCGAGCTTGCCAACAGCGGAGCCGCCTTGAAAGAAACGTTGAAAGAAGCTCCTTGGAGAGAAGGGAAGCGACGTGGCTGAGAAACTTAAAGTCACTCAGTCTTTGCGACCCCGTGGACTGCGGCCCGCCAGGCTCCGCTGTTCATAGGATTCTCCAGGCAAGGATACTGGAGGGGGTTGCCATTTCCTCTCCCAGAGGATCTTCCCGACCCAGGGATTGAACCCGGGTCTTCGGCACTACAGGCAGACACTTTACCCTCTGAGCCACCAGGGAAGCCCACTTTTCTGCAAAGTAGGTGAGAAACTTGAATCTATGTAAAAAAACGCAAGTATGAGGGAGGCGCCTGCAGGGGCCCAGGGAGCCTGCTGGGAGCGTCTGAGGGGAGCCGGAAGCTGAGATGCGCCTGCTGGTTATTAAGGAAAGTCAGGAAAAAAGTGTATTATCCCCTAAAATGTGTTGACTGCTTTTCCCTGAAGTGGTTCATAATACCATTAATATAAAGAAACAATTGAAAGCTACAAATAGTCAATATTTATTCTCTCGGAAAACCTCTGGCCAGAGACCTGAGTACTTAGGTCCAGAAAAAGGAATCAAGTTTCTGTGGATTTGGCTCTTATAAGGTCAGCTCTCAGCTCTTCCTAAGTCTTTGTCACGAGACTTTTCCCAATGACACCCTTTCCTGCCAATGACTAAGCTAGTGTTTGAGAAGGTAGCTCAGACAGTAAAGAATATGCCCGCAGTGCAGGAGACAGGTATTCGATCCCTGGGTTGGGAAGATCCCCTGGAGAAGGAAATGGCAACCCATGCCAGCATTCTTGCCTGGAGAATCCCATGGATGGAGGAGCCTGGTGGCCTACAGTCCACGGGGTCGCCAAGAGTCGGACACGACAAGCGACTAACAGACTACCACTAGCTCCTTTATTAATGCTTCCATCTTGCAAAGCTTCTCCTCATCACACGGCGTGGGGGTTTCCTGTATAGACAGCATGTGTTAGAAGCCTCCTGGAAAGTAAAGTCAACAGAAGCAAGTCTAAAGGAAATCAGTCCTAAATATTCATTGGAAGGACTGATTCTGAAGCTGAAACGCCAATACTTTCACCATCTGATGGGAAGAGCTGACTCGTTGGAAAAGATCCTGATGCTGGGAAAGATTGAAGAGGGGAGGAGAAGGGGGCGACAGAGGATGAGATGGTTTGATGGCATCACCGATGTGATGGATGTGGGTTGGAGCAAGCTCCGGGAGTTGGTGAAGGACAGGGAAGCCTGGTGTGCTGCAGTCGTGGGGTTGCAAAGAGTTGGACACGACTGAACTGAAAGGAAGATGCAATTAAAGACGCCAAGAGATCCTGAATCTGGACACGCGACCTGAGAAGACAATGCCGCCGCCAGGACCCACGGCAGGCCAGCACAGCCTCCGTGGAGCCTGTGAGGTTAGCTTGATTCTTTCACTGAAGAGTTTGCCCAGCACCGGAGGGGGAGGGGCCGGGGCAGGGGTGGGAGAGGGTCAGCACTCTGGGAAGAGGACAGACGGCTGCCAGCACCGCGCCTCGCGCTGCTGTCCTGCACTACCACGCACACAATTTCCATACAGTTAACTAATCCCCAGAGCACCCTGCTGCTGCTGCTGCTGCTGCTAAATCGTGTCAGTCGTGTCCGACTCTGTGTGACCCCATAGACGGCAGCCCACCAGGCTCCCCCATCCCTGGGATTCTCCAGGCAAGAACACTGGGGTGGGTTGCCATTTCCTTCTCTAGTGCATGAAAGTGAAAAGTGAAAGTGAAGTCGCTCAGTCATGTCCAACTCTTAGCGACCCCATGAACTGTAGCCCACCAGGCTCCTCCGTCCATGGGATTTTCCAGGCAAGAGTGCTGGGGTGGAGTGCCATTGCCTTCTCCAGAGCACCCTATAGGATCCTTATGATCAGAAAATCTTCAAAACACTTTATCTGAGTTACAAGGTTTTACAAACCAACAGCCCATGAAATGTCCAAAGCCGTCTTTGGTTAAATAAAAAGTGATTGAGTGGCACAGGAAACAGGAGAGGAGTGATGAAGCCGATGTGTCTAGGAGCTCTTCACAGGATGAAGCGTGAACAGAAAGGGGGCGGGGCTGGGGGCTCCCATGACCCTTTCATCCGCGTCTGCCCTCGCCCTGCCCCCCAGATGCCGCACCTCTGCAGAAACCGGAAAACACAAAGCAAAGAGCGCTCCACCTCGGGTCTCTCCAGTTCCTGCTAACCAGGGGCCAGGTTTAAATCACGAAGCCCCAAGGGGAGAACAGACATCAGGGGCCGGGAGTGGGGCTCAGCCAGTGCCGAGGATGACCCTGCCTGAGGGCTCGGGGCCGAGTGAGTGAGAGTTGCTCAGTCCTGTGCGACTCTGCCACCCCAGGACTACACAGTCCAGAGAATTCTCCAGCCCAGAATACTGGAGTGGGCAGTCATTCCCTCCTCCAGGGGATCTTCCCAACCCAGGGATTGAACCCAGGTCTCCCGCATTGTGGGCAGATTCTTTACCAGCTGGGCCACCAGGGAAGCCCAAGAATACTGGAGTGGGTAGCCTATCCCTTCTCCAGGGGATCTTCCCAACCCAGGGATCAAACTGGGGTCTCCTGCATTGCAGGCGGATTCTTTACCAGCTGAGCTATCACTGCAAAGATGCCTATTAAATCAGACTCATCAGGGAGAAGCTCAGATGACCCTAATCCTTACCCCAACCCAGACGACCACGAGGGGGCTGGCCTGGGTGCTGGATGTGGGGTGTCGGATGCCCAGGGAAGGTGTCCTGTGCTGCACACAAGCCTCCAGACGTTCGGCTTAAGTAGAGGAAGCTTTGAGGAGGTGACTAGGGCCACCCTTCTCTCTCAGTGGGGTGGGCAGGAGCCGAGAGAAGCAGGACCACAGGAGATGAGCCCTGTGGGGCAACTTCTGAGCACACTTCCCACCAAAGGAGCCTCCTGTCGAATGCCCTGTGATGGGCCCACACCCGAGCACTGACCCCAACATCCACCAGAGGCTCACGCTGAAACCACCCGAACGCACAGCTCAGGGTGTGGACCCGCATAGCAAGAGCCAAGGCTTTTCAGAAACCTGGACTGCAGCACCAGAGTCTATCTCTGGTGAAGATGAGGAGAACAAGGGAAGCTGAGCCAGCCTCTGTGTCAGGCGGCGCCAAGTGGCTGCAGAAATAATTGCTTTTAATTTTTAAAAAGAAAACTAGAAACGTGTTTGCATTCTTGGGATTTCCACTTTTCCACCTTCCAGCGGTAAAGACCGTGGCACACAGACAAATGCTGGGGAGGCACCCTGAATCGCCGGTGGGGCCGGCCCGGGTCAGCCGCGCGGACACTCACGAGGAAGAGAGGGGGGAGCCTGAGGCGCGCGGGCAGCCAGGGAGGCGAGAGCGGTCGGACACACCTGGGATGCGAGCCGCCTCCTGTTGGAAGGGGCTCCAGAGGTTGCCTAGCAGACGCCTCGGTTCTATTCTGTCACTCAGGGCTAGAGGGACCGCTGGGGCGAGCGGCTCTTAATCACTGCACAACCAGTTGGCAATGCTGACACAGCCAGTTAAGCCCAGACCCGGGCAAAACCTAACCCCACAGTCCTGACGCTGCCTCGCCCGGGGCACTGCCCTTCCGGTCACTGAGTCCGCCTGGAACTCTCCCAGGAGGCACTCTCCCCACACTGTCCCTGCGGTAATGACACCCAGCCTGCCGACACCGCGCATCTGGATGAGGTGAGGAGCGGGCAGCACCTGCTGGACGGGGGACCCTGCACCTGCTGGATGGGGGATCCTGTGCCTGCTGGACAGGGGCCCCTGCGCCTGCTGGACTGGGGGGGCCTGCGCCTGCTGGACGGGGGCCCTGCTCCTGCTGGACGGGGATCCCT
>SJYG01000505.1:919687-940655 GCA_006410535.1 Litocranius walleri
CCCTAGATCTCCTAGACTCCTCCCCTCCCGCTGGAGCCACCGGGCCAGTCCCTCCCACCAGAAGCATTTCCCACGGCCCCTCAAGCTCTTCCCAGCCTCAGGGTTCCATCAGAAAACAAGGGTGGGCCCCAGACCCACGCACCTGTCACGTGCCAGCCCTGGACTCCATGTCACCAGCTCCTTCTAAAACCCAGCCCACTGAGAACGAGACGGGCTGGGGCACTCGGGGACTTCAGGGCCCACTCCTTGGGGCGTGCACACCGTAGGTGCCAGCCCCAGGCCCTGGCTCACCTGCGGTGGGCCCACCCCACCGTCCAGGGCCTCCCGGGGGCTCCAAGTCACTGGGGGCCCTCTTGGGATCACCGTCTTGCTGACACTCGTGCTTCAGCTGCACTTACAGAGCTTATCGGACCCCCTGGATGCTCCCCCCTCTTCCTCAAGCACCAGCCTCTGTGACACAGTGAACACGCCCCGCGGGGGATCCTGCTGGAGGGATGCTCAGAAGGAGGAGCCACCCCAGCCCCACCCGCACTCACTCAACATCCGTGAAGACACCCGCTGGCACCTCCAGGAGCCGCGCCACGCCCTCCAGCGCCTGCGTGCCCTCGTCCAGGCTCAGGGAGCTGTGGGGAGATGGTAGGGTTACCGGCCGGGGTTCTCATTGCAAGGAACAGGGCCCCGCGACCCCCTGCCCCCTCACTGCAAGGAACGGGGATCCCGGGCCCCACCACCCACTGTGAGGAACTGGGAGCCCGGACCCCACCCTCTCACTCGAGGAACAGGGCCCCACCCCCTCCTGCCCCCTCACTCTGGGGAACCTGCCCTGCGCCCCCTGGGACTCTGTGCCCCCACCCCGCGCTGATCCAAGAGCCGCCCCGCCTGTTATTTCCATTATTTGGCCTGGGGTGGGGCAGGGGGCAGCTGGGAGCAGGTGTATCCCCAGGCGGGATGGATCACTGCACTTTAAACCAGTAAGAGGAGCAACACGGTGCGAATGGGGGTGTTGGGGAGCGAGATGGGCCCAGGGAGCAGCAGGTTGGTCCCTCTGCAATGGGGGGCTGCCCTCCCACCCCCAGCATCCTGCTTCCTGAGACAGTGAGTAGCCCTCAGAGCTGGGAACCCACGTATCGAGAATGGATGAGACCCCTAACCACCCAGACACACTCTCCATAGGCTTTTATGTCACCAGGTTTTAAAATAAGAGTTTTAAAAGTGGTGCATCTGTGTGTGTGGCCACCCTGGAGTCCTCCCACCCACTGCTACAGCCAGGCCCTGTGCTGGGGCTGAGCCCAGAAAGCGGCTCAGACACTCCCCAGGTGTGCACACACACGCCTGCGGACACACACTCCCTGGGTGTGCACACACATGCCTGCGGACAGACACTCCCCGGGTGTGCACACACACGCCTGCAGACAGACACTCCCTGGGTGTGCACACACACACGCCCGCGGACACACACTCTCCCCGGGTGTGCACACATACCGTTGCAGACACAGACACTCCCCAGGTGTGCAAAAACAGATACCACCCTGCAGACACTCACAGGGTGTGCACACACACACCCCTGTAGACAAGGACAGTCCCCAGGTATGCAAAAACAGATACCACCTTGCAGACACTCACAAGGTGTGCACACACACACCCCTGTAGACAAGGACACTCCCCAGGTGTGCAAAAACAGACACGACCCTGCAGACACTCGAAAGGTGTGCACACACCCCTGTAGACAAGGACATCCCCCAGGTGTGCACACACAGACACATGCCTCACTCCCAAGGTCCACACACATACTCCTGAGGACATGGCCTCTCCCCAGGTGTGCACACACAATCCTGTGGACACAGACACTTCCCTGGAGCTGCAGGGGGACACCTTGGCCCCTCCTGCTGCGCCATCAGGGCAGGCAGGGCAAATGGCTCTTGACAACGGTGGCCCCATTCTTGTTCAAGTCAGACAAATGAGAGGCTGTCGACTGTACTCAAGCCCAGCACGCAATTATTTCTCTTTTGTTTTTAAACTACATGGCCATCAGCTGTCACTTCGTGGTCTGAACTTCCTTAGAAAGCAGGTGTAGTTAATTTCAAAAATCACTGGACGGACACTTGTAATTTTCTGGCCCGACTGTGACACCTGCCTCCGGGTCTCCTGGATGCCCGCCGCCTGGAAGAGAGACGGCGCCTTTCTAGCAGCCAGAGGTTGGAAGTTTGAGCGGGAGTGGCGGCAGGTGCTCCGCCTGCCACGCCGTCAAGGCAGGAAGGGTCACCATCAAGAGCTGGCAGGGCCTCCCCTCTAAGGCACTTCCTTCCTGAGACAGCCTGCTCATTAAGCGAGGCATGTGCTGGGGAGCCTGTAAATCAGCAAAACGGGGAAAGGGCCCCGTATTCCCAGACAGGAAGCATGGCGAGAATGCCACACCCCATTCTCACGGCAGCCGCACCACCCCTGGGCAGCCTAGGTCACCATTGGGTAAAAATAAGAAAATCCAAGTCCGTCAGGGGAGCATTGAGGCCATTCTCAAAACAAAGACTAGGGCCTATGACCTGAGGGTCAGAAACATTTAGTTCAGTCGCTGGGTAGTGTCCGACTCTGCGACCCCATGGACTGCAGCACGCCAGGCCTCCCTGTCCATCACCAACTCCCAGAGTTTACTCAGACTCATGCCCGTCGAGTCGGTGATGCCCTCCAACCAACTCTTCTGCCGTCCCCTTCTCTCCTGCCTTCAGTGTTTCCCAGCATCAGAGTCTTTTCAGAAACATTAAGACCAGTCAGAACTTAAAGGCAACTCTCCGCCCTCAACCACAAGAGATTCTATGGAAATTATCTCATTCATTGCTCAGGACAAACCTGGAAGGAAGGGCCTATATTAACCTTCCTTGAAAGAGGTGGAAACTGAAACTCCAGAAATTAAATTCAGTGCCTAATATCACACTACCAGTAAATCCTCAAAGAAAGACACAAACTGAAAGGGTGAAGTGCACCCTGGGGTGGCAGCTTCGCGACTGTGGGGCAAGCATGCACCCTGACCGCAAACCTCACCCGACCATGCCCTCACCCGACCACGCCTCACCCCACCACGCCTCACCCACCACGCCTCACCCCACCACGCCCTCACCCCACCACGCCTCACCCAACCACGCCTCACCCGACCACGCCCTCACCCGACCACGCCTCACCCAACTATGCCCTCACCCTGACCACGCCTCACCCCACCACGCCCTCACCCACCACGCCCTCACCCCACCACGCCTCACCCCACCACGCCCTCACCCGACCACGCCTCACCCAACTATGCCCTCACCCTGACCACGCCCTCACCCTGACCACGCCCTCACCCTGACCACGCCCTCACCCTGACCACGCCCTCACCCNCTCACCCCACCACGCCTCACCCCACCACGCCCTCACCCGACCACGCCTCACCCGACCACGCCTCACCCAACTATGCCCTCACCCTGACCACGCCCTCACCCCACCACGCCTCACCCCACCACGCCCTCACCCGACCACGCCTCACCCCACCACGCCTCACCCAACTATGCCCTCACCCTGACCACGCCCTCACCCCACCACGCCTCACCCCACCACGCCCTCACCCGACCACGCCCTCACCCCACCACGCCTCACCCCACCACGCCCTCACCCACCACGCCCTCACCCTGTCCATGCCCTCATCCGACTACACCCTCATCCTGACCACGCCTCATCTTGACCACACCCTTGCCCGACCACGCCCCCACCTCCAAGGATCCCCTACTCTGACCATTGCACCCCGAGCAGACAGAAAGGCTTCTGCTCCCGCAGTCCCTCAGGCCTTCTTTTCCTAGTGTCACCGCGTCTTCTGAGACAGATGAGATCCACCTCCAAACGGGCTGTCACTCCCGCCCACAGACGTCCACCTCTGGGGTGCTGCGTCCCAGAGCTGGCGGGCTTCTGCTGCTTCATTTTCCAACTGTGAACATGTCACGGTTTATTAAAAAATTCTCCAAAGGTCGGGAACTGAGTGATGGATCACAAAAAACGAAAATGAGTCAACCTTGAAACCAAGGTTTTTGCTGAGGTGATACTGGAAATCAGTCAATAAAATGAGACTTTCGTGGGGTTCACCAATTGTTCTATAAAAATTATGATGTTTATCTTTTAAAATCATCTTCCAAGGTAGCTAACATTTTTGTTAACCCACAGGAATTCTCTCTAGTGCAGACGAGTGATGCTTCTGACGAGGATAGGGATGCAGGTGGAGGCCACCGTGATAATTCAGATTTACAGCTCCAGGGTACACCACCTTCCTTTCCTGCAGAATTCTAACAAAGACCCCACTTCTCAGAGCAGGGGTGAGTGAGCCCACGATAACCTGTGGGCCAAACTGAACTCCCATGAGGGCCAAACACAGGCAGACTCACTTGAGTCTCTAAGAGTCCTGAATGACTCAGTAAATCAGCCTTAAAAGACTGCTAACAACCATCAACTCTTCAGAGGTTAAAAAAAAAGGGAAGAAAAAAACTGCTCTTTTCCAACATCATTTTTTAACATCAAGATGATACTGTGCTTCTCAACATAAATATATGCAAAATTTTAGTAAATATGTTCTCCATAGGACATTTGAATAAACATATTTTCCACAAATACAGTCTCCATAACAATTTTACTCTCCAGGGGGGAAAAATCTGCCAAATGCTTAATAAAAGTCTAAGTACAAAATGTCTTAGAGTCACTTTTATAAAAAGTGCATGGAAATCAAAAACATAAAAGGAAGTAATATAAAAATGTAAAGCTTTTGTATGCATTCAGAGTTAAGTTGCTATCAACCTAAACAGACCTGTAACTGTAAGCTGCTTTATGTAAGCCTCATGTTAACCACGGAGTTGAAGTCAACAGTAGCGCAATCTTAGAAAGCTTTCAGCCTTTCCCCATTGAGTGTGGAGCTAGCTGTGGGTTTGTGGTATGCAGCCCTTACTGTGTTGAGGATGTTCCCTCTGCACCTGCTTCGTTAGGAGTTTGTATCACTAAAGGAAATTGAACTTTTTCTTCTTGAGACGGTTGCTCTCACCTGCTTCCACGACACAGTGTGATCAAGACACACCGTGTGTCCCAGACTGTGGAGCATGTGTCGGGGAACACCGCCCCTCCCCAGCCTTCTCCTGACCAGAAAGGGTCACACAGGGCCTTTGTACACTTCTGCACCCGCCTGTGCCTCCTGACCCCAAGGGGACCCATCCAGCATCAGAAGCTTAAAACCAACCTTGATGTGATCATGTGCCAGCACTTCCAGTGGAACACTTCCTATCTCAGGACACAGTTTTTCCATTTTTCCTTTTCCCTCTGGCTTCATTATTCATTTGCAGAGTTACTACTGTTTTGACAGCAAATAAAATCCCATCTTTTCATATTTTCTCTCTCTTTCCTACTCCTTTGTATGTAGAAGTGGAATTTAAACTTCTTAACTTTGACAGATTTAGCCTCAGTCCATTTATAACACAGACAACACTTCGCAAAAAATCAGTTGCAGGCGTGAGGGGGTGAGGGCCCGGGGATTACCATGGACTCTCAGGGCACCACTGAAGATGAAAAGCTAAACTTCCCCGATGATTATGGAAATTCAACAGCAAAGCCGATGGCTGGGTAGATACACATGTGAATATGGATGTAGGTGACTCAGAGGTAGGCGTGTACACATGCAGGTGTGGGTGCAGATAGAGGTGATACAGGTGTGCGTGCGGACATACAGGTGTGCGTGCAGACAGGTGTGCGTGCAGACATACAGGTGTGCGTGCAGACATACAGGTGTGCATGCGGACAGGTGTGTGTGCAGACAGGTGTGCATGCGGACATACAGGTGTGCGTGCAGACATACAGGTGTGCATGCAGAATATAGGTGTGTGTGCAGACACAGGTGTGTACAAACATACAGATGTGCATGCAGAATACAGGTGTGGGTGTAAACATACGTGTGTGTGCACAGGCAGGTGTGCGTGCAGACATACAGGTGTGCATGCGGACAGGTGTGTGTGCAGACAGGTGTGCGTGCGGACATACAGGTGTGCACAGACAGGTGTGCGTGCAGACATACAGGTGTGCGTGCAGACATACAGGTGTGCATGCGGACAGGTGTGTGTGCAGACAGGTGTGCATGCGGACATACAGGTGTGCGTGCAGACATACAGGTGTGCATGCAGAATATAGGTGTGTGTGCAGACACAGGTGTGTACAAACATACAGATGTGCATGCAGAATACAGGTGTGGGTGTAAACATACGTGTGTGTGCACAGGCAGGTGTGCGTGCAGACATACAGGTGTGCATGCGGACAGGTGTGTGTGCAGACAGGTGTGCGTGCGGACATACAGGTGTGCATGCAGACAGGTGTGCATGCAGACATACAGGTGTGCGTGCGGACATACAGGTGTGCGTGCAGACAGGTGTGCGTGCAGACATACAGGTGTGTGTGCGGACATACAGGTGTGTGTGCAGACAGGTATGCGTGCGGACATACAGGTGTGGGTGTAGACGCAGGCACGGGTATGAGTGGAGGTGCAGGTGAGGACGCAGACGTGTCGGCACAGACAGATCACTGCTGTAGATACACAGGTTCAGGTGATACAGACTAAGCAGCCAACACAGATGCGGGTGAGCAGACACCGTGTCAGCGGAGGCGCGCTGGAGACACACAGATTCAGGTGCACGTGTCTACTGCGGTCTCCTTTCTGCCAACATGTCAGCTCAGCGAGAAGGGGACAGGGTTTCCACTTCGCCAGAACCTTCTAAGAGCTTGCTTCTCCTCATGCTTCCAGGCTGAGCTGCAGCGCCGCCGGCAGGAGTCAGCCTGGGGACCGTGCACAGACAGAGGGTGAGGCCAGACTCAGGCCCAGCTGGCGGGCCGGGCTGGGCTTCCTTCCCTTGCCCACCCACCTCAATGACAGACCTTTGCTGCAGCAGAAGGATCCAGTGGGGCCCGGGGGCTCACGGTCAGAGACCGTAAGAGCCCGATACTACCATTCCTCCTGGCACCTTCTTGCAGCCGAATGTAGCCATGCTGACCCGGAAGGGTTTGGGCCCAAGGGACACTGTCACAGCTGCGCTTAGTGGCATTTCCTCACTTTCCCGAACACCATGGTTAGAGCCCAGACAATGTGAAATATCCTCCAATTCTTTCTAGAATTCCAGCTGACAGCAGCCTGCAAGGCCCAGCCCAGCTCTGGAACCCTCCGAACATGAGCCCGCGGCTCCTGGGCCACCGCAGAGTGAAGAGCCACCGACAAGGGGCCAGCTCCTCTGCCTCCCAGGCCACCCAGCAGACACACAAGTGGACACAGACATGGGAACTGGCTACACGCGTGATGATGGTAAGGGGTCTGGGCTCCTTTCCAGGCGTGATGTGGCATCACGTGTGCTGGAAAGAAAGAATCCTGCTATATCAGGGATACTTCATGGCACGCCTCTAAGACACCATAGCTGGGATTTGTGTCGGAGCAGCAGGAGAGCGGGGACTGGGTGGGGTGACTGGCCAGGCCCTGGGCCTAGGTCAGCATCCTGCTCGTGTGCATTTCAACTCTGCACAAAGAAGAGGAACACAAACCTGCTCAAAACTCTCAAATCCCCCTGGGAGGACCAGGGATGGCCACCCTGCCCCTCACACATCCTGAATCCACCCAGTCTGTGACAAGAGTGAAAACGTAAATGGGGAGGGTCAGACTCCTGCCTGCCCATCAGGAAATGTACGAGTGAGGGCAAGGCAGGCAGAGAGGTCAGCTGCGTGGCCCCCACTAACCTCAGAGAGAACGCCAAGCTGCCCGCCACGCTCCTTCTCCTTTTGTGAAAAACCAAACATACAAAGTCCTTTTCTATTAAAAAAAAAAAAAAAAGAATGGTGTCGGATTCTTGTCAGTTAATAGCTGATCCATTAAGCCTTAAGCTGAGACCTGGTGAAATCCTGCCCCAGAGAACCTCAAATCCCCACTAATCTGACAACAGAGGGGAGACTCCGTGTGTCTGTGAGCATCCCACTTGGGGCAGACCGAGTTACGGACACAGAGCTCTTGTCTGCGTCACAGGCCTTCCACCTGGCAGAAGCAGCCAAGATAAAATAATGGTCTTTGACTTTAGCCAGTGCTCAGAGCAGGCAGGTACTCAGGCCCAGAGGTGCAGCCACAGGAATGGACTCAGGATGCAGAGAAGAGACCCTCTGACAGTGGCCCCCTCTTACACGAAAGTCAGTGAGAGCAACCGGCGAGCCTGATGCGAGGGTCTCCCTGCATCCAGGTGCCGGCCGCTCACGCTGGACGTCCTGTGATGCGGAGGATGCTCGGCCTGGAGGGTCCCACCCTGAAGCCGCTGTCCTCTGTCCTCCATGGCTGATGCAGACTCAGAGTCCTCCCACGGTCAGAATCCTCTCCAGCACTTTCACGACTCACACTCGTGCCCCAGACAGGAGCAACCCCGCACCCATGCTGGGACCAGTCCTCCAGCATCAGGACACGCTGGCAGGAGGAAAAGCACTCAGAGCAACGGAGTGGTGGTCCCACCAGTGGCCGCACACACACACGACACACGGACACACAGGGACACACACACACTACACACACGCACCCAAGTACACACACATGCATGTACCCACACACACAGACACATGCACACACACACAGATACAGACATGGAAACATGCACATGACATAGACACACAGGGACACACACATCGCACACACATCTGTATCCACACATAAACACATATGAAATACAGACATGGAAACATGCAGACACAGGGACACACACACACATACACACACGGCGGCAGTGTTTGCCACGAAACAGAAACCCCCAGCACAGGTCCCCCGGTGCGTACACACACCTGCATGCACACCTGTACCCCTGACTCAGTAGCTGGAGCTGTGTCCTCGGCAGGACCACCGTCCAGGCCCCATGTGTGTGTGTCGCACGTGATTCTGACACGCGCAGCAGGAGCTAACAGTTCTGAGCAAAGAAAGTGGAGGCAGAGAGAGCGCGGTCTCCGTCTGCAGGTGACAAGGCTGGAATGGGCAGGCGGGTCTTCAGAAAAGGCCTGGAGAGATGCCAGCCCGAGGATGCCTCCAAACCCAGGCGAGAGCGGCGCCTTCAGCTCCATTTGGCTCTGACATGGGCTGGGTTTGCTGCACGCGGTGCAGCGAGAGAAAACACGCATGGAGACAGGAGCGCAGAGGCCACACGGGGTCAGGAGAGGCCCAGCCCCAACACAGCCCCCCACGGGGTCAGCACGAGAGGGGGCTCGGCCCTGAGCCAACGCCCACTGTGGCGCAGAGCCAGCTGTGTGGCGGGGCTGTGTGCACGCCTGCACGCACACCTGCACACACCAGCACATGGCCACACACCTGCACACCCCGCAACACACACCTGTACACACACCTGCTCACACACCTGTACACACACCTGCATGCACACCTGTTCACACACCTGCACACACCAGCACATGGACACACACCTGCACACCCCTCAACACGCACCTGTACACACACACCTGCACACCCACGCCTGTGCACGCAGACAGACATGCTTCCCCTTGGACACACTGCCTCCGTCCCTTGAAGAAAGCACAGTTACAAACCACAGTGTCCATGTCAGACTCACCAGCGGCGGGGCTGAGGACGGGCCCAACCCCGCTGCTCAGAGGGCATGCGATGCTGCACCCTGTCCCGCGTCAGGCTTCCATCAGAACTAAGGTGAGGACAGGACATCAGTGCCCTGAGTCATGTCTTTCCCCTGAAGGGCGATGCCTACCCTGGGATGCGCTCGGTGCAAAGCTTCTGGAGCTTCCTGGTGTGGAGCCAGTGCTCTGCACAGCCCCCACCCTGCCCACTGCCCTGGGCACCCCACAGGCACCCCTCACTCTGAGCCACAGCGGGGCAGGGGGACAGGGCCAGGGAGCCGCAGGGCTTTGTCCGGGCTGGTTAGTGGAGGACCAACTTCAAGCTCGGGGTCCCCGCCTAGAACACGGGTCCGGGGGACAGGCTGGCTGCCGACCATTCTCCTGCACTGCAAGAGCGGGGCCACCTCCGGGTGAGCACAGAAAAGTGAGGGCATGTCCCTGGCCTACAGCGCCAGAACGTGCCCACGAGAGATGGAACCACCCACTCACTCATTTTCCATCACGATGTAGCCATACTCCTCCTCGGAGGGCTGGACTTGCAGCCGCAGGCCTGGGCCGGGGGGTCCCTGTGCACCGGCCCCGAGGTGCAGGTCCTCCTGGGGAGCCGTGCCCGGCCCAGGTGGCGGCCTCTGCAGCAGCTCCTTGGAGTAGGTCTGGCTCCGCACGTTCTCCACACCTGCGTGCTCCTCCTCCGAAGACAGTGAGGCCTCGGCATCATCCCCCTTCTTGCTCTCTGTCTTGATGGGCTCGGTGAGACGGGGGGCTGCAGGCAGGAACGGAGACCCAGGGCCCTGCAGAAGGTCCCCCAGTTGGACGCCCAGATGGTTCACCTGGCAGAAAGGAAACCAGCAAGGGAATGTGCCCTGAGCAGCAGAAAGACTGTCCATTTTGGATGTTCAGGACATGGGGTGCCAGTGTATGTGGGCCTGGGGGCCTCAGTGGGCACAATTAGGGTCTGGCCGTGTGCATCTCGTCTAGAGACCCCAAGCTCTGCTGGCCTACTCCCCTGTGACTGGAATTAGGAACCATGTCCCCAGACCCCACAGCTCCCTCCACATTGTGTTTCTGATGGACATTTGGAAAATCGTCGGTGTTTTCTTCCCCATGGGTGCTCAGGCACCGAGCTAGGATCCGCTAACACGACCTGCGGAGAAGCGCTCCCAGACGGGCTTCCTTCCCGCCACAGAACAGAGCGTCTAAACCCATAGCATTGCCTCACTGATGAACAGACGTCCTGCGTCCGCAAGACGACGACAGGCCAGCAGAGGCTCTTCAGCAGGAGGACAGGCCCCTCAGGGGCTAGGTGTTGCCCATGCCCAGCCTCTCCCAGACCCTCCTGACCAGCACTGCCGTGGAAACCTGGGCATGATGGAAGCCCGCCACAGCCCCCCGTCTACCAGGAGCTGCCCTGCTGGGGATCTGAGTTTTTGTTCACTTAATGTTAGTGGATTCGAGCCCACACAGCCCCGTGTGCCCGGCGGCTGCCGCGTGGGCAGCACAGGTCTGAAGGACCCAGAGGCTGCTGACGCCCACTAAAGGGGCTCCGGAGACCGGCACCCACGGGGCGGCCTTGACGGCACAAGGTGGGCGTGCAGTGCCATCGCGCGACGTGACCTCCCATCTCCCTGGGAGGGGAAGCTCTAAGGGACGTTCCTGTGCTGCCTGTGTTGGCCATTTTCCATCCTCCTACAATGGATGTGCATTAGCATTTAATCCGGAAACAGACAACAGTCTACATTAAAATACATGCAATTTGGTGTGCACTCTTCTTGATTTCTCTCAATTTTGAGATTATGAGGGGTTTTCTTTTCCTGAAAGAGTTTTCATATTTCCCCTATGCTCCTGAACCACGGACGAGAAGGCAGGCGACGCAGCTCGCACTGCAGGGGCCTGAGCTCGCGGGCGGGCCTCACCTCCTGGTAGAGTCCCCCGTCGCTGTCTCGCAGTCTGCTCTCTGTGGAAGACACAGCACGAGGTCACCACACACCGGGGCGGACGCCAGGGTCCTTCTGCGGCGTGAGGACCACCGCCCAACGCCCTGACAGCCCAGGGACGATGTGCCCTCTGAAAGCTCCATGGCACAGGCGTGGCTGCTGAGGGGCTGCAACACCAGGTCCAGGGAGCCACGTTGCTCCTTCACGTCCGCTCAGAGTGGGGAAAGCCGCTGGGCCAGGGCTGGGAGCAGTCACAGGAGGGACGCGGAGTGCGGGCCCAGCCGTGTCGGCTCAAGGCGCCTTCAGCTGCGTTACTTCTCTGCGGGGGCCATTTCTCCAAAGACACCGCAGCACTGGTGTGTGGCTCCTTGGGCGGCCGGCCCCGAGAACCCCCGGCCCAGCACAGGCATCGTCGCCAGAGACCACCTCCTCCAGACAGTGATGGGCATCCTCTCCTGCACCAGCCGAGCCCATCCCCCCATGAGACGGGCCTGCACCCTCTCCAGCTCCTCCTGGGGCACACTGTGTGCAGGGCACCGCCCAGGGGTCAGGGTCACTGCCTGACCCTGGGAACAGACCAGACAGGGAGACGAGCCTGCCCCGGTCAGCCCTCCACTCTCAAGGGCCAAGCCGCTGTCTATGTGTGTGAGTGAGCCTGAGTGTGGGAGTCTGTGTGTGCATGTGCGTGAGCTGCCGGGTGTTTGTGTGTGTGTCTGTGTGTGTGTGCTGGGGGTGAGGGAGGGAGTGTCTCTGTGTGTGCATGTATGTGAGTGTGTGACTGCGTGAGTGTGTACATCTATGTATGTATCTATGTGTGTGAGTGTACCTGTGTATGAGTGTGTGATGTGGGTTGTGTGAGTGTGTGTATGGTGAGTATGAATGTGCGACTGTATGTGGGTGTCTGTGTGTGTATATGGTGGGTGAGTGTCTGAGTGTGTGACTATATGTGGGTGAGTGTATCTGTGTGAGTGTGTGATGTGGGTTGAGTGTGTATATGGTGGGTGAGTGTATGTGAGTGTGTGACTGTATGTGGGTGAGTTTGTGTGTGTGGTGTGGGTTGTGTGAGTGTGTGTATGGTGGGTGTTTATGAGTGTGTGACTGTATGTGTGTGTGTGTGTGTGTGGTGTGGGTTGTGTGAGTGTGTGTATGGTGGGTGTTTATGAGTGTGTGATTGTATGTGTGTGAGTGTGTGATGTGGGTTGTGTGAGTGTGTGTATGGTGGGTGAGTGTCTGAGTGTGTGATTGTATGTGGGTGAGTGTGTGATGTGGGTTGGGTGAGTGTGTGTATGGTGGGTGAGTGTATGTGAGTGTGTGACTGTATGTGGGTCAGTGTGTCTGTGTGAGTGTGTGATGTGGGTTGTGTGAGTGTATATATGGTGGGGGAGTGTCTGAGTGTCTTGTGGGTGAGTTTGTGTGTGTGACATGGGTTGTGCGAGTGTGTAAGAAGGATGTGTGTGTGCTGTGGTGTGAAGGTCTCTGCATTCTCGCTGGAGCCCCTCGGAGGTGGGTGTGAGCCTCGCACAGACCCTTTCACTTGACCATTGGAATCTCTGACTCTAACTTTCACTCACAAACCCCACACAAAGCACTTCCATCAGCCCTGCCCCTGCACGGAGGTGCCTCCCCTCCCTCGCCAGAGCACGCCCACCCTCCAACACACCTGCCCTGCAGCTCAGCCTGTAAGGAGAGCCTCCAGAGGCAGGGCCACACAGAACAAAGTCGCCACTGCAGACCCACCTCCAAGCAGCAAGCAGGCAGCACCGTGCAGCGAGCCTGTGGCTGTGTGCCCGGGCGCACGCAGGTGTGAGCTCACCTGGCATGCGGTCTCTGTGCAGGGCAGCCCCCATGCCATTTGCCTCTGCTCCACGTCCACTGCTCCTCCCAGCCGCGCCCGGCGCCCCAGCCACACCCTCACTCGGCATTGCACTTGCAAGGGCGCGGGCCACCTCATCCACGTCCAGGGCACTCAGACCCTCCACGCTGGCCGGGTGCTTCCGCAGGTCCTTCAGCAGCGTCTCAACACGAGCTTCTAGACAGACACGCAAAAGGGAGACACACGGAAGCAAGGGCATCATTAGGAGGAGGCGAGGCCGGCTGAGGAGCAGGCGGGTGTACGGTGCACACGGCCATGAAGTGGGACCAGGAAGCCCCGAGCGGAAGTTCTGCGGGGGCAGAGCAGGGTGTCTGAAGCCTAACGCTCCCTGGACAGGCCGCCCTCAGACTGATGGGGAACAAGGGCCAGTGAGTCTGTGGGCAGACTGCGAGAGGACCGGGATTGGCAGGACAGAGAGAACCCTGGTGCACGGGCACAGCATCGGGGAGCAGAGGTGAGAAAGGACCTGAGAGGGAGGAGCAGAGGAAGGGAAACGCACAGACCACCAGGACCAGCAACCAGCACCAACCCCACACACCCCCAGGACCAGCACCAACCCCACACACTCCCAGGAACAGCACCAACCACACATCCCCCCAGGACCAGCACCAACCCCATACACCCCCAGGACCAGCATCAACCTCACACACCCCCAGGATCAGCACCAATCCCACACATCCCAGGACCAGCACTAACCCCACACACTTCAGGACCAGCATCAACCCCACACACCCCCAGGACCAGCACCAACCCCACACACCCCCAGGACCAGCACCAACCCCACACACCCCAGGACCAGCACCAACCCCACACACTCCAGGACCAGCACCAACCCCGCACACCTCCAGGACCAGTGACCAGCACCAACCCCACACACCCCCAGGACCAGCACCAACCCCACAAACCCCAGGACCAGCACCAACCCCACGCACTCCAGGACCAGCACCAACCCCGCACACCTCCAGGACCAGTGACCAGCACCAACCCCACACACCCCCAGGATCAGCATCAACCCCACACACTCCAGGACCAGCACCAACCCCACACACCCCCAGGACCAGTGACCAGCACCAACCCCACAGAACCCCAGGACCACCGACCAGCATCAAGTCCAAGGCTCAAGGCCCTCGGTCAGCCCCAGGAAGAAGAACAAAGAGCAGCACACGGCCAGGCTCCCCCAAGAAAACCAGGTGGACGAGATGTTACCCCACCCAGGGGACAGGACACTCCCCTGTCCTGGAGGCAGGACACACGTGACGGGACGCATACTCACACACGTGTAACTGTGACACACATGACGTGATGCACACGCACACACACACGTAACTGACACGCATGATGGGATGCACACTTACACACGTGTAACTGACACACGTGGTGTGCACACTTACACGTAACTGTGACACACATGACACGATGCACATGCACACACACGTAACTGTGACACACGATGGGATGCAGACTTACACATGCGTAACTGACACACATGACGTGATGCACATGCACACACGTGTAACTGACACACGTGACATGATGCACACACATGTGTAACTGACACATGTGATGGGATGCACACTTACATGTAACTGTGACACACATGATGGGATGCACACATGCGATGGGACACACATGTGTAACTGACACGTGATGTAATGCACATGCACACATGTGTAACAGACACGTGTGATATGATGCACACTCACGTGTAACTGACATGTGACGTGATGCACATGCACACACATGTAACTGAAACACACGTGACGTGATGCACACTTACACACTGGCCCATTTATACATGAGGGAGGCATTTGAATCACTGAAAGGGAAGCTGTCTAAATTCAGAAGTCTAGTTACCTAGCGAAGATATTCTTCAAACGTCAGAGTGGAAGAAAGACATTCATTTTCACATTATTGAAAAAGAGACTTAGGTCCCACCCCCTTGGGCTGCCGGCCCTTCTGATCACCCCAGCCCAGCAGCCGGGGCCACCCTCTGCCCCAGAGCCCCAGCCTCACTCTTACCTGCAGGACCTGCACCCTGAACCCTGCCTGCCTCACCCACCTCCTGCAAAACCACTGCAAGGCCCCACCGCAGCTCCCTGCCTCCACCCTGCCAGCACCTGCCTCCAGGGAAGCCATCTTTCCATCAGAACCCTCTCCCAACCTGCTGGTCTCACCAGGCCGGGACAGTGATAAAACCTGCGCTTTGAGACAGCTCCCCCTGGAGGGAAGTGAGCTGGACGCCTTCCCGGTGCTGCTGCCCCAGAGGCCATGCCCCAGAGCCTGGGGAGGCCCTGCTCCGCACCCCTCCCCCACAGCCCTACCTGCAGCCCCACAGACGCCCCCCGAACGATCAGGGACCCAACACTTGCTCAGAAGTAACCTCTGGCAGTGAACTCAGGAAAACACTTCCCATTTCCCCACAAACACAAACACTGTAAAATACAGAAAAGCATGCCTGACAGAGCGGCGCGGGGGCTCCAGGCGTGCACTGCCCCGCCCAGCATGCACAGCACAGCCAGGGTTCCCATTCTCTTGGACTGACGAAGGGCCCATGCTGTTTACAGATGAGAGAAACTAAGGCACAGTGAGAAGCGAGAAGAGCAACGCTCAGCAGTTTCTTAAGCCTCCTACCTCACAGACACGGCATCCTCACTGTCTGGTCACAGCCAGGGTGAAGAGGGGAGGAGACACATGGCCTGGGGTCAGAGGACAGGCCCCTCAGGAGCCATCCCCCCAGGGGCCAGAGCGCGCCGGACCCACCACGGCATCCTGGACACTGACCCCGGTGGGAGATGGATCAGTCCACGAATGAGAGGTCTCGGCAAGTATTGGATCCAACGTGTGTTTCTGCTGGACGCAAACTTAGCCAGGAAAGGCGGCCCAGGATGGTGCTCTATTGCTGAGCCCCGGGGCTCACCAGGGATCTGCTCCGGGTCTCCACTGGGCCCCCCGAGGCACAGGGTGGTGTCCATCCTCCTAGTGAGGGTACAAAAGGTGGATCCCTGCCCCAACTGTGCCCCGCGAGGACGTCTCACGACCCAGTTAAGCCCCTGAGCCATGCTGATGGCTTGCCTCAAGGCGTCTAGAATAATTCCTTCTCAGATCTTTCTCTCCAGCCCCTCCCACCCTCAGTAGTCCCCAACCTGTTTGGCACCAGGGGCCAGTTTCATGCAGACAGTTTTTCCATGGTCAGGACGGGGGCGTGGCTCAGGCAGCGATGTGAGTGACAGGGGGCAATGGGGAGCCGCAGATGGGGCTGGGCCCGCTGCCCGCTGCTCCCCTCCTGCTGTGTGCCTGGCTCCTGACGGACTGTGGGCCAGCGCCCGTCTACGGCCCGGGGACCCCTGCCCCACCTCCAGACCTGGAGCACAGCCAGGTGGGGTGACCGTGCTAGAACCGCAATGAGAACGGAGCACACGAGCATGAGGGTAACAGCTCAGACCCTGGGTTGCAGTGAACTGTCTGCGGACGAAACTAGCTGAGGCACTGCAGTCTCGTGGGCACATCCGGCTGGCAGGTGGCAGTGCCCACGTCCCCTGCCTCCCTGGTGCCCGCCTCTGTGGAGGCGGCCGGGGTCTGCCAGCTCCCCGTGCAGCAGACCCTCCATCCTTTCTGCCTGCACACATCCCTTCACCAGGCTCTCAGGCTGCCAGAGGCCAGGTCACAAGGGAGGCTTGTGACCACGAGACCCAGGCCTCCTAGGGGCTCAGCCTAGACTGCGGTGCTCAGGAGCGGGCACCTCCCTGCCCTCCCCTCATCTCCTTCCCTCCTCGAATGCCTGTGTGCATTTTCTCTGCCCAGCGATCTGTCAGGAAGCAGGAGCAAAGCAGTGAGCAAAGCCCCCGCTTCCACAGAGCGCTCACCCATCGTGGAAGAGACAAGACAGACGCCAGCACGCCCGCCTGGCAGCGCCACGCTGAGCCTGCCTGGCCGCGCAGTCACGCCCGGCTCTGCAACCCCAGGGCCTGCAGTGCGCCAGGCTCCTCCATCCATGGGAGTCTCCGGGCAAGAGGACTGGAGTGGGGTGCCGCGCCCTCCTCCAGGGGATCTTCCCAGCCCAGGGATCCAGCCCAGGTCTCCCGCACTGCAGGTGGATTTCTTTACCATCTGAGCCACCAGGGAAGGCCCTGGTGCTGATGCGGCTGTGGAAATGATAACCCAGAGTTGCAGGCCGGGGCAGTGGGAAGGGCAGATGCTCTGACAGGACTGTCAGAGAAAAGTTCACAGAGACCCAGGGACGGGGTCCTGAGCACAGGGACCACCCAGAGGACACGCTCTGAGGGCAGAGGAGATGAGTGCAAAACCCTGAGCAGTGGGACTGGAAGGACAGAGGATGGCCAGAGGGTGACCCAGAGCAGCAGAGCGGTGGCACGGGGTGGGGGGCTTACACACTCTCAGACTGCGACAAGTCCCCGGGATTCTGCTGAGTGGGATGAGAAGCTCCTGCTGGGTTTGAGCAGTGAGCCGTCAACTGATTCACAACGTCACGAGGCCTGCAGGCTTGAGATAGGGCAGAGCAAGGTGGCCACACGGGGCTCCTGCAGGAACCTGGCAGGATGGTGTGGGGCAGGCGGAGCTGCGTGGGGGGGTCCACGCGGGCTTCTACAGCAGGGCTGGGCACACCAGACGTGGGCACAGGGGTCGGCGCTGAGCCCAGAAGACAGTGACCAATGGTGAGGCTGGAGCTTATGAGGTCAGCTCCCAAAGTCCGGGAACCTGGGGCCCTCAACAGCCCCTCAAAGCATCCCACCGGGTGGTGGTATGTTTTATGCAATCCTTGCAGGGCAAGTGAGACCACAGATCCCAGAAGACCCACCACAAATGAGGGCCACGATCATGTGAGGCTACAGAGTGCTCTGCAGAGACCCTTCCAGTGTCGGGGACTGCCTGTGTAGACGAGGCTGGGGTTCCCACTAGAGGGGGCTACGGGCAAAATGAATCAAACGTGCAGACTGTCGACCATATCCAACAAGCAGAGCGGAGGGGGCAGCTGTGCCCTCCTCCAGCGACCTGTCCTGATGTCTAGCAGCTCGGTAAGCCCTCCCTAAGGCCGCCACACGTCTTCCCCGTGATGCCCCTCAGCACTTGTCTCTGTATCTGGAGGGAAGCGCAGCACGAGAAAGCTCAGGCTCATCGAGTTAAAGACCAGTGAGCAGGAGGGACCTTCCACAGGCCTCTGTGATGCAGTGAGAAACACCCGCCTTCAAAGTGGAGCGATACCATAAACCGCTAGCACTGTCTCTCCCCACGCAAAAGGGAGACTTTTCAGATCACAAGTGAAAGATAAGCAGGAAGCCCTTAGGGGCGCAGTGAGAGATGCGGAGCGGCTGGCCACTTCGGAGGAGAGCGGGCAACGCGAGTTAGGGATCACCCAGCACGGGAGTGCCGCCACCCACGCAGAGTCAGCGCAGTGTCCGCTCTCGGCCTCTGAAGATGAGCCGGGCGAGGAGGCCCTCTTTAAAGAGCGCAGCCGGCCCCGAGGCGCGAGGAGGAACCGCAGCCCAGTCAAACGCCGAACGCGTCAAAGCGGAACTCTGTTCTGTTGGCCGCACCGTGTAATTCCGAGGTCTGGCGGCTTATAATGACATTTTAAGTGGCTTCCAGTGTGCCGAGTGGGCTCTCGCAGAGCAATCACATGACGTGTCAGGACACCAGACTCGGGGGCCTGGAGCAGGAGGCCAGCCCCCTGCACAGCTGGACGGGCCCGACCCCCGGGAAGCAGCGTCTGAATGGGGCCCCCGGCACACACCGCAGCTCCGAGAAGACGCAGCGGTGAGCAGCCAGCCTCACCAGAAAGCCACTGCCACAGAGGCTGCGACTCGGGCAGACAGATCCTGCTCTCAGATGCCTCTGTCAGCAAGTGTTTACGAGAGTGCACCGTTCAGGCAGGTCCACACACACACACGTCATCACCACCACCATCACCAGGACCATCACCACCAGCTTCATCACCATCACTACCACCACCACCACCATTACCATGACCATCAACTTCATCACCATCATCACCATCACCTCCACTAATCACCAATCACCACCACCACCACCATCACCATGACCATCAGCTTCATCACCACCATCACCACCATCACCATCATCACCACCATCACCACTACCACCACCATCACCACCACCATCAGCTTCATCACCACCATCACCATCACCACCATCACCATCATCACCACCATCACCACCAACATCACCAGGATCATCACCATCAGCTTCATCACCACCATCACCATCACCACCATCACTACCATCACCATCACCACCACCAATCACCACCATCACCATCATCATCACCACCATCACCATCACCACCACCAGTCACCATCACCATCACCACCATCACCATGACGATCACCATGACCATCACCTTCATCACCATCATCATCACACCACCACCAGTCACCAATCACCATCACCATCATCACCATCATCCCTATGACTATCACAATCACCTTCATTACCACCACCACCAATCACCATCACCTTTATCACCACCACCATCACCACCACCATTACCACCACCATCACCTTCATCACCATGACCATCACCTTCATCACCACCATCACCTTCATCACCATCACCATCATCCACGTCACCAACACCATTATCACCGTAAAGACTATCACCCTCTTAATCACCATCACTACCACCACCACCATCAGGAGGGATTTCCTGGGTTCCTTTTGTTTAGAAAGTATACAATTCATATAATTGCTAGAGTCCATCTCCAGTATTTTGTAAAGGGTTTAGACAAATTCTGTGAGAGATTATTTCTTTATCCTGAGCTCACCTGGGCCTCCACCCAGATTTGGGCATAATTGTCATTGGCTTCCTGTCTATTTTCACTGAAAGCAGCACAAGTAAATTGTTTTCCTCCCAACCTGGGGCCTGTGGTGTCCCAACCAGGCGGCCTGCAACACTCAGGCTGGATGGAAAGCCTGCAGCTGGGATAGAGCGCCCAGGACCCACGCAGGGCACGGTGTTCATCCTCACAGACTGCAGGCACCAATCTCTCTCTATTACACGTAATATTGAGTCACAGCACAAAAAATCAAATCAGCTTTGGCCTTGCTCACGTGATTCACTTGGTAGTGAGGCTGGAAGTCTAAGTGTTGCTAAGGGATGGTTCGTTTAGATTCACATGAGGCTGAACCCTCAGGGGAGCATCCTAGACATGTGCTGGGAAATGCAGCCTGGAGCAGGAAACGCCTCAGGAAGGGTTGCCCGGGACCAGCCCCAGAAACCTGTCTGTCAGCTCAGTGGGCTAAGCCCACAAGGCGCCTGGGTCCCACTCACAGGATCTGCTCTGGGTGTGAGAGCTGTGAATCCTCTCCGAGCGAGGCTGGATGGCAGGCGGCCCGGCGTGCAGCTCCACACTGCTGTTCTGCAGCTGAGAGCCACGTCTGGACCAGAGCCACTGTGTGCGCACCTCAGCTTCTACAGACAAAGAGTGGACGGGGCAGTTTTCATCACCTAAGGGTGCCCGGGGTTCATGAGCCTCGCCTGAATTTTTACCTA
>SJYG01000505.1:950666-1022163 GCA_006410535.1 Litocranius walleri
CGGTTCCAACACCCGGGGCAGAGGCAGTCGAGAAACGAGGCTTGTGTGAAGCTGGAGGCGATGAGGAAGGAGCCAGAGAAGGGGCGCTCAGACGTTATGCGCGTCGGCGGGGTGGACACACGCGGCAGGGGCGGTGGCGTCAGCACCACGGATAGGGGCAGGGGTCCACACACAGGCCTCTGCCTGCCCATCGCAGGCCAGGCTGGCCGTCGACAGCGTGCGGACAGTGGTGATGGGTTGAGCGGGTAGGAAGCACAGCGGCCCCGGAGACCTCTGACCGCGCTGGGGAACGATGGGCAGCGGGCAGCAGCAAGGCCAGCAGGAGGGGCTCCACGGGAGCCTGCGGTTTAGAGCGGGCGCAACCCGGGGAGCGGAACGTGGGGAGCAAAGGAGCCGCTCCCCGCAGGCCGCCCACAGGGGCCAGCTGAGCCCAGTGTGCTTTCTCCCCGAGACAGGAGTGGCCGATGACCACCTACCCTTGCCCGTGGTCACAGCTCCGCACCCCTCCAGCTGCAGCACCACAGCAGCCGTCTGGACAAAGGCGGGCTGAGGAGAGGGCCACCAGCTGAAGGGCACAACGTGGGCAACTTGGGACTCACAGCGTCTTCAGTGAGGCCTCTGCTAACCGGACAGGCTCGCAGCGTTCTGTTAATCTGCTACCTGCCTGATGTTATGATTTGCATATCTTCAAAGGGGAAGTCAGACTTGATCCCAATCTCACACGGTCTCAGGGAACGGCTGCTAGAAGAGATGAGGGCCCCGGGCGGCGTAGAGACCAGGCCGGGCCAGCGGGCATCCGTCCCCCAGCAATGACTGCTGCAGGGCTGACTCACACCGGGGTGCTGGGGTGTGGCTTGGGGGTCGGTCACTTCACAGGCCCAAGTTCCCTCCAGCAACTGGGACGGCACTCACTTTAGGCTGGGGTCTCCTGGGGACCCGCGATACCCACAGACCAAGCAGCTGAGCGTGAGCTTGCCCACAGAGGCGTGGAAACAGTGACTCCCTTGTGGTCAACCCTGCAGACACCACGTGGGCCTGATGGGCCTGTGACCCTCCCCCCAGCATCCTCATCAACAAGGCCAGGGAACAGTGAGGCTGCCGGGGCAGGAGACCTAAACCCTGAGCCCCCTGAGTCTGACCCTCCTCCCCACGGGACCAGCCTGGCCGCCTCCCCACACCCCGCCCCTCTCTAAGCGGGAGCCCCGGGAAGGGCAAGAGGCCCTCGAAGGCCCAGCCCAGGCAGGTGCCAGAGAAAGACCGGAGCCTTTGAAGAGGCGCAGGGAGCTTACCATCGTCTGTGACCGGGCCATCCCTGGGGTCCGCGGGCGAAGGCCATCTCTGGGGGGCCGCCGGCGCCGACAGGACTCGGGGCACTCTCCAAGGCGTGCGCACAAGGCCGCGGGGCGCGGGGTCGCCGTCCCTGGCGGGCGCAGGGGCTTTCCGGGCCGCATAGGCACCCAGTGCAGCCACCAGACGCTGCCTGTCCACCCCGCCGGCCACCTTGGGGCTGAGCTCGTCTGGCTGGAGCCGGCGGAGCGTGCGCAGAGGGTGTCCCCCTGCGAGGTCTGCGCGCGCCGCGGGAGCGTAGGTCAGAGCGGACGTCTGGGCCACGAAGGTTAGCACGCTGTCGGCCAGGGGGTCCTCACCCTGCAGGGGCAGGGGACAAACAGGGAGTAAGCGCCCATCGCCAGCCACGCGCCGGAGTGGCCCTGATCTGGGCCCCAGGCGCGCCCCAGCACCCGGAGCGTGCCCAGGTTCGCCTCCACCGATGGGCGGGTGCGTCCGCGGTCCTCCCCGCAGTCTTAACACAGCAGCTTTACCGAAGCGCAGCCCAGGCGCCTGGAGCGTCGGCCCATCTGTGAGCTCAGTGCCGCCACGGAGCGGCGCGGACACCACCTGCCTGCCGACCGGACACCTGCACCCCTTCCCGGCTCCCTTCCCGCAGGCAGCGGCTCATCCGCTCATCCGCGTCCTTCTCCCCCGTGTTCAGATGCTTCGTGTAGGGCAGCCCCGCGAAGCCTTTGGTGTCTGTTTCTTGCAAGAAGTGGGCTTCGCTTGTGGCTCAGCTGGTAAAGAATCCACCTGCAATGCGGGAGACCGGGGTTCCATCCCTGGGTTGGGAAGATCCCCTGGAGAAGGGAAAGGCTGCCCACTGCAGTGTTCTGGCCTGGAGAATCCCATGGGCTGTGTAGTCCGTGAGGTCGCAGAGCCCACACGACTGAGCGAGTGCCACTTCGCCTCACTTCTCGCCCCGAGTGTGCCCACCCCAGGTGCGCCAGCAGGCAGCAGTAGGTGCCGCGCTCCCTTGCACCTTGGAGTCTGCTCTAAGGACAGAGGACGCGCTGGTGTTTTCATTCATCAGCTGGGGAAGCTTTGGGTCCCTTTCCGCCTTGGGGTCGATGTGAGGAACTCTGCTGTGAACCGCCACATTCGAGCCTCTGTGTGGACGTGGCTTCCTCCTCCTGGCTGATGGGTGGGCGGCCCTGCGCTGACTGTGCAGGAGCCGCGGCCCATGCTCCCGCCGGCAGGCTTGGTGTCCCGGCTCTCTGTCTTCTATCGCAGTGACCGCTGTCTGCCTTCGGCCGCGCTGCGCAGTGAGGAGGTTCCTGCCGGTACAGTCTGCGTTTCCCGCCGCGGAGCGATGCCGACCCCTTCTCCCGTGCTGTGTGTCGGGGGGAAGGTCTGCCTAGGCCTCTCCCTGCCCCGGGGTTTGCTGTGGCTCCTCAGAGGGGCTCCCCAGGGCTGCACCCTGTGTCTGACGTCTGTTTCCCTGCAGCTCCCTTCTTCGCTGGTCACTGAAACCCCTTTTGGATCTGATCCGTCTGACAGCGCTGCCCAGCCGGCGACGCTACCGGGGCCCCTGGTCTCACACACAGTGTGGATCCAGGCCTTTCCCTGGCCTCCCCTCCTCACTCAGGACACTCTCCCAGGAGGATGTGGTCTCATCACATTCTGATTTGCCCAGAGAACAAGGCCCAGTTTCCTCACCTCCAGGGTGGCTGTAGAAACCTTAGACGTCTCAGTGTCCTGCCTCTGATACGGCACCATCAAAAGTTCATGGACAAACAGTGATTTCCTATTAGGGTCTGACTCTGTGCGGTCTTCACTGTGCGCTCCGGGTGGGGTGCAGGGGACGCAAGCTCTCAGAATCTGGGGCTTCCTGTTCTCCACGTGCCCCTTCCTCGGGCACAGTACTGGGCCAGGGGTGCGTGCCCGGGCACCTAGCTAAGACGTGCAGCCACCACTGAACCTGCGAGGGGGGTCCAGACTCCCAGGGCTGCTGTCGGCTTCTGTCAGTGGCACTGGGGCTCAGCCCACAGCACGGATCTGGGGGCAGTGAGCCTGGGTCCGGAACGTGCTGCTCCCCTTTCTCACGCAGGAGCCTAGCCAAACACTTGACGCTCTGATGCTTGGTCTTCCTCTGTTACAGGAGACTGACCATCATCTGTCACACTGCGTTTATTTCTAAAATGATGCAACTGTGCTGTGCTTAGTCACTCAGTCGTGTCCGACTCTCTGCGAGTCCATGGACTACAGCCCACCAGGCTCCTCTGTCCGTGGGGATTCACCAGGCGAGAATACTGGAGTGGGTTGCCCTCCTCCAGGGGCTCTTCCCGACTCAGGGATCGAGCCCAGGTCTCCCGCATTGCAGGCGGAGTCTTTACCAGCTGAGCCACCAGGGATGTAACGTAGTTGTCATCAAAATCCTTAATTCCATCCAAGTGCTGGCTGAGATCAACTGCTTTTCCTTTAGAGGAAGAAAAGATCCACAAGGGAGAGGCGGAGGGGAGGAGACAAGACGTCTCCACAGCGAACAGCCCTCTCGCACTTCTGCACAAACCGGGTGCAAGGCTCAGTCTCAAGTTCAGCTGAATTCCTGCTGAGCAAGGCTGCCTAGGAATGCCTGGGGTCCCGGCGCGGGGCTGGACGGCCTCTGAGAGGCTCATCAACCTGCCAGAAGCACCGGCTCTCTATGTGCGAAGGCAGCTTCTGCTCGAAGGGCCTTCCGTTACAGTCAGTGGAGAGGGGTGGAGGCCCCACGGGCCCTCCGGGTGAGTGGCCGTCAGGCCAGTGAGCTCCGGGACCGACCACGATGAGCAGCCTGCGGGGTCCTGTGTGCTCTGAGCCAAGTTAAGGTGAAGAGGGAGAGAGGGTTTTAGCAGGCAGGCTGTGAAATAATAGAAACGCCAGCCCTCCCAAGTCACGCCGGGCCCCGTGAGGGATGATGGGGGCCCTGGTGTTGGGGACCATGCACCCCACTGCCAGGTGCACAGGCCAGCACGAGTCAGGGGCAGGGAGAGCCCTCACAGTAACCCCCTGTCTGTGGCTTCATGTCCTGACTGAGCGAGTGAGCAGAGGGCGCTGGCCCCTGGCTCGGACCCTACTTCTGCTCTCAGTGATCTTTGCCCTAATGGGTCGTCTAACTCTAAGTCCAGTGGAGGTGGCTGTGGCACCCAGCACAGACGTGGAGGGGCTCCCGCTGCCTCACGGCTCACCTCCAGCCCACTCACACCAGTGATGTCGCCCTCTTTACCATCTCACATCTGCACCTCCTGTAAGACTCAGGGCCCTGGACACAAGCTCTGGGGCAGTGACCTGGTGGACTCTGTCCACTCGCACCTCTGAGTCAGTAAGATCCTGGGACAGTTCTCAAAGCCCTGTTCTGAAGGTGTTTAAAACTTCAATTCAACAGACCTATTACCTCAGGTTTCCTAAGATAACGCTGAGTAATCGTTAAGACAGCATTTGCCCAAAATAGATTAGGCAACTGAAAAGCATGAGAACTGGCCAGGCTCCAGTCACCATCAGCAGCATCAGCAGCATCACAGCCACCACCAGCATCACCAGCATCACCAGCATCACAGCACCACAGCATCACAGCATCACCAGCATCAGCAGCATCACCAGCATCAGCAGCATCACAGCATCACCAGCATCACAGCCTCCACCAGCATCACAGCATCACCAGCATCACAGCACCACAGCATCACAGCAACACAGCATCACCAGCATCACAGCATCACAGCATCACCAGCATCACCAGCATCACAGCATCACCAGCATCACAGCATCACCAGCATCACAGCCTCCACCAGCATCACAGCATCACCAGCATCACAGCACCACAGCATCACAGCAACACAGCATCACCAGCATCACAGCATCACAGCATCACCAGCATCACCAGCATCACAGCATCACCAGCATCACAGCATCACCAGCATCACAGCCTCCACCAGCATCACAGCATCACCAGCATCACAGCACCACAGCATCACAGCAACACAGCATCACCAGCATCACAGCATCACAGCATCACCAGCATCACCAGCATCACAGCATCACCAGCATCACAGCATCACCAGCATCACAGCCTCCACCAGCATCACAGCATCACCAGCATCACAGCACCACAGCATCACAGCAACACAGCATCACCAGCATCACAGCATCACAGCATCACCAGCATCACCAGCATCACAGCATCACCAGCATCACAGCATCACCAGCATCACAGCCTCCACCAGCATCACAGCATCACCAGCATCACAGCACCACAGCATCACAGCAACACAGCATCACCAGCATCACAGCATCACAGCATCACCAGCATCACCAGCATCACAGCATCACCAGCATCACAGCCTCCACCAGCATCACAGCATCACCAGCATCACAGCACCACAGCACCACAGCATCACAGCATCACCAGCATCACAGCATCACAGCATCACCAGCATCACAGCCTCCACCAGCATCACAGCACCACAGCACCACAGCATCACAGCATCACCAGCATCACCAGCATCACAGCACTACAGCATCACAACATCACAGCATCACCAGCATCACCAGCATCAGTATCAGCATCACAGCATCACCAGCATCACAGCATCACCAGCATCACAGCACCACAGCATCACAACATCACAGCATCACCAGCATCACAGCATCCCCAGCATCCCCAGCATCACAGCATCACAGCACCACAGCATCACAACATCACAGCATCACCAGCATCACCAGCATCACAGCACCACAGCATCACAGCACCACCAGCATCACCAGCATCAGTATCAGCATCACAGCATCACCAGCATCAGAGCACCACAGCATCACAACATCACAGCATCACCAGCATCACAGCATCACCAGCATCACCAGCATCACAGCCACCACCAGCATCACAGCATCACCAGCACTCAGCATCACAGCATCATCAGCATCACCAGCATCACAGCATCACCAGCATCACCAGCATCAGTATCAGCATCACAGCATCACCAGCATCAGAGCACCACAGCATCACAACATCACAGCATCACCAGCATCACAGCATCACCAGCATCAGAGCACCACAGCACCACAGCATCACAGCATCACCAGCATCCCCAGCATCCCAGCATCACCAGCATCACAGTCTCCACCAGCATCACAGCATCACCAGCATCACAGCATCACCAGCATCACCAGCAGCAGCATCACCAGCATCACAGCATCATCAGCATCACAGCCTCCACCAGCATCACAGCCCCCACCGGTGCTGTGTGCTGAGCTCTGGACCACGGTCTACGTTTGGTGGGGGGCGCGGGGGGAGAAGAATGCCTCAGACATGGGCCTGTCTTCAAACAGCTTGCCGACTGAAATGGAGTCAAGTCACAGACTTGGTAGTGGAAAGAGTATCAGAGAGGTTTGGTGACAGGCAGTTTGGAAGGCAGTAGTCACCCTGAGCTGGGGAAACCATGGCTGCTCCCTGGAGCCACAGTGCGCGTCGCTTCCCTGCCTGGACACCTTCCCTTGCCCCAAGCCATGCCGGGGCTGGGGTCCTGGAGCCGAAAGCCAGGCTCCTTCCTCCCATGGACGTCCACCGGCCCCGGTCCCAGATCACTCAATTATGAGTTCAGCCTGCCAGAGCCTGCAGGCTTTCGGATGCCATATGCCAGCAGACGCTGAGTGAAGGAGATTTTTGTGTAGACACTGGTCACTCATGCTCATCAGATATTCTCTTGTGCCAAGCATCCAAAGCAAATTAGGAAGCCCAAATCGGGCCATCTTTTGACCTCGTAACAACATTTCCTCCAGTCTGTCTCACAGCCTGGAGGCAGCATTGACAAGCACACTGATCAAGACACACTTGCCGCGGGCGTGACGAAGCTGGCGCGGCGGGGCCGTCCACAGGCTGCCTAACGAGCGGCCCCACAGTGCGCTGGGGGCAGCAAGGTCTGGGGGCTGGAGGGGCCGCAGAACCCCCCTGCCAGAGCATTAATGGGGTGCTCGCCCTGCCTGCTTGCACGCAGGCCAGAGAGGGCGATGCTGGCCGCTGCTCCTGGTCTCTCTCAGCACATGGGGGGCTGCCCGTGCTCCACAGCGCAGGCTCTAAGTGCCCGGCCCACTCCCCGCGGGCGGCTGGCAGGTACCATTCCTGCTGGCGGCGCTGTGTCCCGGGCAGCGTTGCTCCATCCAGAGCCCACGCTTGTCCCTCTCTGACCATGGTGCCTGTGTCCCGGGCAGCGTTGCTCCATCCGGGGGAGCCCTACGCCGGCCCCTCTCTGACCACGGCGGCGCTGTGTCCCGGGTAGCGTTCCTCCATCCGGGGGAGCCCCACGCTGGCCCCTCTCTGACCACGGCGGCGCTGTGTCCCGGGTAGCATTCCTCCATCCGGGGGAGCCCCACGCCGGCCCCTCTCTGACCACGGCGGCGCTGTGTCCCGGGCAGCGTTGCTCCGTCCAGAGCCCCACGCTGGCCCCTCTCTGACCACGGCGGTGCTGTGTCCCAGGCAGCGTTGCTCCGTCCAGAGCCCCACGCTGGCCCCTCTCTGACCACGGCGGCGCTGTGTCCCGGGCAGCGTTGCTCTGTCCAGAGCCCCACGCTGGCCCCTCTCTGACCACGGCAGCGCTGTGTCCAGGGCAGCGTTGCTCCATCCAGGGGAGCCCCACGCCAGCCCCTCTGACCACGGCACCTGTGCTGTCTCTGCTGTGCGTGCTCTCAGCTTCTGCTGCTGCTGCTGCTGCTAAGTCACTTCAGTCCTGTCCGACTCTGTGTGACCCCATGGACTGCAGCCACCAGGCTCCTCCGCCCAGGGATTTTCCAGGCAAGAGTACTTGAGTGGGGTGCCTCTGCCTTCTCCGTATCAGCTTCTAGAGCTCACCAAATCTGAGGTTAAAGGGGTGTTAAGTTCCAAACCACAGGGGAGACGATTTCTGCAGGAGGCTTACAGTTCTGAATGTTTGCCCATGATGTCACAGTAAGTGGCTTGGAACTGGTCTCAAAGACCACAGACGACAGGAAGCGTGTGTGGTGTCCCCCCCCCGCCCCCGCCCTCCCCCACCTCTGCTCCAGCGCACCCTCCTCTGCAGCTGCACCCACAGCCTCACGCCTGCGTTCAGAAGGCCCAGGGGATGCTCCGAAGCAGGCAGCTGCCGCCTCCTGTGCATCCAGGTCAGCGCGAGGTAGTCACAGGGGTGTCGCCTGCAGAGTCCGCCTGGAGGACTCGGGACGACGGTCGCAGCGTTGAGTGGCATTTTCCAAGCGCCAGGGCCAGGCCGGGCTTTGACTTGATGTGTTTCCCTTCTTTCTGACCTTCTCAGCCACCCTCACATAGAGACACGACTACCCTCATTTCCTGGATTAGAGACACACTCTCCGGGGAGGAGGTCCCAGCTGGGATGCGGCCCCAGGCCTGGCTTCCGGCAGAGCCCCAGGGAAGCGGCCGACCGGCAGGCTGCCTGCTGGAAAATGCAGAACTGCGCTCAGCTGGGTCTGAAGGAGGGAACCTGGGGACCTCGTTTTGGCTTAAAAGAGATATAAACATGTGAAAGCTAAACAGCTCCAGGCCCGAGTCCCGTGCTCCCCACCTAACTGCAGTTTTCCTCTGAGGCTTTGTGCTCTCGCCACCATGCATTTTTCTTCCACATAAGCTAAAAGCCTGACGGTGCGTGTTATTTTGCCTTAAACATCCAATTGTTTTTGTCCAGAAATTTACACGTATTATGTGGGTTTCTCATTACTGTTTGCTCGCCAATTTACTATTTCTGGTTGTGTTCTTCCTCTTAGCAGATACTGACGTCTCTGTGTCAGTTTTCTTTGAGCTGAAGAATGTCTGTCAGCGCGTCTGAGGCATGAGGCTTCCAGACACAGGCTCTCCCCGCTCTCCCTACGGCTGTGGACAGTGCAGAATTCAAGTCGACAGGGTTTTGTCCCCTTTCTATTGGTTCCACTGTGTTCTGGTCTGCTAACGAGATGCGAGACATCGTCCTTATAAACAGCCCCCGGATGTAGGGCATCTGTTTGCCTGAGGATGCCGCTGAGACTTTCTCTTTATCTGTGGTTCCCAGGTCGCTTATGATATGCCTGGGTTCTGTTTCCTCTGTATTCATCCTGCTTGAGGCTCAGTAAGTTCCCTGCATCTCTGCTTTGATTACCTTTTATCAGTTTTTGGAGAAACACCAGCCCCTACTTCTTTAGCCATTTCTGCTGCTTCTTCCTCTTCCTCTTCCCCATGTAGGATCCCAGCCACACAGGTTAGCCTGCTTGACATTGCACCCCGTGTCTTGGGGGCTTTGTTCCACTTCGCATGCTTTCTCTGTACTTTTTCTTTTATTTTTGACCATGTCTACTGACCTGACTTGAAATTCACTGATTCTTCTCTCTACTGTGGCTAGTCTATCATTAAGCTCCTCAGATGAGTTCTCCACCTCTGATCTTCAATCCCTAGCATTTCCATTCGCTTCTTTTTTACTGTTTCCATCTCTCTGCTGCCATTTTCCGTTTGTTCATCTATGCTCTTCCACCTTTCCCACTCGATCCTTTAACACATTCACCTCGCCTATTAGGATGCCCTTTCCTAGCAATCCCCACACCTCAGGCACATCTGGCTCTCCTCCTGTCGGCTCTTTACTCTCTCGACCAGAGTGACGTTTTGTTGTTCCTTCATGCATCTCCCGACTTCTGATTGTATGCTGGATCAGTCGTACATAATTGGGATCGTACGTTTGATTGCTGCATGAATGAGTGATGGAGACTAAAGCAAATCATATTTAACCCTTCTTCTCTCCGTCCGAGCCCATGGAATCTGCCCCTGAAACGGGTGAGGACTTTGTTGCTGAGTCGGTCAGATTCGGTCGCTCCTCCCCACAGTAGTGCTGAGGGCAGGCTCAGGGCTCAAGTCCAAGCTGGAGCCAGCCTTGAGTGCCGCCTCATGCTTTGCAGACAGCTGCCAGCTTTCTGGGCCTGGAGCTGTCTCTGATTCACAGCCCCACACGACATGTGCAAGAAGCTTCTTTCCCTGGCTTTCTGCACGCTACACATCAATCTTTCTCCACCATGCTGCCTCATCCGAAGCTTTCCAGGGGTGAGATGTGCTCAGCAGGGCTTGGCGCCCCTTGGAAGGACATCTCTCAGCGCCTGTCCCTTCTCCCAGCTCCCGTCTCGGGCACTCGGTGCTCTGTGCAGCCCGACTCTGGGCTCTACCCTCACGCTAGTCTCTACTGAAAACAGCGCCTTAAAAACCTCAGTGCATTCTCCCCCACTTCCCCCCATGGTCCCTGCCTCCAGGGGCATCCTTGGGTCTCTTCTTCCCAGAAGGACCTCCTCCCTTTCTGAATTCAGTCCATTCAGGGCTCTCTGTATTCTCGGCTCCTGGGCTTTTTCCTTTAAGGTTATGGTTTAGCAGCTTGCCTGGCTTGTTCCTATTGTCAGAGTGGACTGGGGTGGCCTCTGGACATTCTGCCCTTTGAGATAATCCAAACATCTTCAACTGCTGACTTCTGGTTGTTTATCCAATGCCCATCCTCTGGGAAGCCCCTGACCCCACGTGCCCATCCGGCTCGAGTTCAGCCAGTCATTAGTACTAAACGACACAGTTCAGCACAATAAATTCACGGCTCTTCTCTGACGATCATGACAGCTACATGTTTGATGACGCATACACGGAAAAGATGATTCATAAAGTAGTCCACTGGACACTGGTTGCATCATCAGTGCAGAAAGCTTACGCTTCCAGCTGAGATATGTCATCAGCTGATGGGGCTGGGGAGATCGGCCAGCACCGCCCAAAGCCCTGGCTGGGTCTGCACCAACGCTTCTCACAGCCGAGTCCACGTCAGCTCATCAGAGGCATGACCAGGGCTTTCTCCTCAGTTAAACCCTGGACAGAGAAGATAATTTCTAGACTTTCGCACCTTTTTTTTTTTTAACATATTGAGAAGCATCTATCTCACACAGAATAAGAATGCCTGAGCCAGAAGCCAATGTGGAAAAGCTGCTCTCTCAACACAGCATAAACATACCCGAGCCCTAAGCCACCGTGTGCCTCTTTTCTGAACCATCCTTGTGCCCATCGTGCTCAAACTGGGTGCTTCTGAGAGGGGAGGGCCCGCTGGGCTGCAAGGGGCAGCAGCACGGCCCAGCCGGCCCAGGCAGGAACCCAGGCCCGCCATTCCTGGCTGGGTGTTTCAAAGACCACAAAAGCCAGACCTGCTGGCCAGTGGCGGCTGCTGAAGGCAGCTGGACAAGACTGTGGTGTGTCGGCAGCTGTGTGTCCTGAGACAGAGGCCTGGGGCACGGGCGTCCTCTCGCGGGCAGCCCAGTGTGCAGGGCCCCCAGAGGAAGAACTGGTGCCAGCAGAGACCTCGATGGGGCGGGTGCTGCACATCCCACCCAGGGCTGGGCCCTCCGAGCTGGGGCAGGCGCTGAGGCTCTGCAGGAATCCCAGGATCAGAGCCTGGGCCCCTCCCAGAGGACCGAGGCCCCACCTCCCACGCCCCCTGGGCCGCCGTCACCCCTAACCCCGGTCTCCTGGGCGCCGACAGCCACCCGGGGTCCAGGGGGCAACGCTGCCCACGTGTGTTTCCAGTTCTGGTGCCAGAGCTCAAGCCACTAAGTGCCCCAAACTGAATGAGAAACGGGCCGACCGGCTCTGGACTGACCTCCACGGGCCGCCTTGCCCGCCGGGACCTGGGCTCAAGGCTTAATTAGGCGCCACCAACACGTCAGCAGGAAGGCCCGTCCAGCTGCTTCGCGGGGAGACTTCACTGGAACGCCTTCCGCGCAGGCTTCTCCCGCGCCTGTCGCTGCCGGAGCGCAGCATCCCTGCCTCCCAGTCGCATGCACTCCACGCGGGTCGCTCCTTACCGATGGCTCGCGCCCGCCACCCAGGCACCCGCCCCGGGGTCCCCATGTCGGAGTCGGGATGCCCACAGCCGGAGACGAGGCCGGGCTGGTAAAGACTCGCTGGGCCCCTGGAGGGAGCCCCAGGCGATTTCTGTTTTAAGTTCTCAAATCCCCAGCATCGAAAGGGCGAGAAGGGAGGCTGGCTTCCTGCTGTGAGAGAAGGCGAAGTCCATCCCGGCCTGAGTCTCTTCAAGGAGCCAAGCGCGCCTCTGAGCATCCAGCAGATGGCTTTCAGACTTGGCCTGGTGTCCGTTCTGTCTCTAAAACAGGGATGACTACTTCTAGAATCTACAGTGAACTGAGCCCTGGGCTGAGTGCTGTATCCTCCCACTGACGTCCCGACCATCACTGCCCAACGTCACGGCAGGATGCCGGAGGACAGAGAGGGGGCGTAGCCTCCTGAGGCGGCACAGCACCAGCGGAGGAGCCGCAGCGTCGGAGCCGCAGCGTCGGAACCTCGGGCACCTCGTGCGCTGCCCTCCGCCGGGCCCAGGACAGGGCCCTGGCGTCGATGCAGCCCCACGGTACCCAGCTCGGTGTCTGCTTCACAGAAAGTGCAAGGTGGAAAGCCCGAGTTTAACATCAAAATACAGTGTGGTGCTCGCGTCAGCAGCCCTGCATGCACGCTCAGCCGCTTCAGTCGTGTCCGACTCCGTGCGGCCCTATGGACAGCAGCCCTCCAGGCTCCGCTGTGCATGGGGTTCTCCAGGCAAGAGTGCTGGAGTGCGCTGCCGCATCCACTGAAATACGGTGTCCACGCGGCCGGGTAGTAAGGGTGTGGCCTGCGCCGAGGAGCTCGCAGGAGAGCTTTCAACATATTCCCCACACCCCGACCCCCTCCCTCCTCCCCCCCCATGCTCAGGCAGCTCCCCGGAGCAGGGGGCCGCGGGCTGGAGTGGGGATGCAGACCTTCCCTCTTTGTGCGATTCCCCTCCCGGCCCTGCGCTCGGCTGCCCCGCGCCCCACACGGCCGCCCTGCCATGGCCCCAGAGCCCGAAGCCGAGAGGGGTCTGAGAACCAGGCTGATGAGGGCCTCTCGGGCTGCGGAACCCAGGGAACCTAGTCAGCACCCCTTCTCCGGGAGCTATGGACAGGGAAGAGCTGCCGACCATGAGGCTGCGGAAAGGGGCGCATTTGCCACCAACACGCAGCGCCGAGCTGGCCGGAGGGACACAGCGCTGCAGAGTGGCCCAACCTGCCTCCAGTGCCCCGGGCATGGCCTGGGGCGGGGCTGGGGGAGTGACTGGACCAAAGCTCAAGGTGTTCATCCGCCTTCTGGGCGACCTCTGGGTCAGACCCAAGGCCGAGTTCTGCAGGCGGCGGGACCTGGGTGCTCCTTGGGATGCGCGAGGGCCCCGGACGCCACCTCTAGGCCCTGCTCCCCCAGGCAAGTCAAAAGCTGGTGGCGCTGCTTTAACTGGCTGTCACGAAAGCACGCCTTCTTTCCCATCCAGAAGGTTACGAGACTGTTCGTGGCGTCTGTAAACTGTTCTTTTCCATGGGCTTCCCCGGAGGGCCCCAGAGCAGACTGGCCTTGCTGCAGAAGGAACTCCCACCCGACAGCCTGACAGCTGGCACACAGGACACCCGAAGGAGGAGTGCCCACACCCATTGGAGTGCACTCAGCGGTTGGGCACCCCCAACAGGAGTGCCCACAGCTGCTGGGGCCGCAGGAGGACAGGGGTGCACACAGGCCCTCCAGGGGGCGAGGAGGCGCCCCGTCCTTCCACCCAGTCCTCACTCGCCCGGGACACGGGGAGAGCCCAGAGGGGCCACAGGCACAGGAAGCGTCTCCCGTGTGCGCCTGGACAACGAGACACCCCAAGCACAGGGCCGCGAGGATCACCACCCCAACCCGCGGACCGCAAAGCTCACCTGGGCCGGTGGCCTGTCCAGCTCCGGCCCCGGGAGCGTGGCGGCGGCGGCCTGGGACAGGGCCTCCAGGTAGGGCAGGTAGCGCTGCAGGGCCTCGGCCAGCACGCCGCCCTCCAGGCTGAGGCTCCGCTCGTCCAGGACGCTCTGCTTTGAGCTCCTGTGAAGAAAAGGGAGGTGTCAGGCAGTCCTCGGGCACAGTGCCGGCTCCGCCCACGGGGCCCATGGCAGGCAGGGCGGCAGCAGGGCCGTGCGGGCACCAGGCCAGGCGGCCAGGGCCTGACGCGCTGCTCACACCGCCCACGGCGGGGCCCTGTCTGTACCCAAGCCTGGTGCCGCACACAGGGGGACCTGGTGAGTGACCCCGACTTCCTTTCTCAGCAGCCGCCCCGCCACTGGGGGCAGAGGCAAGCCAGAGTGGGGAGTCGGCCAGGACTTAGGAAGTGCAGGGAGAACCTCAGCGGCAGAGAGGCTTCCCGGGCAGGGTGGGGGGAGACTGGCGAGCCCTGCCCACCGCCTCTGCCTGGGCCTGTCTCTGTCAGTGGCCTCCCCTCCGCTCCCCACCTGGTGCCGAGGAGCAGGCACACGGAGTGAGAAGGCCGTGCTCACCCACCGCCCGGAAGTGGGGACCACAGGGGCCCGTGGGGCATCAGCGTGCTAGTCAGTGACGGGGAGATGACCCTGGGCCCTGCTAGCGCCCCAGTGTGACCACGAAAGGCAGGCGGCAATCCCAGGAAGCTGCCTGGAGGAAGGGACCTTGTTCTTGTGGGTTTTCTGCATGGGGCCTCGGCCACAGTCAGCACTGGAAACAGCGTCCGCTGAACAAATGAGCTTGGAAACACGTGGTAGACTCAGGTGACGTCGAGTTAGTGCAGAACCCGTGTCCCCACTGCTGACCTCACAGAGGGCACCTCTCCAGCATCAGGAAGGGCGGCCCTGTGGCCAGACTCTGTTGTCACTGGGGGTCAGTTTAGGACAACCAACGGCTGCCTGCGGTGAGAGGCAGTGGCGCAGGTCATGAACTTATTCGGGAAAAAAAATGTCCTGTTTCCTTTTTCTTTAATGAAAACGCATTTTAAAATCATGTAAAACACAGTACTCAGCCCCCGTCGGACTCAGACAACTGCATGCGCCCTCTGTGGGCAAAGGAGTGGGCAGGCTCCCGAGGTGCCGCACATGGCTCACAGCGTGCTCTGTTGGCGCCAGGCAGGCGGGTGGCGACCGAGAGCCACAAACTGTGGACGGTGGCCCTGGCGTCCTCTCGGCTGCTATGTGCGCTTGACGCTCACACAAGTAAACGCTGGGTTTCACCTGTGCTTGTTTTCACATTAACTGCCGGAAGTGCCCCAGAGGTTGGAGGAGGCTAGCCTGGCCCCCCAGCAGAGGCAGCGCTCCCAGTCCAGGCCGAGGGTGAGTGTGCGTCTGATGATTGCCTTATTTGTCCTGTCCTTCCCCTGGTGTTTGTTTGCAGAGACGTGGCTTTGCAGGAACAGCTGGATTTTCATGCTTACTTACAAATGCATCAAGTATGGTAAAAGTTGTGATACCTGCAGGAAAGGGGGGCAGAAGTGGGCCTGTGGCGCTGCGAGCCAGGCCGGGAGGGTGGTGGAGTGTGCGGGAAGGCTGTGGACACAGTGAGGAACAGAGAACGGGCTGCCTCTGCACCCCGGGAGCTGAGAGCAGGGCCGGCCTCGCTCTACGGCTGAAGGTGGCCTGCAGCCTGTGTGCAGAGGGGAGTGCCCGCCTGCCTGGGTCTCCTGTGGGAGACCCGCGCCAGCCCCGAGGGTCAGGGCTCTGGAGCCTGTTATCACCGCCACCCCCTTCTCCGAGCTCCCCGGGACCAAAGCCTGCACAGCTCAGACCCGACCGAGGGGAGCTCCCTGGGTGCCCGGGCAGGATCTCGCTGGGCTCGAGGGCCCAGCCCCCTGCCCCCCGGCCTGGTGTCTTCTCGGACAGCAACCTAAAGAGGAGGGATCTGACCCATCATGCAGGTGAGAGGGCGAGGCCTGGCGCATCACTGGGCCTCCCGATGATGCCAGCTCCGGTTGTGCCTGGAAACTGCAGAGCTTCCTCTAGGTAAGCGTCTCGTGTGCATGTGTCTAGGTGTCTGTGTGTGTGTGTACCTGATGTGTGCGCGTGTCTGTGTGTTCCTAAGTGTGTATGTCTGTGTATCTATGTGTGTGTGTCTGTGTGTTCCTACGTGTGTATGTATCTAAGTGTGTGTGCCTGTGTGTCTGTTTGTCTGTGTGTGTGTGTGTCTGTCTGTGTCTGTGTGTCTATGTGTGTATGTCTGTGTGTTCCTAAGTGTGTGTGCCTATTTGTGTGTGTGTGTGTGTGTCTGTGTGTTCCTAAGTGTGCGTGTGTGTGTAGCCACGTGTGTGCCTGTGTGTCTGTGTGCTGTGCAGGTGTGGGTGAGGCTGTGTTGCTAGCAACCATATCCACTTTCAGTGACCAGGGAGCAATGTTTTAAGTACTCTGCTCCAAACGTGACCATCACCTACACACAGTAACAAGCATCCGTCACCTCCATGCGGGTCTTTGCTGTGGTTTAGACACACTCTAGGAATGCTCCCTGGTGTCTGAGATGATAGTCTGCCTGCGGCGCAGGAGACCTGGACTCCATCCCTGGGTCGGGAAGATCCCCTGGAGAAGGGAATGCCTGCTCACTGCAGTCTTCTTGCCTTGAAAGCCCCATGGACAGAGGGGCCTGGCGGGCTAGCCCATGGGGCCACAAGAGCCACACGTGGCTGAGCGACTGGCGCTGTACAGTGTATGGGGTGCAGGTGGCTGTGAGTTCCCACTTGGAGCCACGGAGAACAGGCTCCTGGGCACTGTTTCCACAGGGAAAGGCTAGTTCTCAAGAGCAGGCCACTGGTGTGAGGGCTCGATACCCGTGTGTATTTCATGCAACTGGGACCTACAGAAAACCTTCGCATTTGAGCTTGTCACAATTAACGAAACTGTCCTGCTATTATTTCTGAAGCCTTTTCAAGTCACATTGGCTCAGACTTGATAGGATGGAAACGATCAGGGGCCACATGGCTCTTTGCATCTCAAAGCATGGCTGTAGCTTACCTGACCATTTTTTAATGGATGAAATTTCATGTTCTGTGTTGTCAGAGTAATTTAACTGAAGTCAATTTACGCTTCTGGTACTTTGTCTATTTTTCTCACTAATTGCTAATCAATGCAAATAGAACCACCTCATAAGTGTGCCTTTAAATTGTCTTATTCATCTTCCTGGGTGTCTGTGCTGGAGGGCTGTTTGCGACACTCTAGCACGTAACAGCAGCGGGCACGGCCGTCCCCATGCTGTGAGGCGTTGCAGGCCCTGTCGTTCCCTTGAAGCGGGTCGGAACTTTGTAAGAGTCTATCTTCTCCCTCGGAAGAGCAAGCGTGTCATCTCCACTCGCCACTGTCCCACTCCCTGCACTGACCTTCAGGCTCCAGTAACACAGGTTGCTTTACGTTGTCCCTCAGTCTGCTAGAGGAAAAACTCTGGATTATAAGTAGAATTGTTGCGAAGAGCACACCGCAGCCTGGCTGTCACTCCTTTTGTCCACAACCCTAACCCATCTAACCGTCATTTATTTTTGGAAATGGTTATTTCTAGCTGTTTTATTTTTCACGGAACCAGAGCTCACAGCTCAGTCATGTCCTCCGTGGAACGAAGGGCGAGCGGGATTCTGGTCACCGTGGCGACTCCTGGAGCAACCGAGTGTCGCGGGATTTTTCACCTGCTCCTTCTTTAGTCACCAGCTCTGGGCTGGACGGCCCCCTGGTCACGGTCCATGCCAGCTGCCAGGGCTGCGCCGGGACAGAGGCGGGCACCCAAAGGTGTGATTCCTCCACCAAGAGTGACTCAGAGCTGTCACTTCAAAACTTACCTGGAAAGCCTAGAGGCGACGGCTGGCCGTAGACTGAGGCAAAGTGAGAGACTGGGCTACAGACACCAAAGGGGATGGAGGCAGAGCCACGGTCACGGGGGAGGAGGGTGCGGAGAAGGGAGGGGCCTCACGGAGATGCCCCGGGCTCCAAAATGCCACCCATCACCAGAGCCGGGAGAGGAAGGGGCAGAGAAGGGAGGGGTCTCACGGAGATGCCCAGGGCTCCAAAAATCCACCTGTCATCAGAGCCTCCAAAGGGCAGGCTTAGACGATGAATTAGGCAGCAGAACCCAGAGGACACAGGCGTGGCAAGACCAGTAGTAGGAAAGTGGGATCAAGACAGAGCAATAAAGACGACGAAGGCTCCAGCTAAACCACAGCAGGTGTGACGCCCACAGTGAGGAGATGCCGGGAGCCGAGTCAGAACCCCAGTGTGTGAAGCAAAATACACTAGAAACGGAAGCACAAGTGATGGAAACGGGTTTGCCCGAGATGTTTCAACAGGTCAAAATATAAATAAAGAATTTGACTCTGAACAATTTATACCTAGTTATAAATTTTATGTCTAATTTAACCATCTACAAAAATGTGTACTCTTAAATAGTGGATACAAGGTTTTTAAGTATCCACTGAAAATTAATAAACGTGGTATAAACTAGGCCACAAAGAAATCCAAAATTTCTAAAAAGAAAAAGCTGAAAGTGTCACATTCTCTGATGAAAAGGCAGTAAAAGCAGACAGTAATTTAAAGTCTAAAGGACATACGACCCGGACAAAACGCAAGCCTGCACTCACTGCTCCCGCAGGGCACACAATTGCAGCGGCAGACAGTCGAGAACAAAGGCAAGCGGCCTGTCGACGCTGCGGGGTGATGCCAGAGCCACGCGAACAGGCGAATGCACGGCCTTAAGTGATGAAAGACTAAGGGCAAACTTTCAGCTCAGGAGTTTCATTTTCAAAAGGAAAAAACAGTAAATCCAATGACAGTGGAAATAGGAAAACCCAGGAGATAGCTCTTTTTATCAACTCTGTTAAAGGGTAAAGGTAGAAGTCAGTGGCAAAGCGTAATAACCACACACGCAATGAGCAAGTTTTAAGTGATAACACAGTGCTGTGATCACACTGAGCCAACACATTAGGGAATCCCTGTGAAAAGGGTGAGAGTGCTCTGCAGAAATGTGAACACTCCAAATGCACACAGTGAGACCTGTGAGCATACTTCACCAATAACCTGAGAAGACAATGGAAATGGTATGGGATTTAACCACATAGAAAGATCATTTAAGATATATACCGGGCAGCAGACAATTCAACACTAAAGAAAATTTAGCAGAAAGGTTTTGAAAAGAAGGAACATTATTCCACGTGTACTCATGTGCATTATTCTGTGTGTATGTTTGTTTCCTGACAAACACTGATTCCCCTTCCGGCTGCTGAGTCTCCAGCAGACGCCCAACGGAACACAGCATCTCCAGTAAGGGAGCTCCTTGCAAAGACGCAGCAGGACCAGGAGAACCGCAAGCTCATGGCAGAGAATGGCCGGGTCTAGGGAGGGAAGGCTCGAAGAGGCAGAGCGGGGGGCCAAGTGGCCGTGGCCTTGGCAGAAAGGTGGGTGTGCTGCCAGCCCTGCCCGCCAGCCGGGGGTGAGTCTGCCCAAACCTGCCAAGCCTGAGGCAAACACCTGCTGGTTGCCAGGAAGCCCATCTCCTGGCGTGGAGTGGGGGGGGGGAGCGGCTACTGGGGAGCATCCCAGCGTGCCACCCCCAGCATGAGGCTCTGCCTTTAGAGTCTGACGGTTGGTTTATTCGGGTTCAACACCCACGAGAAAGACATGACCCGTCCAGCCCAGGAGGCTATGAGCCCAGTTCCACTGGCGACCACACCTCACTGATGGGTGGAACAGACCACAGGTCTGCTTCTCCAGAACGGGGCACGTGAAGAGCTACCAGCCTTACACAAGAGACTCCATTTGGAGAGAGAAAGCCCAGAACATACAGACACACTTCTATGTGGACACAGACCGTGCATGGGAAGTCCACGCAGAAAGCCCCACCCTCTTCATATGGGGACACAGACCGTGCACAGGAAGTCCACGCAGAAAGCTCCACCCTCTTCATATGGGGACAAGGACCATGCACGGGAAGTCCACGCAGAAAGCTCCACCCTCTTCATATGGGGACACGGACCGTGCACGGGAAGTCCACGCAGAAAGCTCCACCCTCTTCATATGGGGACAAGGACCGTGCACGGGAAGTCCACGCAGAAAGCTCCACCCTCTTCATATGGGGACACGGACCGTGCACGGGAAGTCCACACAAAAGCCCCACCCTCTTCATATGCGCATTTTTAAGCTTTTAATCTCACTTGTAATCTAAAAAGCCACATTATTTTTCATAGTAAATGGGCAATTAAGTGACAGCATCACCAGTGGTAAGAACGTAGCCTCCTGGGTGTTGCCCTCGTCTGATTTCGCGGGCGTTCTCTCTGGAAACACTCTTTTTTGATGGCGGCCTGGCCTTCCCTGCAGGGAGCCAGCGTGAGGAACTCCGCCCATGGCAAAGGTCACGAGGAAGGAGGCTTCGGCATACATACGCAAAGGCGTGACCAAGCCTCAGGAAATCGCCTGCTCCCAAGCATCTAACCCCAAAACCAGAGTCTGTCCTGTACTCTCGCCTACAGGGGGCTCTCCCCCATAACCGTTTCTCTCGGAGAAGTAAACGTGCAGCTCCAAGGCAGTAAGAATTCCTGGGCGTGACTAGAGTGTTTCAACTCACGGGACTCCTCTGAAGGTTATCTAGCCCACCTGTGTAGGTCCCTCCAGCCACAACAGCCCTCCAACCATGAGAGGCACGAGATGTTCTTGACTTACTAAAGGCAAATTCTTGTGGGAAGTTAGAAATTATTAGTATAGTGGGTTGGTTGGGAATTATATTGATAAAGGGTTTCTTCATTTGTTGTGTCAATAATCGCTGCTAATTCCCTGCCCTAGGTGGGACAAGGGCGTCTCAGGTTAAACCTCTCTGCGGACACATGATTGTTTACTACCTCTCAACCATAAGCAGCACAGAGAGTTTTGGAGTATTTTGAGAGTCTTAATTAGCATAGGGCTTTTTCTTCTTGTTGAGTCAGTGGTTGCCGCCAGGCCTCCATATCCTTAGCACCTGGGAATATATTAATCAATGTATTTGGAATATAGAAATGGAAATATAGTAGTTTTTGATGTTAGCAATATTAGACTTTTTGAGTTAATGAATTTTCTCTTTTGTTATAGGCCACTGTACTTTGTTATAAATCACTGTGTCCTTGCTATGTAAAAATGTAACTATCACTATCTTAAGACTAAGTAGATCTTAAGGGGAACATTGGTGAAAGGATTTTTATTTGTTGGGCTGATGTTTGCTGCTAAATCTCCATATTCCCTGCCCTTATAATGAATATAACTAGCATATAGGAGAAATAAACATTAACCTTTAAGCATATAGGAGAAATAAGTATTAACCTTTAAGATTGATCATGTTAACCTTGGGTTACATAAATTTCTTTCTTGACTATAACTCACTACACCCTCACCCTATAGGAATGCAACTTTATTTGGAGGATGGTGCCTGGTTTAAGAAAAAACACCCTTGGAAAAAAATAAGTTTTTTGGTTATCAGAAAGAAAAGGTTGTAAATGTCAGGAGGCAGAAATGGCTTGAAGATGATGTAAAACCCCTAAGACCATTTTTTATGTAAAGCACCTGATTTTTGATAAAGGTCAGGACTGCTGACCCTCGTGTGACTCTGTATTCATCCCTGTATGTAACAAAAGGTATATTAGAAAATCGGAAAAATAAAGAAATGGTATCAGTTCCTGGAAGGACTGACTCCCCCATGTCGTTCATTCTTGCTCCCTGTTTTTCCGGCTGAATTCCCATCTGGAGCATGGATGCTATTCCATGTAACCCAAGTTATTCAACCTCTTTTTCTCCACTAATTTTCCTACTACAGTATCCGCTTCTAATCTCCCTCTTTATCTGTAACTTAATATGTATTTTTCCAAGGAGGACGCCGACTCCGTCCCTACCTTCGAATCACCCTGGATCCACCGGGGCTGGGCCCCGGCACTTCCCCACGCTCAGCGCCTGTCCAGCCAGGAAAGCCGTCCCTGCTGTGTGTCCCGGTCCTCCCAACACCCTGTGCCCTGGCCTCCTCGGTGGCGTCTGATGTTGCCTGGGGCAGTGCAGCCCGCTCAGGAGCCTTGGCACCGGCAGGAAGGCGCTGCAGGCTGTGTGAAGTGCCCACGCATCGCCCAAAGACCAGCGCGAAGGGTGTGAACATGCCCGGATGAAAACGGACAGCCTGCCTGCTTTTCGAGTGTTATTTTTACAGACTCCTGAGGCAGGTTCTTGTTGATGAAGCTAACAGACCGGCAAGGATGACAAGGCAGAGCTCCTTTCCACCCTCAAGACGCGCCCAGCCTGGCCGGGGAGGCCTGCCCGGTGAACGTGCTCTCACGTCTGGCGCGTTGCCTCTGCGGGACCCGGCGGCCTGGCTGCCCCTCTGCTGGACGGACTGAGCAGGAAGGAGGAGGCTGATGCTTCTGCACTGGGATTACTCTGCCCTAGGCTGTGGGCAGACAGTGGGCTTCCCCACTAAGCCGACGAGGCAGTCCCTTCCCTGCTGTCTGACCTTGAGGAGCAGCTGCCCGTCAGCTCGGGGACAGCAGTCCACTGCTTGTGAGCCACGCCTCCCCTTCCCCCGCTGGTGTCCTCCTGCACGAGTGGGCAAAACGTCCACACCCTCTGAATGTGTGCAGAGACGATGAGGTGGAACAAATCCGGGTCTCACAGGCTGCTGTGCTGGGGCCCGAGCACAGACCCCATGGCTTAATTTGCTTTTTGTACTGAACTGAGCATAAATGCTTACTGGGAAATGAGAATTCTTGACCTCCTGCTTTTAACCAAGGCTCTGGAGATGCAGACTCTCCAAGGGTCCCGGGAAGGGAGACAGACCCTTGGGCATGTCTGTTGTTGAGACCACCCCCTCGTGGGAGGGTCCCCGTCACACCCCCCCCCGGGGGCCAGGACCCTGTGGTGGGGGGAGTCCCATCTGCCGCTTCCCCACATCCCAACTTCCCGGAGCATCTACACCATAAAGACGGGGTTCTTCGCTCCATGAAACAAGGAGAGGGCCGGTGGACACGGGCCAAGGAAGAGACACGAACAGGTCCACTTTACCTGGCAGGGCTGGACGCCTCAGGGCGGCGCGGGTAAGTCTGGGGAAGGCTGGCGAGTTCCCGGGCCATCACGCGCTGGGTGTAGTCATCCTGCCACGTTAGACCTGGAGAGAGAGTGGTGGGCACAGTGTTAGCGTGGAGGCTGAGCCGGAGGCCCTGCTGCAGTCCCCGAGTCACTGCTGTGCATGCTTTCCTGCAATCTCACCAATCAGCCAAGGCGCCTCTCTGCGGTTTCTTACGAGCTCGTCTCCTTATCCAACCCCAGCCTTCACCCTAGACCAGAAGCGTGGTGGGTGCTTTGCTACATGAACAACACAGGCGGGGCAGGCTGGGCTGGACAGGGGGTGCGCGCCATGGTCAGCAGGCAGACTGTCCACGGGGAAGACGAGCCCCTTCCACCTGGGGAGGCCAGGCCACAGGAGGTGCTCCTCACCCAACAGTGAGCCAGCGGCCAGCACGCAGTGCCGCTCCGCCTGCTCGCGGCCGCCACGTCCTGGCCGCTTGCTCCTCGCAACCCTGACCTGCTTAAGAGCCACACGTTGGAAATGAAATAAGGGTTATTGTTACTATGAAAGCAATTATCATGGGGCTTAATGTACTGTATCTGTGAGCCAATTACGTTATATTTAATACTCAAATGTTATGACAAAGAGCTTTATAACAAGGGCGAAGTAGTTATGAAGGCAAAATCCATGTGCCTGTCCATTAATTACATGCACTGCAGATCACATGATAATTACGCTCAGAATTACCAAATAACTCCCAAGAATAATTATTATGCAATTTGTACATTTTAGATCTTATGGTAACACTTTAGCACTTAGAACTACCCCATGCAATTATCCATAATTATCTAATCACTAAATATCATGTAATTACAGAGATATATTTTTATGCCCTGTACAAAAACACATTACCAAAAATCTTCGCATCAGGACGGCTGTGCTTGTTTGCGTGCGTGTGTGAGCGGGGAGCAAGAAGGTCCACAGCTCGCTGAGAACACTTTTTCTGGGCAGAATTAGAAGAATGTCTTGCACATAAGCTGCCTTCATGAACACACTTCAGTAATTTTCAAATGCAAACCTAACATTTTTTAAAATTTATGAACGGCAAGATTCAAACAGCTGGATCACGTCCAAGTCTCAGAAGCCCGTGGCCCTGTCCTGAGTGGAAGCTGCAGGAAGTGGAGCCGTGGGCAGCTCAGCTTCTGCCCTGCAGGGGGACCAGCCCCACAGGCACCGCCGCCCTGGCTTCAGGATTAAACGCGCTTACTGTCAGCAAGCGTGCTCCACGTGACAGGCTCGGCGAGAAAGCACCCACGTGAAATGAGCTCGTGTGGCTGCCCCCAGCCCATTCCCAGCAGACCCACGTGCGAAAGCACATTTGCAACACGAGCGTAGTATCTAGGACCTCAGACCCAGAAAACAGGCCTGGTCTTATTCCCCAAATTCCAGTCTCCGCATTGACGCCACCAAGAACAGAAAGAGTCAAGAGCACAGGAAGAACTTTTGGTGGAGAAAAGTTCAAGTTAAAACTTAAATAACGGAGCTTTGATAATATTTTTATCTGAAGAGCGCAGAAGTTATGCCAACTCTGGGGTCTGTATGGGCCGTGAGAAGGGCGCTGAACCCCTAGCCCAGACCGCTCAGGCTGTCCTGGAGTGGGCAGAAGCGGGGCACTTGGGTGGAGAGTCAGAGGAAGGCGCAGCTCTGGGGGCTGGGCATACCCGGGAGAGACTGTCTCCGTCTGGAAGATGGTGAGACGCGCGGGCCGCGCTCGCCCCCGCAGCACAGCCAGGCCCTGGAGAGCACACATGGGCAGCTGAGAGCACGGAGAGCAGACGGCCAGGGGACAAGAAACAGGTGCTGGGCCCCTGGGGCCTCCCTGGCTTGTGATCTCAGACTTGGAGCTGAGTCACCAGCAGCCCGGGTGCCAGCCAGGCCCCAGTGTAGCCGCCTGGCTCCGGTGAGAGGGTCAGGAGAGGAGCCCCTGCACAGCTGCAGGCAGAACTTCTGCACTCCCACCAAGCACCGCAGAGGCCCACAGGGGTTGGGCGCCCTCCTCCTGAGGCCAGGGACCCTGCCAGTGTCGGCGGAGCGGCTGACGGCGGGGGTCACACCTCCGCTGGCCCCAGTGGAGACCAAGCGGGGGCTCAGACTCCCACCGACCCCACTGCCCAGCAGTGAGGATAGGAGCTGGCCCTCGGGGGTCCACAGAGCTCGGGGGCCGCCCGGGCTTCTACGTCCACTGGCAGCAACAGGGCCCCCACGCCACAGCAACTGAGATGGAACGGACCTATCCCTGGAAAACACAAACCACCGCAACTCACCCAGCATGAAGCAGATCATTTGATAGCCTTAAAATTGTTAGATAAGTTGAATTCTTAATTTAAGACCTCCCAAAAAGAAATCTCCTGACCCACGGGGAAGACGAGGCCCTTCCACCTGAGGAGGCCAGGCCACAGAAGGTTCTCCTCACCCAACAGTGAGCCAGCGGCCAGCACTCAGCGCTGCTCCGCCTGCTCGCAGCCACCACGTCCTGGCAGCCTAGATAATTCTACCAAACATCTAAGGAAGAATCAGTATGAGTTCTACAGAATCCCTTCTGGAAAATAGAAAAGGAGGAAAAAGTTTCCATTTAACTTTATGTAGCTAATATTAGAAGGCAATGGCACCCGACTCCAGTACTCTTGCCTGGAAAATCCCATGGATGGAGGAGCCTGGTGGGATGCAGTCCATGGGGTCACTCACAGTCGGACATGACTGAGCAACTTCACTTTCCCTTTTCACTTTCATGCATTGGAGAAGGAAATGGCAAACCACCCCAGGGTTCTTGCCTGGAGAATCCCAGGGACAGGGGAGCCTGGTGGGCTGCCGTCTATGGGGTCGCACAGAGTTGGACACGACTGACATGACTCAGCAGCAGCAGCAGCAAATATTAACCTGAACCAAAAGCAGACAAACACTGTACCACACACACAAAAAAAACCTGCAGACTAATATCCTTCATGAATATTGACATAAAGATCCATAAGATAATATTAACATGCAAGAGCCAGCAATGATCACAGCAGAGCTAAAAGTTCTCAGCGGGCAACGGGGCAAGACAAGGAAATACAAGGCACACATATGAAAAAGAAACAAAGCTGTACCTATTTCCAGATAAGATAATTTTCCACGTGGAAAATTCCAATGAATCTACAAAGAACTCCTAGAAGAACTAATGCTTTCAAACGGTGTGCTGGAGAAGATTCTTGAGAGTCCCTTGGACAGCAAGGAGATCCAATCAGTCCATCCTACAGGAAACCAGTCCTGAATATTCATTGGAAAGAATGACTGATGATGAAGCTGAAACTCCAATACTTAGGTCACCTGATGTGAAGAGCCAACTCGTTGGAGAAGACCCTGATGCTGGGAAAGACTGAAGGCGGGAGGAGAAGGGGTGACAGAGGATGAGGTGGTTGGATGGCGTCACCGCCTCCATGGACAGGAGCCTGAGCAAGCTCTGGAGGTTGGTGATGGGCGGGGAGGCAGGCATGCTGCGGTCCATGGGGTGGCAAAGAGCTGGACACGACTGAGTGGCTGAACAACAACAAACTGGAAATAGCCCAGACGCTGCCCAGTGAGCGAGGGGAGTCAAGCAGGCCTGTCCATACTGTGGGCTGGTTAGTTCTCAGCATAATAACAACCCAGTGAGCAAAAGGGAGGGGCCACAGACACAGTCACCACATTCTGCTGAGTGAGAAAAGCCAACCCCAACAGCTACACGCTGCACGACCTCACTTACACAACATTCGTAACCTACTCTGCTCCACCGCAGGCAGGCACTCCAGAGGCCAGCCAGGATGCCTGACCCCTGACCCCTTACAGTCAGCTAGGGTCCAAGCTGAACTGTGATGACTATATAATAAAGTTATCAGCAAACATTTTTGGAAAACAGAGATGTGGAGAGACTCACTGGGATGGGGAACTGGGAGAAGCTTCACAGAGAAAAGTGGTATTCGAGCCAACGTTGGAAGGATACACAGAATTGTAATGGACAGAGAGAGGCTGAGCAGAAACGGAAGAGCGTGGCCAGGGTGGGATGCGGTCGGCAAGGATGTAAGTCCAGCAGGGCAGAGGAGGGGCCGGAGGGTCAGTGTGAGGCCACAGCAGGCCTGGACAGCACAGGAGGACAGCTGGCAGTCTCTGCACGCAGCGCAGAGCCATGACAGTATTCTGAGCAGTAAGGTGCTGTGTGCAGGGGAAGAGAGACCAGGAGAGGGAGGGGTGAGACCAGGAGGAGGAGGGGGAGGAGCACGGGGAGGCCCATGCCTCAGGCAGCAGGCTCCAGGCAGGGACATCACCCTTCTAGTGACGAGCTTCCTCAGGTGTAAAAGGACCGTCTCCCGTTTGCCACAAGCGAGAGATCAGACCAAACGTGTTTCATTCACTCCAGTCCGTGGCCCCCCGTAACTCAGGCACCCATGGAAACGGCAGGTGGACGGGATCCCCTCTGGGGCAGTCTGGCCTCTCCAAGGCGGCCGAGGCCCCAGCCCCTACATCTCGGGCACCCATAGGCAGCTCCCAGCGGGCGCGAGGTTCCAGGCCATGCTCAGTCACAGGCTGGGCGTGTGGCCCAAGGGTTGCCAGCAACGTCCTCATCAGGGGTCAGAGCCCCAGCCTGAGCCCCAGCAGAGAAGCCTTATCCGAGGAGCCTGATCCAGGGGGCCCCTCGACACAGAACAGCAGCCCCCCGATGGAGCCCCAGATGGAACCTGCTTGGTGGGTACGCCAAGGCCACAGCAGCAGCGCTGGTTCTCCTGAGACCTAGATAGACCCACCCGGTTGTGGGCAGGAACTGGAGGCCGCACAGGAGGGGTCAACACAGGACTTTTGGTCCTGACAGGACCCCCGTTACCACCCGCCTGGCACCGCGATCACCCCCTGAGCAGGGCCCCCACCCAACTCCCCCAGAGAGCCCGCCTGGGAAACACGATCTCGGCCACATCGAGGCCCAGCAACAGAGGCAGGGACGCTGCCTCCCTGAGCCCGATGCTGCCTCTATGGTGCGCAGATGGTGACGGGTCTGGACACCGCACAAGTGGACGATGTGGGCGAGGCTCGGGCACAGACGGACGGCTTTATTTATTAGACTTGTTTGCCGGGAGCCAGCACAAGGAGTCCCGCCCGTGGCAAAGGTCATGAGGTTAAGGGGCCCGACAGGCAAAGGCGAGTTGGGCCTTAATGGAGCCTCGCTGGATCTGCTCATGCATCTGCCCCAGAACCAGAGTCTGCCTGCCTTACTGTGTGATGCTTTCATCTGCTCTTCTGACATTAACAGGGGGCTGTCCCCCACCACCTCTTTCTGGAAAAAGTTAATTCAGCGCTTTTAGATGATAATAAGTCTCCTGGGCTTAATAAGAGTGTTTCAATCCAAAAACCCCTCTGATGGCTTTCTAGCCTGCCTTCCAGACTCTTACAGCTGCACAGGTGATTGTTTGCAGCCTTCCGACCGCCAGAGGCACAGGAAGCTTAAAACATCCTAGGAATGTAGGGGCTTCCGAGGAGTCAAAATCATTAGATTAGGACTGATTAAAGGTTTCATTTGTTGAGCCAATACTTGCTGCCAAATTTTCATATCTTTTATTTGTTAATATAGTTGGTATGTAGAAAAAAACAGGTAGTAAGTAGGGAAAACCACTAGACCATTCAGATATGACCTAAATCAAATCCCTTATGATTATACAGTGGAAGTGAGAAATAGATTTAAGGGCCTAGATCTGATAGATAGAGTGCCTGAAGAACTATGGAATGAGATTCGTGACATTGTATAGGAGACAGGGATCAAGACCGTCCCCAAGGAAAAGAAATGCAAAAAAGCAAAATGGCTGTGTGGGGAGGCCTTACAAAAGCTGTGAAAAGAAGAGCGGTGAAAAGCCAAGGAGAAAAGGAAAGATATAAGCATCTGAATGCAGAGTTCCAAAGAATAGCAAGAAGAGATAAGAAAGTCTTCCTCAGCAATCAATGCAAAGAAATAGAGGAAAAGAACAGAATGGGAAAGACTAGAGATCTCTTCAAGAAAATTAGAGATACCAAGGGAACATTTCATGCAAAGATGGGCTCGATAAAGGACAGAAATGGTCTGGACCTAACAGAAGCAGAAGATATTAAGAAGAGGTAGCAAGAATACATGGAAGAACTGTACAAAAAAGATCTTCACGACCCAGATAATCATGATGATGTGATCACTAATCTAGAGCCAGACATCTTGGAATGTGAAGTCAAGTGGGCCTTAGAAAGCATCACTACGAGCAAAGCTAGTGGAGGTGATGGAATTCCAGTGGAGCTGTTTCAAATCCTGAAAGGTGATGCTGTGAAAGTGCTGCACTCAATATGCCAGCAAATTTGGAAAACTCAGCAGTGGCCACAGGACTGGAAAAGGTCAGTTTTCATTCCAATCCCAAAGAAAGGCAATGCCAAAGAATGCTCAAACTACCGCACAATTGCACTCATCTCACATGCTAGTAAAGTAATGCTCAAAATTCTCCAAGCCAGGCTTCAGCAATACATGAACCGTGAGCTTCCAGATGTTCAAGCTGGTTTTAGAAAAGGCAGAGGAACCAGAGATCAAATTGCCAACATCTGCTAGATCATTGAAAAAGCAAGAGAGTTCCAGAAAAAAACATCTATTTCTGCTTTCTTGACTATGCCAAAGCCTTTGACTGTGTGGATCACAATAAACTGTGGAAAATCCTGAGAGAGATGGGAATACCAGACCATCTGACCTGCCTCTTGAGAAATCTGTATGCAGGTCAGGAAGCAACAGTTAGAACTGGACATGGAACAACAGACTATTTCCAAATAGTGAAAGGAGTACGTCAAGGCTGTATATTGTCACCCTGTTTATTTAACTTATATGCAGAGTACATCATGAGAAACGCTGGACTGGAAGAAGCACAAGCTGGAATCAAGATTTCTGGGAGAAATATCGATAATCTCAGATATGCAGATGACACCACCCTAATGGCAGAAAGTGAAGAAGAACTAAAAAGTCTCTTGATGAAAATGAAAGAGGAGAGTAAAAAAGTTGGCTTAAAAGTCAAGATTCAGAAAACGAAGATCATGGCATCTGCTCCCATCACTTCATGGGAAATAGATGGGGAAACAGTGTCAGACTGTATTTTGGGGGCTCCAAAATCACTGCAAATGGTGACTGCAGCCATGAAATTAAAAGATGCTTAGTCCTTGGAAGAAAAGTCATGACCAACCTAGATAGCATATTCAAAAGCAGAGACATTACTTTCCGACTAAGGTCCGTCTAGTCAAGGCTATGGTTTTTCCAGTGGTCATGTATGGATGTGAGGGTTGAACTGTGAAGAAAGCTGAGCACCGAAGAATTGATGCTTTTGAACTGTGGTGTTGGAGAAGACTCTTGAGAGTCCCTTGGACTGCAAGGAGATCCAACCAGTCCATTCTGAAGGAGATCAGCCCTGGGATTTCTTTGGAAGGAATGATGCTAAAGCTGAAACTCCAGTATTTTGGCCACCTCATGCGAAGAGTTGACTCATTGGAAAAGACTGATGCTGGGAGGGATTGGGGGCAGGAGGAGAAGGGGACGACCGAGGATGAGATGGCTGGATGGCATCACAGACTCGATGGACGTGAGTGTGAGTGAACTCCGGGAGTTGGTGATGGACAGGGAGGCCTGGCGTGCTACAATTCATGGGGTCTCAAGGAGTTGGAGACTGAGCGACTGACATGAACTGAACTGAGCCTTGGTATTAGCAACATTAGATCTTTGAGTTAAGTACTTTCTTTGTTATAACCCACTGCACCTTTGTTCTACAGGAATGTAACTTTTAGTACTTTGAGGGTGATGCAGATTAAAGAAAAAACACTTCAAGGGAAAATGAGTTTTCTGGTTGACAGATATTTATCTAGGAAAAGAGCGATAGAAATGTTAACAGGCCCCCTGACCAGAAGATGATATAAAAACCACCTGAGAAGTTTTGTATACGGGAAGGTATGCAAAAGGAAATCCTGGTCTCAATGAGGGTCAGGACTGCTGCCCCTGCGTAACTCTGCATATTCCATTATTTCTTTATGTACAACTTGCAGTATATAGGCTGCTTTTGAAAATAAAGCTGTGGGTCTGGGACTGATGCTTGGCTTCTCCATGTCATTCTTTTCTCCCTTTTCCGGGTGAATTCCCATCTGGAACATGGAGGCTCACTGTGTCTACTTATTTGCCCTGGCTTCTAAGACCCATGCGAGAGGGAGCCCCAGGCGGGGCACCCTCCGCTATTCAAGCAGGCATCGGTGGCCTATGTAGACAGTGCAAACCTTTGTCTCAGAGTTTTATTGATTCTCCACGTAAACCAAGTTATTCAGCATCTTTTCTCCACTAATTTTCCTACTACACTATTCTTTCCGAATCTCTCTATATCTCTGAGTGAATAAGTCTTTCCTCACCGACTCCGTCCCCCTTAGAGCTCCTTGGACCCACTGGGGCTGGACCCCGGCACCTGCTTCAGACACACGTTCCCCTGCCTCTGGGACAGGAAGGGAGAGAGTGCGCGAGAGTCGCTCAGCCGTGCCCAACCCTCTGCGACCCCGTGGGCCACATGGTCCAGGCACGAATGCTGGAGCGAAGCCGTCCCTTCTCCAGGGGAAGCTCCCCACCCAGGGACCGAGCCCAGGGCTCCCACACTGGTGCGTGGGGCACAATACAGATGCCGCAGGAGTTGAAGTCCACACTCACGGGAAGGGGTCGGGCACCAGCGAGCGGAGACGAGCGCGGCTGGGCTCTGCGGTGGCCGTGTGTAGAGGCCCAGTGCGGTGGGGGCTCCTGTGACCTGGGGGCAGTTTCCTTGGGGTGAGCGGTGAAGAGAAACAGGAGGCGTCATGGGCTGCGGGCTTGTGTCCCCCCAAATCCACGTGCTAAACCCCGGCCCCGGGGGGCGTCCCCAGGGGACGGGGCTGGGGGCCCTGCGGGAGGCTGCCTGCTGGGACCAAAGCCCTTAGCAGAAGAGGACTCCGCCCCCTGCTGGCTTATCAGGACGGAAGGAAGGCGCCATCTGCAATACTGTGCGTCCACGCCAGTGACAAAGTGGGGCGCCATGACCGTGGACCTCTGGCCTCCAGAGTGTGCGCAGCTTCCGCCCCATGTGGGGCTCCACTCAGAGAGGAATGAGGCAGAATATGCTCAGTGAGCAAGGTGAGCGTGTGGGTCCTGGGCCTGATCATACCCCGAGGATGGTGTGAGCTGCCAACGCTGGTCCAGGGCAGGTGCCCCAAGGGTCACAGCCACGCCAGGGCCACAACTCCGCAGTCTGGGCTCTCGGGTACCTTGCAGGACACCCACGCTCCACATGAGAGGAGGCCTGAGTCCAAGGTCCTGTCACCTGCCTGAGCTCGCCTCTCGGTTGCCATGGCAACCCCAGCACTGTAGCCCCTGGGGCAGGTGGAGGGTGGGGTCTGCAGCCTGGACCCCACACCTGCCAGCTCCAGCATGGCCGCCTCACAGCCACTTCCACCGTAGAGTCTGGGCCGGGGCAGGGGCGGAGTGGCCCCCATGGCATCAATGCCACCCCCGCCCCCATGCCTCTGGGTGGTGGGCCAGGCGATGGGAACAAACAGGTCTGTGCAGGTGGACTGGCGTTTGCTGCTCCTTGGTTACTTGCACGCAATTCCTGGTGCCCCGCAGGGCACAGCTGCCCCCACCCTCACCTCCGCACTGGTTAAGGCAGCGAACGACGCTCGCGTTCCCCAACCATCTCGAGGGACGCAAGCCCAGCGCCCAGCCCCCACCATGGGCCCTGGGCAGGCTGCAGAGGACAGGAGGGGTCAGGGTGTGGTCACGGCTGAGCGCGGAAATCGAGGGATGCTGGGCAGTCGATCCAGGGAAGTGTTGGCCAGGAAACAGCAGAAGCTCCCTAAACAAGGCGGGTGATGTGATGTGCAGACCCAGGGCGGCCTCTGCCTGCCCGACCCAGCCCTCCCACCGCTGCCCAGAGAGGAGACAGACAAACTGCTGCCGGGACAGACGCCGCCCACTCAGGGAGGCCTGCCTTTCTGCCGGTAACTGAGGCTCACTGCGGAGGGGTCCATGCGACCCAGGGTCCCTCACCTCCCCCTCACAACCCAAGAACCAGAGAGGAGGTGAGGGCACGGCTCCCCCGCACCACATGAACTGTGCAGAAGTGTACTCCCCCTTATGCCAAGCCCTTCAAACACGCATCGAGCGCTAACGCCAGGAGAATTTAACATAAACTTACGGTCTTTGCTCCCATTAACTGACCTCCTCAGTCAGGCCGTGTCACATCTAGTCACCTGAACCTGGGCATGCAGAGGCGCCCAGGCTGAGCCAGTAACCAGAGTGGGTCTGGTCACTGGTCACCAGTGAGCTTGCTAGCTGGTCAGTTGTTAGGCTGACCCTTCACAGGACTCTTGGTGGGTCCCATGATTCCAGACACATGTGTTTCTTCTACAAAGAAGCCTGCACAGACCAGGATGTCCCAAGACTGCCCCCCAGGTGGGCTGCCCCCCGCACATGGCGCCTGGCCCAGTCAGCACAGCACAGCTTGCTGCTGACCCTGCTCCTACCCACAGCAGCTGACAGGTCCAAGGCTAGGGTCTGGGACTTCCCCAGGCCAGTGCTTCGAAAGGAGGCAGACGCTGAGAAAATGGCTCAAAGAGGGCTGGGCCAGCTCCAAGCATGCCACCGCGAGGTTCACACTCCACTCCCCTGCCGGGGAGGACTCGCCCCAATGCTGAGCACCACAGGGGCTTCAGAGGGGCGCAGACTCGCTGCTTCCCGAGGGCACGGATGGCCCTGAACCCCAGGTTAGGGAAGGAGAGGGTGTGGGTTTAGCTCCCCAAAGGGCAGAGGGGGCGACCTCAGCCACCTATGCTCCTGGAAAACCAAGCACTTCAACTCCATTGAGCCCCAACATTTATTTCACAGACAAACATACTTTGTCTAGCAAAACAGACCCCAAACAAGAAACAGGAATTGTTGAGTGAGAGGGAAACCCCTGAGAGGTGCGCTCGTGCCAGGAAAACCTGTGGGGGACGTAAACCAGCGTTCAGGCCGTTACCTGCGTGTCCCTCCTCACCACCCTCCAGCCACGGGGCCCTGTCCATTCCCGACACCCAGTGTCAGAGCGCCCAGCACCTCACATGGGAGCCCAGGAAGGCCTGACGTAACACGTGTGCGCACACACATGTACACATGTGTGCACACATGAAAACACATGCGTGCACATGAACCATACATGCACGTGTGTGCAAAGCATGCACACATGCATACACACAGCCTGCATGAATGTGTGACACGTGCAACATGCATGCGGGTGCAGCATGCGCACACAGCATACATAGACACACGGCACGGCCACACACACGCACACACAGGGAACTCGCTCAAGGCTGCAACCGCCCCCCACACATACGCACACACAGGGAACTCGCTCAAGGCTGCGACCGCCCCCTCACACACATGCACACACAGGGAACTCGCTCAAGGCTGCGACCGCCCCCTAGAAGAACACCAAGAACGAGGCTCCAGCGGAGCGCGTCTGGGAGAAACACTGGGCCTGTCTGACCCTCCCCAGCAGCATCCCGCAGGTCACAGCACAGAATAAACACAGACACATGGACCTGCCCTGATGGATGGCGCTTAGCGCCCAGGGGGCCAAGCTCCTGGAGAAAAAGAGGGTCCACACTCAGGGCAGCCTCGACAGGAGCCCTGCCTCCGGCCTCCTCCTCGGGCAGTCCTCAGAGTCACTGCCTCACGTCACCCCCGGACCCAGACGCACTGGACCAGCCGCGGCAGGGCTGTTCTGAGTGGCCCAATGGCAGTGTCTCCTCTCACCCGGGGGCCTGGCCCCTGAGCCACCCTGGGGGGTGGGGCGAGGGCAGGGTGACAGGGCAGGGGCTTCTGGGGAGCCCAAAGAGGAGGGGGCGGGCCGCGCCCCTGGAGCCCCCTGCCTCAGGCCCTGCAACTGGCCTCCGGGACATTCTGCTCACAGACGCTGATGAGCCAGCATGCGGTCCCAAGCGGTGAGCTCTGTGAGTCCTGCAGAGCCTCCCTGCCCCTAGAGGCCATGGCCGCCTGAGGCGCGCTCTCTCCCACTCCCACGGTCACCAGGCTGCCCCCCCCACAGGGTCAACAGGCTGCCCCTCCACAGGGTCACCAGGCTGCCCCCCCACAGGGCCACCAGGCTGCCCCCCTACAGGGTCACCAGGCTGCCCCCTTACCATACAGTCACCAGGCTGCCCCCCAACAGAGTCACCAGGCTGCCCCCCACAGAGTCACCAGGCTGCCCCCCCACAGGGTCACGAGGCTGCCCCCCTACACGGCCACCAGGCTGCCCCCCACCATACAGTCACCAGGCTGCCCCCCAACAGAGTCACCAGGCTGCCCCCCAACGAGTCACCAGGCTGCCCCCCCACAGGGTCACCAGGCTGCCCCCACACGGGGCCACCAGGCTGCCCCCCACCATACAGTCACCAGGCTGCCCCCCCACAGGGTCAACAGGCTGCTCCCACACAGGGTCACCAGGCTGCCCCCTTACCATACAGTCACCAGGCTGCCCCCCACCATAAGTCGCCAGGCTGCCTCACGGGACACGTGGCTGGGCTGCCCCTGGGTGCAGGAGCCTCTGGCTGCGGGGTGTGGTGCTGCTGACCCTTCGGAACAAGCCCTCCTGCTCAGGGTGTGCGGAGAGCCCCCCGCTGGGGGAGGCAACAGCCCCACGCCTCCTCCAGGGCTGCCCAGCACTGCCCGTCTGGGATCTGAGCCGTCTGTCGTGGCTCCAGCAGCCCTGAACCCGGGAGTTTGTGGTGGGGCCAGGGCAGAACAGAGGGAGTGGGCCCTGCTTCCAGCAGAGAGCAGTGCGTGAGCACGCCCGCACACGCCTGCGCCCGCAGCCCGGCCCGGACCCGGGGTCAGAAGAAGAAGTCCTTTGGATGAGCTTAAAGGAAACGCGTGGGTTAGGCCGTCAGAGGCCGAGTCTGGGGAGACGGGCCCAGCGTGGCTGCCTGCTGCCTGCAGAGGAGGGGCGGGCAGGGGGGCAAGGTGGGCCCCGCCAGCCTGCTGGGGGCAGGAGGGGTGAGAAGCCTGCTGCGGGGCGCAGCGGTCCTCTGAGCAGCGCCCCGGCAGGAGCACCAGCTGCTGCAGGCCCTTGGCTTGTCTCGGCTCCAGCCACAGCTGCAGCCAGCACCGCACACCTGCAGGCCCACTGCGGGGGCAGAGTTTGGTCCTCGCAGCAGGGACGCCGGTCCAGAGGCACGTGAGCTCATAAAGAAGAGATGACGACAGCGTCTCCTCCCAGAAAGCGTGTGATTTAAACTCCCGCCGGCTGTGTGTGAGGGCGCCTCTTCCCACCTCTCCAGGCACCAGGCCCCAGCAAGAGCCTCACTAAGTGGGGGCTCTAGGCGTCGCTTCGTCCATTCCTCTGATCGCAGTGAGGCTGGGGGCACACGCCTGCACCCAACTCGCACGCCTGCTCCTGCAAGCCTCCTGCTTATGGCCTGGGCCGTTCTCCATCAGCTGGTTTGTGCTCTTTGCACCCATGTCTATGAGGTGTGACGGGACACAGAAGTTTAGCTCTTGCCAGTCACATGTGTCTTGAGACTTTTCTTAGGATATTTTTTCCATCAAATTTTTTTAAAGTTTTATATAGTCAAATTTATTACTCTTTCCATTTATGGCTTCTTAAGATTTGCATCACAGTTTAAAAGAGGCTCCATGATGCAAATCAAGTTCACCATGCTTTCTTCTACAGCAATTTTTATCACTTTCATTTATTGATTCTTTCCAAATTTGTTTTTATCGAAAGAAATAAGAATTCAAATACTTTTCCCTAAAAAATTAGAACACAGTTTATTGTACAATTTGTCTTCTTATTGATTTAAAAATCTATCTTTGTCCAATCTATCTGTTGATTTAAAAACCTATCTTTATCCAATACTCTGGCCACCTGATGTGAAGAATTGACTCATGGGAAAGACCTTGATTCTGGGAAAGACTGAAGGCAGGAGGAGAAGGGGACGACAGAGGATGAGACAGTTGGATGGCATCACCAACTCAATGGACATGAGTTTGAGCAAGCTCTGGGAGTTGGCGATGAACAGGGAGGCCTGGGGTGCAGCAGTCCATGGGGTCACAAAGAGGCGGACTCGACTGAGAGACTGAACTGAACCGACTGTTGTTTTAAAAACCTATCTTCATCAGACTCAAACTCCATACATATTTTAGTTTATTTCTGGACTCGCCTCTGTTTCTCTAAGACGTTACTCTGGAATAGTTCACGTAGCACTGAAACTGTCCATTTCTTGAAGATCTGAAGTAATTTACCTGTGAAACCAACTAGTCTGGCACTTGGTGGAGGGGGTGGGGCTGTGTGTGACTGGTTGGTCTCCCACTACCAGTACCATAAATGTGCTTGTATGCTTCTACAAAGCACTCACCTTTCATTCTAATCATCTATTTTTTTGCATCTAATTCTGTATATCTGTGTCCTCTCTCTTTTTTCCTGCTTAGCCAGCATTTATTTTCCTGTTCTTTTTTCCCAAAGAACTGGCTCTCTGCGTCATTCGTCAGTTTTTACTGGCTTTCCGTATCCAACCCACTAATCGCTGCTTTGCAGTCCTCATCTCTGTTTACTTCCTATCTTTCCCGAGTGTGCCTCCTTTTCCTAACTTCTTAACAAACGCCTCGCTCGTTTTTCCAGCCTTTCTGCTGCAGGCCTCATGAGGACTCTCGTGCACAGCTGGCCCGGGCTTCACTGCTTCCATCAAGGCCCGAGGAGCTGGCCACACAGCTGGGGGCCAGCGGGGACCAGGTCTGGCCACTGGGAAAGGCGGGAGTCCACCCGGGGAGGGCGTGCTGGGCTGGGGCGGAAGTCAGTTCCTTGGCTGCAAGCAGAGGAGCCACTCAAGGAAAATTCCGTTTGTCCCTTTCCTCCCTCTTCCATCGCAGATGTGCTGGCTGGACTGCAGGAGGCGTTTGGGGCCGTTAGGTGACAGGGTAGGGCGGGCAGGGGGAGAGGGAGGGGCTGGCATGCTGAGGACTCTGGAGGAGTTCTGAACGAGGGGTCTGGGTCGGAACCAATATCGCGGCCCAGTAAGCAGGTGTTTACCCCCAGCCTCCTTGTGAGGGGGGACCAGAGCCTCCTACACGGCAGCCCCCCCTGGATTTCCTTCCACCCAGAGGCGCTGTGCCTGCAAAGCAGCGTGGGCGGCCAGGGCCGCGCCCTCCCTCTGGGTGCTGTCTTAGCCCCAGCCCAGCAGTGCTGAGCGCCGTGCGTCTCTGTTAGGGCTGCTTCCCACCTACTCTTTCCCATCCTGGCCACGCATGGGGAAGCTTTTACTTTTGAGGTGGAGCACTAACCTTGCTCCAAGAAACCGGCCACTTGTTGAGAGACCCCACATGTAACTCGCCTTCAAGCGGGTTTACCAAGAGCTGGCCCTGATTCTCTCTCAATCGATGTTCCTTGTGTGACTTTGTCAGATGCCCAACCCAGCGTCTTCTCCACTCTCTCTGCCTCAGTGCCTGGTCCCAAACCCCCAAACCCACCCGAGCCCAGACTTCCAGAAACGCCACCCAACACCTCCCCACACTCCTCCTCCGCACACAGACGGTGGGGGATCCTCGCCGGGGGGAGCGGGATGCACCCCTGCAACCTCTGCCAGGGAGCAGACACAGCTGTGCAGGAGTGTCTGCACGTGTGTGTCTGCATGTGTGTGTATTTGTGTGCATGTGTATACATGTGTTGTGTGTCTTCATGTGTGTGTGCACGTGTGAACATGTGTGCACATTTGAGCTGTGTGTGTGTGCATAAGCACACACGTGCTGGGATTAGAGTCTGCAGGTGGAAACAGGACACCCATATGCCTGATGGACAAGAGGCCTGTCTGTCCACCCACGAGGCTTAGAGGCGCACATATGTGTGTCCACCAGACATTCTAAACCCAGCAAAGTCCAGCAAATACCAGTGGGGCCAGGAAGCTGCCTTCCACTGTCCACTGTAGCACTGCCTGCAAGACTGCCTCCTCAGCACTGCTCAAATTTTATTAAATAATCCCACAGGGAAATAAGATTTCACACACAAAACTTTGCTTTGTAAATCTTTCATCAGTGATGCATGGTGACGCGAGTGCTCGTACACTGCAGTAGAGAAGCCGTGCGTCCAGCCGGGTGTGACTCCTGAGGACCAGAGAGACCAGCGTCTGGATGGGGAGAGCCCAGAAGGGCCGCAACTCCAGAGGGTGTGCCCCCCAGGCTCTGGAGCACCGCCCCGCGGCTGGCGGCCTGCAGCCCAGAAGCACTCACCCGCGGGCCCAAAGCAGCTGCTGCCACGCTGCCGGAGGGCCTGCTGACAGCAAGGCCTCCGGCCGGCCCGCCTGCGCTCCTCCGCAAAGGAGGAGGGCGAGGAGGGGCAGTCTGGGAAGTCCACGGGCCAGGACACTCAGGCAGGGGGCAGGGGGCAGGGGGCCAGGAACACAACTCCGCCTGTGTGAGCTGCACCCGCAGCTCCTCCAGCTCAGCTGGCAGTCCAGCGCCCTCGGGGTGAACGGGAGCGAGTCCACCGAGCCGCTTCTTCCCAGCGGAACCTGGGCATCTGAGCAGGGAGCCACCAGTCAAGCTAGACAGCTCATGCTTCTGTAAGCTGTGGGGGGGGAGGGTGGCCGGGAGGGACAGGTGGGCCCTGCCCGGAGGACGCAGTGCAAGGGGCCGAGCGGCCCCGAGGACAGGAGGCGAGGCCAGGGCTGGTGAGCAAGCTGCGGACGAAGGCTGGCTGCACGGGCCCCCATGCAGGGCCCGAGGGAGCCCCCGCGACTAGGGAGAGGTCATCCAGCAAAGAGGAGCAGCGTGCAGAGCCGAGCGACACCTCCCACCCCGCAGTGAGTCCCTGCAGAGGCCCAGGCACACTCGAGGAGCGCTGGGCCAAGCCCAAGGACAACGGGTGGAGCGCAGAGAAGCTGGGGCCCTGCAGCCTGGCTGGGCGGAGCCTGGGGTGGGACAGATAGAGCAGTGGAACGGGCCACTCACGCTGTTCCCCGGGAAACCAGCGCCAGTGCTCCCGCGGACGAGGACACAGGAAACAGTTCACATCTGGCCTCTAGGCTGTGTCCTCTGCCTTTTGACTATTCTGTGGGTTTTCCAGTATTTCAGGGAAAACCAGTTCCCAGGGAAAACCAGTTCCACACACAGCATTCAGGACTTTCAGAGCACGCACCACCTCAAACCCAAAACCACCGCAGTTCACCCCCGACCCCCCGGAATCCCAGGCTCCCTGCTCCCAGGCATGCGGACTGAGGGCCCAGCATCTCAGAGCCCGAGGCCTACAGGCTGACGGGGCAGGCGCTGTCTCCTCAGGCCTGACAGCCAAAGTGACCAGCCCAGGGCCTCGGGGCTCTCACCCCCCCACCCTGCTCTCCTGACCTACAGACTCATTCATGTGTGCACACACCCCTGTGCACGCACAAACATAGGTTACACACCCCTGTGCACACACACCAGTGCACACACACAGGTGCACACAGGCACGGCCCACATGGCTCCCCTTCCCCAGTTGGGAGCCTCTCCTGCACCAGGTGCGCTCACACTGATTTCACAAATGCTCAGCAATGTGTGAGTACAGCTGGCCCAATTCCAAGGTTCCCCAGCTAATGGGGACTGGCAACCCACTGACCAGCTTCCCTCCCTGAAATCAGACCAGGTCTGCCTCCCCACACTTGCCCTCTGACCCCACGTTTTACATCCTGGGAGGGCGAAGGGGAAGGAGGCCAGACGCTGCAGAGGTGACTCCGTCCCAACTTCTGACCTCCTGCCATCGCTGCCCCCATCTATAACGTGTCACCAGGCACAGTCATCTTCTCAGAGGGCACCACCTCCCGCATGGGCACCACCTCCCATGCGGGGAATAAAAGCCCCCAACTCAGCAGAGAAGTAACCTCGCACATTGCATTTCTGTGCATTTTGATGGAAATGAATGAACACGGTGCAGAAGGCAGATGTACAGAGTTCCTGCGTGAGCTGCTAACACGCGTGGGTGAGGCTGCGCACACTCCAGGCCTGCCTGCTTGCTGGGCTCTTACTGCACACGGCAGGCAGAGTCCACGCCTGGCGCTGGACGCTCATGATGCCCGGGGCACCAGGGCCTCCCGAAGGCTGCCCAGCGTGTCCTATGCAGGCTCTGGCAGGCGAGGGCGGCAGGAGGGGACTTCAGGGGCGACAGTCCGGACGAGAGGCCGCCTCTGGATGGAGACTTGACACAGTTCCAAACCCCGCAGGGACAGGCGGGGGCTGGCGGGAAAGGCCTCCCCCAGGACCCCTGCCCGCAGCAGAGCTCCAGACCCTTCTTCAGCTGCAGACAGCCAGCTTCTGAAGGTGGCCTGTGCCACATGCCTTCCTGGCAGGAAGCCCTCGAACCGTGCCCAGCACCGTCTGCAGCCTGACCTCCGCCTGACCAGGGCCCCGTCCACTCTGGGCACTTCCCTCGCAGCGCTGGGCGGGTGGTGGGTCCCATGCCTGCTTCCATCCTGCTTCTCCCTGTGTGGACAGCCCCGTCCCCAACCCTCTCACCGCGGGCAGATGAGAGGCTGCCTCCGCTTCAGCCCCCTGGCAAACCTCAGGCTCTCTGCCCGGCCTACCCCTGGCCCGAGGCCACTCCTGCCAGCGGAGCACCCCTCTCCCTCGGGAGCACGGCCTCTGACAGCAGGGCCCGCTCTGTGGTGGCTCCCCAGAGGCTGGCAGGCAGTGGTCTCGGCCGTGACCCAGGGGCCCTGGCTCCAGGCCCCACGGGCTGTTCTGCAGGGGACCCCCGAGCAGGTCCACGGCCGGCGTGGAGCACTGTCTCCCACCTTGGCTGAGGCTTCCCACCCCCTGGGAGGCCTGGGGTCCTGCCAGGTGTGGGAGGGGGGTCACACGGGCACACATGGCCCTGGACGGGCGGCACGGACAGCCTCAGGCAGGCACTCCCACACGGCGGGTGCCAGGAGCTCCGGCAGTCAGGGGGATGGACAGCGGGTGGTGGTTCAGACACATCTCCAGGAGGCATGCAGCCGGCGCGCCCCGGGCCTCGGGCACCTTCCTGGCTCAGCGGCATCCGGCAAGAGGGCACCGGGTGTCGGGGGGACCGTGGACGGCGCCCGACTCTGCACAGCTAAGCTCTGAGGGGGGCCTCGCAGGTTCGGCCAGGGACGGCGCAGTGGCGTCAGAGCGGTGTGAAGCTCTGCTATCTGTGGAGGCTGAACTCCCAGCGCAAGTGCCTGGTAACGTTCAAAGGTGGAGCCAAAGATGTCAGAGTTTAGAAGTTCTCACTCATCGCCGCACCAAAGGGAAGGAAAACAGGCCCCAGCTGCCACAACGGGCGGTGGCCGCAGGCCCTGTGAACCAGGAGTGGGCCGCCTCGCCTCCGCTGGCCCGCGCCCCGCGCCCTCCCGTCTCCCCGGCTGCTGAGGGTGGGAGGGCCGCAGCAGAGCTGCCTCGCTCGCTCCCACGCCTCCTTCCCGATGGTTCAGCCGGGACACGCCCCGCCCGCCCTCGCCAGGAACCGCTTCCCTGACGAGCTTCAGGAAGGCCGGCAGGAGCCCCGGGCCCGGGAGGGCGGCTGCACCGCAGAGCTGCGGGACCGCTGAGGCAGAGGCGCGGAAGCAGGACGTCGCGCTGCCCCGTGTCTTCAGGCAGGCCGGCGAGTGTGCGCGGAGGCCGCGGCTCCCTCTGACCAGAGACTCAGAGGAGCGGGGAGCCGGACCGCTCTGGCTAAACGCGCGAGGCCCGAGCCCCGAAGGCGGCCGGTCCCGGAGAGCGGACGTCGGCGCGCTGGGGGCAGCCCCGGGCGGAGCGCGGCCCTAACTGCCCTCGCTGGGCGCAGACGCCGGTCCCACGGCCCGTGCCCCCTTGCCTTGCATCTGTCTGTCCTCCTTCCAAACGTTAGGGTCACACGTCACTGCGTGAGCGACTCCATCACACCCGCCTCTCGGTGCTCGGCGCTGCTCGCGACCCGGGGCAGCGAGGGAGGCCTGGGAGGCGCCCGCCTTCTCCGCAGCAGGCCCTGGGCTCTGGTTCGCGCTGCTGGAGGGCCCCCTGCTGCCGAACCACTTCCTGCTCCTGCCACCCCCTGGGCTGAAAAGCCACAGGAAAGCTGGAACCAGGGACTCCACCAGCCAGACCCTTAAACGTCTACGGGGCAGGACACTGGTCCCTGGTCCCGCCGCCTCCTCTGCTGCAAAGTCACACGAAGGCTGGCGCAACAGACTCCACCATCCAGACCCTTAAGCATCGAGGGGCAGGACACCAAGTGCAGCCAATCTCACTGACTTTGGAAGTGTCGCTCGGCAGAAGCGGGGAGGGACCCTGAGCCACAGACCCTGCGTACGCGCCTGGTCACCAAGACACTCAGCAGGTTTGCTGGAAGACAGAGCCCCATTCCCCAGGGCAGGCCGTCCTTCCCCACACCTGCGATGTCGGCAGGTGTCCCCCTGGGAAAGACTGGCTGACGCAAGCAGAAAACGCCAGGCCCAGCTCCCCGCCCAGCCCCCCCAGGGGCTGGGCGGCCGCTGGGCCTCTCCGCGTTCTGGAGGCCCTCCTGCTGGTGTGACCATGGCACCCTCGCTGGTGAGCCTGGCCCCTGCCAGCCTTCGGGGAGCAGCCCACGCTGCTGGGCACTGCGTCTCCAGCGTCAGGCCCAAGGGCAGACGGCCGGTGGGAGAAGACCAGGTGTCCGGCCTCCACCGCACACGGAGCTTGGCCTCCCCAAGGCCCTCCCAGGACACGCCTGCCTCAGCTCTCAGGCGTCCCTGAGCCGCCGGGAGGGAGGACCTGAGAGGACCCGCCCGCCTGCTCCTTGGGGTCCCGGTCGCCCTCTGCAGATTCGGGCAGGATGCAGCGTTGATCTCTGCACATCGCTTTGGGACCCTATCACAACTCAGGCTTGGGGTGCACCCCCAGCTTCCAGAGGAGCACGCCGGCCCAGACCTGCACCAGGCACCCTCTCCCACCCCCGGCCCCGCCGGGCGCAGGTGTGCACAGATCCACACCCGTGATGCTTCATCGCCACTCGGTTCCCTGCCTGGCCTCTATATCACAGTATTTCACTGTTTTAATTTCTTGTGTGATGGAGCACATTATTATTTCAGGATAGTAAAGAGGGCTTATAAAATACTTGTTATAAAGAGGGCCGGGATCTGGTTGAAGCTTGAACCCCACCATTTGGGCCACATGAGACCCACTGTGACTTCCTGCAGTGGCTGTGGACTTGGACTTGAAGGGCTCCAGGGAGGGAGGCTTGTGGGTTCAGCAAAGGAAGCTGAACGACCAGAGAAAGATGAGGTGGGAGGCCTGGACACGCTGGGATGGCAGGGACGCCGGCATCTGTGGGGGGTGAGGTGGGCAGCGGCCCTGAGCCCAAGGCACTGCTGGTCCCGTGAACAGGGTGGCCGTCCAGGAGAGGAGGGGTCACCCTGGCCCTGGGTTTGCTTGGGAGAAAGAAACGTGCACAACCATGGGTGCCCTTCATCTCTGGTCTCTGGAGGGTGCTCCCACCCATCTTAATAGAAAATAAACCCAGGCGGGCAGGAACCACACTCACGTTTCAGCCTCCACCCAGGACACACACAGGCATCGTCTCGGTTACAATGATCAGCTTGCAAGGTTTCCAGAGGAAGCCAAGTCATTTCATTTCTGAAGACTTTACTCGGAATGTTTACCTGCCACATGACAAAGCGGGGCAGAGTTCCCTGGGGACAGGGTCCCCTCTCGGTCGACAGAGGTGGTCTCCTGCCTGCCATCCACGTGCAGACCACCTCAAGGAGGCTGACTTAGTGAGACTGGAGCCTCCTGCCCTCACTGGCCCAGCTCTCCCACACCACTGAGGAGGGGGTTCGGTTCCAGAAGTGAAGGCAGCAGACGGCAAGGAGACCTGTCCCCTTGGGCTGTCCGGCTCCAGCCTGCCATGCAGAGGGCCAGCAGCCACCCTGGCCTGCAGCCTGGGACCCAGCGAGCAGGCGCTCCAAGGGCCAGCTTTGCTCTGGGCTCCTCAGTAGACCAAGCTCCATAAGTGACTCTGCACAAACCAAGGGTGGGGGCTCCATGGGGGAGCCTGTGTTCAGTTCAGTTGCTCAGTCGTGTCTGACTCTGCGACCCCATGGACTCCCCGTCTATCACCAACTCCCAGAGTTTACCCAGACGCATGTCCATTGAGTCGGTGATGTGATCCAACCATCACATCCTCTGTCTTCTCCTTCTCCTCCCACCTTCAATCTTTCCCAGCATCAGAGTCTTTTCAGATGAGTCAGCTTTCACATCAGATGGCCGGAATATTGGAGTTTCAGCTTCAACATCAGTCCTTCCAATGAGTATCCAAGACTGATTTCCCTTAGGACGGACTGGTTGGATCTCCTTGCAGTCCAAGGAACTCTCAAGAATCTTCTCCAACACCACAGTTCAAAAGCATCAGTTCTTCAGTGCTCAGCCTTCTTTATGGTCCAACCCTCACATCCATACGTGACCACAGGAAAAGCCATAGCCTTGACTAGATGGACCTTTGTTAGCCAGGGTCAACCCTTTGTTCTTACTTCCTCTCCCAGACCACAGTTACTGGGCTCCCCCAGATACCCAAGCCAGCAAATTTACCGAGCAAAGTGCCTAGAGAAAAGGCCCAGCAATGCAACTCAGAGGCACCCCTGGAAAAAAGCATCACCCAAAAATGCACTAAATTAAGACTTAATTGCTAGAAATCACTTTTAATTACTAAAAATTATCACAAATTACTTGTTGAATAGACATATTCTTTCACCACCATTAATAATTTAAAATAGCTAATTGCATGTAATTGGGAGTAATTTTTGCTCTTTGGTGAGAGGCAAGGTGCTGTGTTCTGCTACCTGGCCAGGCTGGGCCTCCCTCCAGGTGCCTCCGTGGCCAGCGCCCCCGGGCCGGGTCTCCCAGGAGAAAAGGCAGCCAGCAGGGCCAGGTGGCCACTGCCTCCCCCCGATGAGGGTGCTGTCTGTCCAGAGAAACGTGTGGGTTTCAGAGCTCCTGGGGCATCAGCCTGCTCCTCCAGCCTCACCATGGATGCTTCCAGCAGGACGGGGCTCCTTCACAGATGCAACTGCTCATGGGTGAGGCAGCAGGAACCAGCTGCCTCCCACAGGTTGCCTTCCCCCAGAAGAAAGGGGTTCAAGGTCAAGGGTCACCACTGATTCAGTCACTGTGGTTGAGGAGACCACCACCTCCTGATCTGACTAAACCCAAGCCAGTGGGACCACCTGTGTATACAAAGCCGGGAGGGGCTGGTGGAATTCCAGCCCAGGGAACATGAGGCTTTGATGTGTCTGTGCAGACGTGGCTGCTGGGTTCTTCCACTCCTGATCCACAGTCTTGGGTCGTCCACAGGCCCTGGATCCATGGCCCTGGGTCCACGGGCCTGGATCCATGTGCCCTGGGTCCATGGCCCTGGGTCCACGTGCCTGGGTCCACGTGCCCTGCGTCCATGTGCCCTAGGTCCATGGGCTCTGGATACATGTGCCCTAGGTCCATGGCCCTGGGTCCACGGGCCCTGGGTCCACGTGCCCTAGGTCCATGGGCCTGGGTCCACGGGCCCTGAACCCATGGGTCCTGGTTCGCAGCCTTCCCAGCCAGTGGCCTGAGCAGAAGGTGAAGCTCAGAGAAGCCATGCTTTCTCCTCAATGTGCCAGTTGGTAGCTGAAGATGCCCTGTCCACCCGGGGAGGCCCTGTGCAGGACAGGATGGCTCGCTCGGGCCTGCAGGGCTCTAGCCCTCTGCTGGAGGAGGCAGGGGAGTGTGTGTTGTGGGGGAGGCCCCCAGCTTCCATGCTTCACCTGCAAATTCCAGACACTCTTATGACCCCAAAGACTCCAGCTTCCACCACAAACCATTTTCATGTATTTAATTGGCTCTCTCTGGGGAATGTTTTTGAAACTAGCTCTTTGAAGACTTTTCATTGTGGTGCTGAGATAAAACTCGAAAGAGCAGGAGTTTATCGCGAGAGGAATGAGCAGATAAAATGAGAAGCAGGAGATGAAAGGAGGAACGGACAACAAAAGCAGGTGCGTGAGGACGCAGCGCGGCCCGACGCGGCCCCGGGCCCCAGCCCTGATCGCAGAGCCGCTGCATTAACTCGACCAGGGGACAGTGCAGACCCCTTTCCTTCAAGGACCACATTATCAATGTAAAATTTTCCCAAACGCAGAACAACTGTGTTTTCTTCAGAGAGAGTTTAAGAAATGAAAAGCCAAGCCTAAGAGGAGGGGCATGAAGTGGGGGGCAGCCGCAGGAGGAGCCCCAGAGCCGCCGGCCGCGTGGGGTCCTGGCGCTGCAGTGGCCCCGGCTTCCCCTGAGGGCACGTGGCCCAGCTCACTGTCCTCCCCTGGAGAACGGGGCCGCCAGCCGGCCCCGAGGCTGGCAGGGGCTGCCCCACAAAGCACCACCCTACCAACCGAGACAGGGGCCCAAGCCCCCATCAGACACACGCAGGGGGGCGCTGGTCCGGAGCCATGTGCTGGCCCCAGAGGACTGGCTCTTCTCCCCACATGCCTCCGAAGGTCACAGAACCTGCCCGGGAATCCAAGCCCCTCGGGGCCACTGCCCCCATCCGCACTCCTGGCAAAGACAGCCCTCGGTGCAGGCTGGTGAGTCAGTAACAGATAAACCAGGAGAAATCCTGATCGCTCTCCTGAGGTTCAAGGGTCTCAGGTGCCCGACCCCACACAGCGCGTCTCGGCTAACGGGATGCAAGGCCTGGCCGCTGCCTCCCGGCCACCGCCTCCCAGCTCCGTGGCCTGGTGGAAATGCTCAGCCGTCCAGGGTGAGCGGATGCTGCCTTCTGCGAGCAGGCCCTGGCCTCAGCCTAGTGAGAGCCCCAGAGCCTGCCCTGAAAGGTTTTCGTGCGGTCACGTCGCACCTGTTGACGGAGAGCCTATGGCTCGCGATCCGGCTGCCCCCGCACGGCTCCTTCCTGCAGCAGCAAATCAGACCGCAGTAGGCGCCTGCCTGGAAAGCTTCGGACGCCTTTCTGCTGTTTCTGCACAGCGCAAGCTGCACATAATCCTAAAAACAACACCCGAGTCACCTGCCTTTTCCTGCCGTCTGGGGAAGTGACTGATCAAAAGCAGAGAGGAAAGCACGCTTAGCTTCTGAAGCCTGAGGTGAGGCAGACGGCCCGGGAACAGAGCGCCTCTTCAGGGCGAACAGGACGCAGTTTTCACGCAGCACAGGAGCAGCAGAGCTGGGCTTCGTGGTCCCAGCCCGGCCGGGAGGGGTCTCCACTGCCCCCACAGGGCCAGCCCTGCCCCGTGCTCCTCCCAGGGCACGCACCCCGCCCTCCCGTGGGCCTTCACGACTCTCTGCTGCGGTCCGGCCATGTTACTCTGCACTGTTGACCGTGTCTGACCGGCCGAACACTTCTGAGGGCTCTAGACAGAGTCGTGGGACGGAACTGGACGCGTTTGTAGGTCTGGGAGATAATGGAGGTTTCGTTCATGCAAGTGTTTACTTTCGTTTCGTTTTGTTTTCCAGTCTAAGGTCTAGGACCCTCCAACCCTCCCACTTTTAGTTCAGTTCAGTCGCTCAGCCGTGTCCAACTCTTTGTGACCCCATGGACTGCAGCACACCAGGCCTCCCTGTCCATCACCAACTCCCAGAGCTTGCTCAAACCCATGTCCATTGAGTTGGTGATGCCATCCAACCGTTTCATCCTCTGTCGTCCCCTTCTCCTCTCATCTTCAATCTTTCCCAGCATCAGGGTCTTGTGCAATGAGTCAGCTCTTCGCATCAGGTGGCCAAAGTACTGGAGTTTCAGCTTCAACATCAGTCCTTCCAATGAACACCTGGACTGATCCCACTTTGCTTTGGTGAATAAACTAGATTTTGGTTGGTTTCTAGTGTTTTACAAAAGGTGTTTGTCCACCTCTTTTTGTCTTGAAACTTGAGATTTGATGGGGTAAGAAAAAGCCCTGTGTCAAGAACGCAGCCCGGAACAACCGTGACGGGCGCTGCCAGCATCTCTGGGGCTGGGCTTACTGCTTCTGGCCTGTAAGGATCCTTCAGAGGCTGAACCCAGTCTTAGAAGAAAGTCTCTGCCTGCACCCACGTTTCTGCGCTTTGTAATTCAGTTCTTGCGCTCAAATAAAAGTGACTTCATATAGCTTTGCCATCCACTCATATGGCCAGCTAACAGCCCCAGAACCCTACGCGACCACAGAGTTTAACTGGAGATGAGGGGGAGAGGAATAAGGGGAGGAGGGCAAACGAGAGGCCCAGACATCAATTTGCAATTATCCGCCCGGCAAGGCTAAAGGCTTTCGTTTGATAAGGCAAGTAACGTGCAAGCCTGCAATGTAAATTATTTCAAAGAATAAAAGCCTGATTGCCTCCATGACCCATATTGCTTTTAGTGAGGCTTAAGACAAAATTACATTCCATACAGCCCATAAACGGGTCACTGCTCTCAGAAATGCGGGTTTTGGCACCATCTGGGAAGCGTCCAGGTTTCTGGGGGTCTCCGCTTCTGCCTCTGCTGTGACATCCAGTTCTCTTGAGGGTGAAGACTGTTGTGTTGGACAGAAAGACCTCACTCCAGGGCGTTCAAAGGTAGATGGCCACCTGCCTGCCTCCCCGTCCGTCACACCCTGAGCCAAGCCTTCAGTCAGCTTGTTAAATTTTAGTTCAGATGAAGTCTACCTGACCTCATATGACAAAATTAAAAGAAAATCTCTAACTTGCCTCAGAAGAAAATGCAGGCTTTAAAGTGTTCAAAGTTAAGAAATCTAGCTTTAATTATAAGAACAGTATACAGTTTGTCAATATTTCTTGAACCTATTGGGATAGCTAGGCATCTCCTAAGAGATAAGAACTTGCCTCTCAAATACGTATGTTAATGAATAAGAATGGCTCTGGTGTCCCCCAGAGCGGCGACGCTTCTGGGAGACTTCTGTCTGCAGTTCCGGGTCTTTTGTGCAACCTCAAGCTTCACCCAGGGCTCACCTCAGGTGACAGGGCGCCCTTTCCACCATGACGGCAGGTCATGCGATCCCAGCCATTCACCCCAGAGAGACACACTGCGGCCTCAGAAATGCGTCTGCGTCATGTCCAAAGGTTGCAGGGACCACCCCCCCCCCCCACACACACACACCGGGCCCGGGGCAGAACAGGACGGGGGTGAGCCAGAGCAGAGAGCCTGGCGAGGACGAGTGATGGAGATCCTGGGGGGACCCCAGGGCACACGTCCACGGGCACCCTCTGGCTGAGACCTGAGGCGGGTGTCCACGACTGGCCTTGTCAGCACCTTCTTGTATTTCCATGGTAACCGGCTTGTTCGCAGACAGCTGGTGCCACCTACAAGTCACACTGTTGACTCTCAGACACAGGACCAAGGTGGTTGGAGGGTGAGTCTGTGCTGATGACCCCGAGCCCCCTCAGTCCCTCCCCTCACGGTCACTGACCATCTTTCTGCAGCATCTGATGGGGCAGAACCTGTGGTCTCTGGCCCCTGTGCCCCTGCCTGGGGCTCCCACCCCAACAGACGTGCTGCTGAGGCCCCCAGAGGCCAGGATGGGGGCCTGGCGAGGGCCGTGCAGATGGCAACACACTGGGAGCCCTCAAGTGTCACAGGAAAATCACTCTGCCCCCTCCACAGACACAGGGCCTTCCGGTTTCCCTGCTCCTTCAGGGGAATGCTGAGAACGCAATGTGCACACAAGCTGACTCTCAGAACCGTGCCCCAGAGGAGCAGGGGCGCAACCAGTACCGCCTCTGGAATCACAGCTCTAAGGGGAAGGGCGGGGAGCTTCAGAAACCATGGCGTTTTCTGTTCTAACCACAGGGCAGCTCTCTCTTCTTTTCAGGCCGGTACCATTTAGCTATGAGCTCTCTGGTGTTCACATGTCTGCCCTGGGGTCAGGATCTGAAATGTTCCAAGGACGTGTCGCTGAAAGGGAGCCTGCAGAGAATGCTTTGAGAAGGCCCCTCTGCAACATCGATGAGGTCGCCAAGGTGTTCGGCTGGGCACTGTCTTTCCTTCCGGTTCAGCAACCCTCAGCCCAGGACACAGCAAGCTCCTTCGACCATTCTTTCTACTTCTTCAGAGACACAGAGGCATTTGTCTTGGAAGAATCTTCACTGAATTGAGGCTCTCGTTGCAAAACCCACCAATAAGGAGGGGTTCTTTAGAGCCAGTAAGGAAATGTTACAAGTGAATATGGACCTAGAAGAATATAAGGTTCAGGGCTTTCTTGCCAAACAGGAGATGATGGCCACTGCTCAGGTTCACAAAGACTCCTGCAGAGTCAGGGTTCCACGTGCCCTGCGGCTGGGCCGGAACGGCCTGCAGCGGCCGCGCCTCGCCTCTGGGAGCCAGTGACAGGCTTGGGGAGTCATCACATCAGCGCAGTCTGGGGACCGCGTGCATTCCCCACTGCGTGTGCAGACTGCGCTCGTGGAATCCTCAAAGACAACTTCCTGAAAATTTAGGCTAGTGACTTTTCAACAATTATAAGCTTATTCAAATACGACCTTTCTGAGTCAGTCTTACTGGTTTACGGTTTTTTTAATCGCTTTTGCACATTTCTCAGAACAAGTCATCATAGTTTCCTCTTGCAGTTTTTAAACTCAGCTCACCGAGATGCCCCTTCCCCCAGTAAATGCGTATGTGTGCCCTTTAATTACTATTGTTGGTCAAACAGAGGCCTGTCTCAGGTGTCTCTTCAAAGAACCAGGCGTTCTGTTTGTCTGTTTCTGTGATGCTTGCCTTCCCATCTGTTTCTCCTTTTCTGCTGTCCCTCTTTCTAATGTCTTTTGCTTGGTCTTTTGGCCTTTTTATTCTTTATTATGAAATGTTTCAGGGGACCACCGAGGAATAAAGTAACCTACGGAAGAGCCCGAGGACATCACTGACTTGTGGAAGAAATGAACCATTGCTGAGGGTGCCCCTCTCTTCTTCTCCCCCGGAGCTGACGCTGTCCGGCTCCCAAACTCCACGCCCCCCCTGCCCCGTGACTGTGCCTGTGTGCGCAAGCTCTCCTAAACAGCGCACGGAGCGGCTGCTCTTGACCTCATACACTCCCGCCCAGTGCTTCAGCGGCTCCCCAGCCCCGAGACGAGACACGCGGCTCCGGTGCCTCCTGGCGGCTGTGGTGCTGAATTTCTCTCTGGCTGAGGGCTGTTGAGGGCACTCTCGTTTGACTGCTGTTAGGACAGCCGTGGCACTGACCGTTCAGTTCAGTCAGTTCAGTTCAGTCGCTCAGTCGTGTCCAACTCTCTGCAACCCCACGTATCGCAGCACGCCAGGCCTCCCTGTCCTTCACCAACTCCCGGAGTTCACTCAGACTCGTGTCCATCGAGTCAGTGATGCCATCCAGCCATCTCATCCTCGGTCGTCCCCTTCTCCTCCTGCCCCCAATCCCTCCCAGCATCACAGTCTTTTCCAGTGAGTCAGACCGTTAGGGACAGGCTTTTCCTAGAGCCCAGAACGCAGCCAGGAACACCTGCACATGGAGGGCTTTGGGGAGGACTTGCACACAATCACTGTGTTGCCATTGCCAAACAGCATTGAGATGGTTTCATCAGCAGCGTCTAAGAATTTCCGATTTGCCCCGGATTCTGGCCCACACTTGAGGTTGTCAGTCTTTCCCTTTGCCAGTCTGAACAGTTAATGAAATAGAATCTTGTGATTTGAGCCTCACCTTCTGGGATCTCTGGTGAGCCTGAGCGGCCTCCGTTTCCTCCTGGCTGGCGTGCGTTCCTCGGGGCTGGGCGCCAACGCCATCCGGTGCACATCAGGGGGTCCCTTCTCCACACCCCCTCTTGCAGTGCCCCCCAGACGCTCTCTGTCTCGATGCTCCAGTCCCTTCTCGCCCTGCTCCTCCTCGGTTTGCCCCTCAGCATCTTTTCTGGGGCCTGCGCCACTCCTGAGATAAGTGCTTTAGACGCGCCTCCGGCTTGTGAGACGGTGCCTCTGGCTTGTGAGACGCGCCTCTGGTTTGTTAGTAGGGAGTTTGGTTTCCATTTGTCATTTCTCCCCTTGCTCTTCGCTACAGCTTCAGGGCACATACAATTCCTGGCGACAGTCAGCTCTCGGAGTCTGGAAGGACTCCCTGCTGTTCCCGCCACCCTTGCCGCTGCTGTTGAGGCGTGGCCTGAACATCACCCTTCCCCAGGCCGTTTGTCTCTTCTCTTGGGCCTTGGCCTCCTGCTGCCCACTACGATGTATCCCACCTGACTGTCCAGTTTGGAACATCCTGCTGGGAACCCATGACCTCCAGCGACACACAGCCTGGCACCTCCTTGCCCTTCTGGGGTCTCTGCCACCATTCCTGTCTCCAGCCCTTTGGGAGCTCACACAGGACGCCACCTGGACAGGCTGTCCCTTCCCAGCCCCGCACATTTCCACCCCTGTTGCTCTGGACACCGCACTTGGCATCATCTCTCCAGACCCACGCTGCACCTCAACGACCCCCACTTGATGGGCATCTGACCAGCCATCTGATCCATCCACAGAGTCTCTAGCTTCCAGGCCCACATTTGCTGTTTCCGTAAGCTCTGGTAATTTTGTTTTACCCTCTCATTCCCTTCTCATTCTGCTGCATCCTTTCATTATTGCTTGCATCGTCCTTAATTATCTCAGACACTGAATGGGCAGTCTCTTCCACCCTGCTCCATGATTTCTGTTCTATCTGATTCTTTCATCTGCTGCTTCTTCTGGCTCATCCTATTGGGTTATTTCTTCCTGTGATCTTTACTTTTTGATCATTTAAATCAGGATTTCCAGCTCACCCCAGATCCAAAGTCAGGAAGGCGTGGCCTCCACTTGCCTCTGAGACCTCAGCAGTTGGAAAACTGTCCAATAAACACAGTCTTCTGAGAAGGCGTGCACAAACACGGATGCAGAAATGCCAACCTTCAGAGTAACTTCAGAGGCTTTCTTCAAGAACTGCCTTCATAATTATCTGTAAATAGCGCATATTCTTTATTGTATAATGTTTCTCACCGAAAGGCTTCCGGATTGTTTTGCTTAACTCCAAGGCACATTTAGAGGTCTTAAAATCGCCATATATTTTCCCACATAAACTGCTCTTCTTCAGTGAATATTTAAGCAGGCGGATTGGGCTCTGGCCACATTTTCAAGTGCAGCCTCCATAGTGCCATTAGCAGAGGGAGCTCAGCTGGGAGTAAGCACGTGACAGCCTCTCAGGACCCGCCCTGGAGCTGGCCACTCTCCAGCGGTCAACACCTGGATCAGTCCAACCGTTAGGGACAGGCTTTTCCTAGAGCCCAGAACGCAGCCAGGAACACCTGCACATGGAGGGCTTTGGGGAGGACTTGCACACAATCACTGTGTTGCCATTGCCAAACAGCATTGAGATGGTTTCATCAGCAGCGTCTAAGAATTTCCGATTTGCCCCGGATTCTGGCCCACACTTGAGGTTGTCAGTCTTTCCCTTTGCCAGTCTGAACAGTTAATGAAATAGAATCTTGTGATTTGAGCCTCACCTTCTGGGATCTCTGGTGAGCCTGAGCGGCCTCCGTTTCCTCCTGGCTGGCGTGCGTTCCTCGGGGCTGGGCGCCAACGCCATCCGGTGCACATCAGGGGGTCCCTTCTCCACACCCCCTCTTGCAGTGCCCCCCAGACGCTCTCTGTCTCGATGCTCCAGTCCCTTCTCGCCCTGCTCCTCCTCGGTTTGCCCCTCAGCATCTTTTCTGGGGCCTGCGCCACTCCTGAGATAAGTGCTTTAGACGCGCCTCCGGCTTGTGAGACGGTGCCTCTGGCTTGTGAGACGCGCCTCTGGTTTGTTAGTAGGGAGTTTGGTTTCCATTTGTCATTTCTCCCCTTGCTCTTCGCTACAGCTTCAGGGCACATACAATTCCTGGCGACAGTCAGCTCTCGGAGTCTGGAAGGACTCCCTGCTGTTCCCGCCACCCTTGCCGCTGCTGTTGAGGCGTGGCCTGAACATCACCCTTCCCCAGGCCGTTTGTCTCTTCTCTTGGGCCTTGGCCTCCTGCTGCCCACTACGATGTATCCCACCTGACTGTCCAGTTTGGAACATCCTGCTGGGAACCCATGACCTCCAGCGACACACAGCCTGGCACCTCCTTGCCCTTCTGGGGTCTCTGCCACCATTCCTGTCTCCAGCCCTTTGGGAGCTCACACAGGACGCCACCTGGACAGGCTGTCCCTTCCCAGCCCCGCACATTTCCACCCCTGTTGCTCTGGACACCGCACTTGGCATCATCTCTCCAGACCCACGCTGCACCTCAACGACCCCCACTTGATGGGCATCTGACCAGCCATCTGATCCATCCACAGAGTCTCTAGCTTCCAGGCCCACATTTGCTGTTTCCGTAAGCTCTGGTAATTTTGTTTTACCCTCTCATTCCCTTCTCATTCTGCTGCATCCTTTCATTATTGCTTGCATCGTCCTTAATTATCTCAGACACTGAATGGGCAGTCTCTTCCACCCTGCTCCATGATTTCTGTTCTATCTGATTCTTTCATCTGCTGCTTCTTCTGGCTCATCCTATTGGGTTATTTCTTCCTGTGATCTTTACTTTTTGATCATTTAAATCAGGATTTCCAGCTCACCCCAGATCCAAAGTCAGGAAGGCGTGGCCTCCACTTGCCTCTGAGACCTCAGCAGTTGGAAAACTGTCCAATAAACACAGTCTTCTGAGAAGGCGTGCACAAACACGGATGCAGAAATGCCAACCTTCAGAGTAACTTCAGAGGCTTTCTTCAAGAACTGCCTTCATAATTATCTGTAAATAGCGCATATTCTTTATTGTATAATGTTTCTCACCGAAAGGCTTCCGGATTGTTTTGCTTAACTCCAAGGCACATTTAGAGGTCTTAAAATCGCCATATATTTTCCCACATAAACTGCTCTTCTTCAGTGAATATTTAAGCAGGCGGATTGGGCTCTGGCCACATTTTCAAGTGCAGCCTCCATAGTGCCATTAGCAGAGGGAGCTCAGCTGGGAGTAAGCACGTGACAGCCTCTCAGGACCCGCCCTGGAGCTGGCCACTCTCCAGCGGTCAACACCTGGATCAGTCCCAGGGTATCCCTGGTTTTGAAACCAAAGTGGGAAGGCTCATTAATGGAGGAAACTAACGTTCACCACCATCTCCAGAAGAAGCCAGACTAAAACACGGAATTGTTCTGCTCTGTCTTGACTCACTTAATAGAAAATTAACTCTTCAAGAGAACTCACATTAATCTAGAGTGAACCATGAAATCTAAGGATGCCTGATAGACCACTGGCTGGCTCTGGAATGCTTCCCTGGCCTGTGTGTGATTTCAAGCCGTGCACAGTGGCTCTGGGCCAAGCTCTCAGCCATGCTGGAGCGCGTCAGGGTCAGGAGCAAACGTGTCAGGGGCAGGTCGACCACCAACCTGTCTGGCAGGGTCCCCATCACCTACATGTGGGGGCCTTCTCCAATGGCTGCCCACTCCTGCTGGCCACATGTGTAAAAACTCACAAAGCCGGGAACCTCTTTCCAGCTCCGAGGAGTGGGCCTGTGCCCACTCCCGACCTCTGGCAGTGGCCTTAGCAGGCCCCTTAGTCTCCTCCCCACATACTTGACCTTCCTGCTTCAAACCAGGTGCTCTTACAGGCAAGGGGCAAAGCCGTTAAAAGAAGGCCCTTCTGGCCCCACAGCCACCCCCACTGGTGCTCCCCACCACGCCCCCTCAGCCCTGCATTCTGCCCTACACACCCCACCTGTGCCCCACGCTGCCTGTGCGCAGCCCCAGCAGTGCACCCCACCCCCAGCCCACCTGCATGGAGCTCGTGGCAAGCCCACCGGGGGATGCGCCTCCTCTCCCACCCTCACGGCCTCCCCCACCTCACGCCCCCTCCTCCAGTTAGAGCCACTGCGAGTCCTGCAGACGCCTCTCCCAGAGTCAGCCTCCAGGGGCTCCTGGGCTCAGGTGGGCAGCACACGGCCCCATTCCTCTGGGAGCACATCTTCCCAGAGCCAGAGTCAAGGGATCTATGTTCTAAGTGAAACCTGGGACGCTTTCGCAGCAAGCAACTGCTGTCCCTCTGGGCCACAGACGCTGCCTCTGAAATTAGGAGGTGGGTCCAGGCAGAAGTAAGTGCTCCAAGAGACGCACGCTCAGTGACTGTGTGTGTGTGTGGGGGGCGGGGGGAATTTGGTGCCCACTGCCCTCCTTGTCTGCTCACACTGTGGACTCGGAGACACCCTCGACTCAGAACCCAGGGCCTCCCAGAGACCAGCTCTGTAGCGCCCATAACCGCTTCCCACGCATAAAGCAGGCAGCAGTGTTCTGAGAAACAAACCTCCCAGGGCTCCATCTCTGATTCCTGCCCTTGATGCTGAGTGAGGACCTGCAAGGAGGGGCCGGTAGGGCGCCTGGTCCTCACGCCCACCGGGAGCCCCGGGTGAGGATGCAGGCGAATCAGTAAGTGATGCAGAGCGCCTCCCCCGTCTAACATCTCCGAGCGTGCGCACACATCCGAGCTTATTGGAGTTGGATAGCTGGTGATTTGGGGTGTGAATTATATGCTCTTGTTGGTACTAATTTGTTCAATCGTGTCCGACTCTTTGCACCCCCATGGACTGTAACCCGCCAGGCTCCTCTGTCCATGGGACTCTCCAGGCAAGAATGCTAGAGTGGGTTGCCATGCCCTCCTCCAGGGGGTGTTCGGACTCAGGGATCAAACCTGTGTCTCCTGCACTGCAGGCAGATTCTTAACCAGTGTGCCGCCCACTTGCATTTAAAACCAGAATTGCACAGTATGAAGATGAGTGATAAAAGTCTATGCTAATAATTCTTCTTGACTCAGAATGACCCTGAACAGCAAGTATAAATGCCAGAGCAGGTGGAGGGGACACACGACTCCTCTGTTCTGCGTGGTCCCTCCCCTGCCTGCCCTGGCGTCGGCCATCTGTACCACAGGCCGAGCGTGCGCAGACCCCCCTCTTCCGCTGCGTGGGGGCCGTGGGAGGTGCAGGCCTAGCATGCGCGGACTCCCTTGCCCTTCCTGGGCGTGGGGCCTTCGAGCTGGAGCTGACAGAGTATGCGCAGACTCGCCTGCCGGTCCCCGGCTCGGGCCTTCAGAGGCGCAGGCCGAGCATGCGCAGACGTTAGCCCTGCCCAGGTCTGCTCCTGGGCTAGGTGATGAGATGCTCTGCGCTGAGATACTCTGTGCGGAGATACCCCATGCCCCTGCCTTCCTTTAAGGAACTGCTTGTGCTAGTTTGTTGGAAGAGTGTGTTTGCTATGACCAGTGCGTTCTCTTGGCAAAATTCTATTAGCCTTTGCCCTGCTTCATTCTGCATTCCAAGGCCAAATTTGCCTGTTACTCCAGGTGTTTCTTGACTTCCTACTTTTGCATTCCAGTCCCCTATAATGAAAAGGACATCTTTTTTGGGTGTTAGTTCTAAAAGGTCTTGTAGGTCTTCATAGAACCGTTCAACTTCAGCTTCTTCAGTGTTACTGGTTGGGGCATAGACTTGGATTACTGTGATACTGATAGTTTGCCTAGGAAACGAACAGAGATCATTCTGTCGTTTTTGAGATTGCATCCAAGTACTGCATTTCAGACTCTTTCATTGACCATGATGGCTACTCCATTTCTTCTGAGGGATTCTTGCCCGCAGTAGTAGATATAATGGTCATCTGAGTTAAATTCACCCATTCCAGTCCATTTTAGTTCACTGATTCCTAGAATGTCGATGTTCACTCTTGCCATCTCCTGTTTGACCACTTCCAATTTGCCTTGATTCATGGACCTGACATTCCAGGTTCCTATGCAATATTGCTCTTTACAGCATCAGTTCTTGCTTCTATTACCAGTCACACGCACAGCTGGGTATTGTTTTTGCTTTGGCTCCATCCCTTCATTCTTTCTGGAGTTATTTCTCCACTGATCTCCAGTAGCATATTGGGCACCAACTGACCTGAGGAGTTCCTCTTTCAGTATCCTATCATTTTGGCTTTTCATACTGTCCATGGGGTTCTCAAGGCAAGAATACTGAAGTGTTTTGCCATTCCTCCCTCCAAGTGGGCCTTAGAAAGCATCACTACCAACAAAGCTAGTGGAGGTGATGGAATTCCAGTTGAGCTGTTTCAAATCCTGAAAGATGATGCTGTGAAAGTGCTGCACTCAATATGCCAGCAAATTTAGAAAACTCAGCAGTGGCAAAAGGACTGGAAAAGGTCAGTTTTCATTCAAATCCCAAAGAAAGGCAATGCCAAAGAATGCTCAAACTACCACACAGTTGTACTCATCTCACACGCTAGGAAAGTCATGCTCAAAATTCTCAAAGCCAGGCTTCAGCAATATGTGAACAATGAACTTCCAGATGTTCAAGCTGGTTTTAGAAAAGGCAGAGGAACCAGAGATCAAATTGCCAACATCCCCTGGATCATGGAAAAAGCAAGAGAGTTCCAGAAAAACATCTATTTCTGCTTTATTGACTATGCCAAAGCCTTTGACAGTTTGGATCACAATAAACTGGAAAATTCTGAAAGAGATGGAAATACCAGACCACCTGACCTGCCTCTTGAGAAACGTGTATGCAGGTCAGGAAGCAACAATTAGAACTGGACATGGAACAACAGCCTGGTTCCAAATAGGAAAAGGAGTACATCAAGGCTGTATATTATCACCCTGCTTATTTAACTTCTATGCAGAGTACATCATGAGAAACACTAGGCTGGAAGAAGCACAAGCTGGAATCAAGATTGCTGGGAGAAATATCAATCACCTCAGATACGCAGATGACACCATCCTTATGGCAGAAAGTGAAGAGGAACTAAAAAGCCTCTTGATGAAAGTGAAAGAGGAGAGTGAAAAAGTTGGCTTGAAGCTCAACATTCAGAAAACGAAGATCATGGCATCCGGTCCCATCACTCCATGGGAAATAGATGGGCAAACAGTAGAAACGGTGTCAGACTTTCTTTCTTTTTTTTTTAATCTTCTAAATAAAAAGCTATATTCTTCTTACAGCAAAAAGAAAGCTTGTTCTGAATACTGAAGTTGTAACTATCTAAAAATTAAACTGTACTATACCAAGTATTGCTAGTCTCCATTATTCTATGAAAATTATAACAAAATATACCACATTAATGTGCCTTATAGGAGTAAAATGCCATTAAACATGCAACTTGAACATCTTATAACATTCAGATAAAAAAATGTAAGATATGAATAGGGAAAAAGTGATTTGTATGTTTGTATTTAAATAAGTTCTAGGTAATTCAGAGACTGTTAGTCCCATTTTATATGGAAAAAAAAGAGAGAGAGAGATTAAGACATCAGAATCAGCAGGGGGATTTTTAAGAACTGCTGAAGGCAGACCTGTCATGAAAGTGCTTAGGTTAGGCTCTTTGGGGTAAGGCCCAGACGTCCTCTTTTTTGAGGCCTCCTGAGTTATGCTGTGTGAGCCAAGGCTGAGACATGCTCTGGAGACAGAATAGCTCACTTTCTGCATGCACAGTGATGCAGTGGGTACTCCCACCAAGGAGAGGGCCATGGGTTACACAGGCATTCGTGTATACGTTGGGCAACTGGGAGGACACATTTTCTCTCATATACACAGAGGGTGGATAGAAATCAGTTCAGTGATCAACTGACTTTGGGGAGATGGATGCGGCGGTGGCAGCAACGTTTTAGATAATCCCCAATTGCCACATAAAAGTAGAGATAAGGACTAGGTAATGAGCAAAACCCAGGAGCATATTTAAATCAGATCTAAGTGAAGTCATCTCCAAGGACAGGTCCCCAAAACAATGTCCAGAAAAAGGACCGGAGAGGAGAAACTTCAAGAAGCCAGTTCTGGGCATGGTAAAAATGGCAGTCCTTAGTAAAATAAAATAATGTGAAAACCATCAAAGATGGTAAAAATCAGCCTTTTCAAAACTCTGGAAATCAAAGTTCAGTTCAGTTCAGTTAACTTGCTCAGTCGTGTCCGACTCTTTGCGACCCCATGAATCGCAGCACACCAGGCCTCCCTGTCCATCACCAACTCCCGGAGTTCATTCAGACTCGCGTCCATCGAGTCTGTGATGCCATCCAGCCATCTCATCCTCGGTCGTCCCCTTCTCCCGCCCCCAATCCCTCCCAGCATCAGAGTCTTTTCCAATGAATCAACTCTTCGCTTGAGGTGGCCAAAGTACTGGAGTTTCAGCTTCAGCATCATTCCTTCCAAAGAAATCCCAGGGCTGATCTCCTTCAGAATGGACTGGTTGGATCTCCTTGCAGTCTAAGGGACTCCCAAAAGTCTTCTCCAACACCACAGTTCAAAAGCATCAATTCTTTGGCGCTCAGCTTTCTTCACAATCCAACTCTCACATCCATACATGACCACAGGGAAAACCATAGCCCTGACTGGACGGACCTTAGTCAGCAAAGTAATGTCTCTGCTTTTGAATATGCTATCTAGGTTGGTCATAACTTTTCTTCCAAGGAGTAAGCGTCTTTTAATTTCATGGCTGCAGTCACCATCTGCAGTGATTCTGGAGCCCAAAAAAAGAAAGTCTGACACCGTTTCCACTGTTTGCCCATCTATTTCCCATGGANGTTGGTCATAACTTTTCTTCCAAGGAGTAAGCGTCTTTTAATTTCATGGCTGCAGTCACCATCTGCAGTGATTCTGGAGCCCAAAAAAAGAAAGTCTGACACCGTTTCCACTGTTTGCCCATCTATTTCCCATGGAGTGATGGGACCAGATGCCATGATCTTCGTTTTCTGAATGTTGAGTTTCAAGCCAACTTTTTCACTCTCCTCTTCCACTTTCATCAAGAGGCTTTTTAGTTCCTCTTCACTTTCTGCCATAAGGGTGGTGTCATCTGCATATCTGAGGTGATTGATATTTCTCCCAGAAATCTTGATTCCAGCTTGTGTTTCTTCCAGTCCAGCGTTTCTCATGATGTACTCTGCATATAAATAAGCAGGGTGACAATATACAGCCTTGATGTACTCCTTTTCCTATTTGGAACCAGGCTGTTGTTCCATGTCCAGTTCTAACTGTTGCTTCCTGGCCTGCATACCGATTTCTCAAGAGGCTGGTCAGGTGGTCTGGTATTCCCATCTCTTTCAGAATTTTCCACAGTTTCTTGTGATCTACACTGTCAAAGGCTTTGGCATAGTCAATAAAGCAGAAATAGATATTTTTCTAGAACTGTCTTGGTTTTACCATGATCCAGCAGATGTTGGCAATTTGATCTCTGGTTCCTCTGCCTTTTCTAAAACCAGCTTGAACATCAGGAAGTTCATGGTTCACATATTGCTGAAGCCTGGCTTGAAGAATTTTGAGCATTACTTTCCTAGCATGTGAGATGAGTGCAATTGTGCAGTAGTTTGAGCATTCTTTGGCATTGGCTGGCAGGAATCAGTAGGGGGGCAGCATTTACTCAAGAAATATGGCTGATTCTCAGTACAAGTCGTCAACTGACTGGCTTTGTAACCTGCCCTGTTCCCACCAGCCTCTGCAGCTCCGCCATAGCCTGGAACTGAACATCCGCAGCCAGAGCAGAAATGGAAGGCTGGCAGCCATGGGACAGGGCAGGCTGGGCTACCAGGGCACTGCCACCACTTGACCTGCCTGTGGTTCCCTAGTTGACCCAACATGCCTTTATTAAATCTGCTCACCGTGTGTGAAAGCCTCATCCCCAGGGCAGCTGCTGAGAACACATAGAGGAGGACTAAGCTGCTCAGCAGCTGAGGGCAGGGGCAGCTGTGGGGCAAACAGCAGACTAAGCAGAAGCTGTAGAGGAGAAAGTCAGCAACAAGATGCCCACCAGGCTCTGCAGAGCTCTCCACAGTCCTGGGACTCAGCATGTCCACATACATGTGCAAGACGGGGCATGTGCTCAGGAAAGACACGAGAAGCTCACCCCTGCGTGACGTTCAGGCTCTGAGCCGGTAGGAAGCCAGGCCGAGGCAGAGCTCCCCACTGCCTGGCTGAGCAGTGAGGGCCTGCCCAGCACAACAGAACTGAAAGGCCTAGAGACTTGGTTCCAAGTGTTCACGGGAACTGGGCCCATCATTTCTGATCGCTGAGCTAGCTGGGCGGAGACCTCAGGGGCCACTCGTGACACAGAGCACAGGCGTTAGAGCATTGGTTTGCCAGAGGCACTAAACAAACACAAGAAGCCTGGAGCGGGCACATCCAATCTCAAGGGCTGCCAGGCTGCCTCAGTCACGATGCCCAGATTCTAATGGAAATGTCGGGGACACGCACAGAAATGAGAAAGCACACTTCACACACAGAGGGGAAAAACAGTAATGAAAACTGCCCATAAGGAACTGGATGCTGAGCTTACTAGGCAGCTTAAAGGAGCTACTGTAAAGAAGAACCCAAAGGTGCCCTGTCTAAAGAATTCATGGAAAGAATGAGTCATCAAATGGAAAATATCAATAAAGAGATAAAATGATATTAAACAACAATAGAAAATGGAAAGTTCTCCAGAAGAGCTCAACCGTGGATCAGAGCAAGCAGAGAAAGAATCAGTAATCTTGAGTATAGTCATCAGAAGGTCTGAGGTTAAAGCTGAAGCTCCAATACTTTGGCCACCTGATGCAAAGAGCTGACTCATTTGAAAAGACCCTGATGCTGGGAAAGATTGAGGGCAGGAGGAGAAGGGGACGGCAGAGGATGAGATGGTTGGATGGCATCACCAACTCAATGAACATGAGTTTGGATAAACCCCAGGAGTTAGTGATGGACAGGGACGCCTGGCGGGCTGCAGTTCATGGGGTCACAAAGAAACGGACATGACTGAGCGACTGAACTGAACTGAACTGCAGACAGTCAGTTGAGATTATCCAGCTTGAGGAGCAGAAAGAAAAAGAGAATGATGAAAAATGAACAGAGCTGGTGAGGCATCATCAAATGTCCCAAACATACACATAATAGAAGCCTCGGATGGAGGAGAAAGAGAGGGGGGCAGAAAGAATATTTAAACAAATAATGACCCAAAGTCCCCAAATTTGATAAAACTATAAATCCAGACATCCATAAGCTTGAGAAATTCCAAGTAGGACAAACTCAAAGAGAGCCTCATCAGTATCAAACTGACAAAAGCAAAAGCGAGAACCCTGGAAGCACAAGAGAGGAGCAACTCATCCCATACAATGGATCCTCAACAGTGTCAGCAGCTAACTTTCACCAGAAACTGTGGAGACCACAGCGGTGAGATGACATGTTCAGACTCCTGAAAGAAAGACGGTCAGTCAAGAATTCTATGCCCAGCAAAGCTATCTTTCAAAATTAAGACAAGCAAAAACAGAGAATCCACTGCTCGTAGATGTTCCCTAAAATAAATATTAAAGGGATTGCTTCAGACAAAAACAAAAGGAAACTAGACAATAAATCATCCCAATGAAGAAATCATGAGCACAGTAAAAGGTAACTATGTGAGCAATGTTACTGACTGAATATGTATATTTTGTGTATCCAACTTTTCTTGCTTCCAAATTAAAAGCAACTACACAAGGCAATAATTATGAACTTGTTTTGAAAGATAGATATTGTATAAAAATATAATTTGTGTGACAATCAGTCCTTCCAAAGAATATTTAGGATTGTTTCCTTTAGGATTGACTGGTTTGATCTCCTTGCAGTCCAAGGGACTCCCAAGAGTCTTCTCAAACACCACAGTTCAAAAGCATCAATTCTTCAGCACTCAGCTTTCTTCACAGTCCAACTCTCACATCCATACATGACCACAGGAAAAACCATAGCCTTGACTAGATGGACCTTTGTTGGCAAAGTAATGTCTCTGCTTTTGAATATGCTATCTAGGTTGGTCATAACTTTCCTTCCAAGAAGTAAGAGTCTTTTAATTTCATGGCTGCAGTCACCATCTGCAGTCATTTTGGAGCCCCAAAAATAAAGTCTGTTACTGTTTCCATTGTTTCTCCATCTATTTGCCATGAAGTGATGGGACTGGGTGCCATGATCTTAGTTTTCTGAATGCTGAGTTTTAAGCCACATTTTTCACTCTCATCTTTTATTTTCATCAAGAGGCTCTTTAGTTCCTCTTTGTTTCTGCCATAAAGGTGGTGGTGTCTGCGTATCTGAGATTATTGTTATTTATCCCAGCAGTCTTGATTCCAGCTTGTGCTTCATCCAGCCCAGCATTTCACAGAAAGTGGCAACCCACTCCAGTATTCTTGCCTGGAGAATCCCACGGATGGAGAAGCCTGGTGGGCTGCAGTCCACGGGGTTGCAAAGAGTCAGACACGACTGAGTGACTTCACTTTCACTTTCATTCTGCGTGTAAGTTAAGTAAGCAAGGTGACAATATACAGCCTTGATGTACTCCTTTGTCAGTTTGGAACCAGTCCATTGATCCATCTCTGGTTCTAACTGTTGCTTCTTGACTAGCATACAAATTTCTGAAGAGGCAGGTAAGGTGGTCTAGTATTCCCGTCTCTTTAAGAATTTTCCATGGTTTATTGTGATCCACACAGTCAAAGGCTTTGGTGTAGTCAATAAAGCAGAAATAGATGTTTTTCTGGAATTCTCTTGCTTTTTCTATGATCCAAAGGACATTGGCAAATTGATCTTTGATTCCTCTGCCTTTTCTAAATCCAACTTGTACATCTGGAAGTTCTCAGTTGATGAACTGTTGAAGCCTCATTTGGAGAATTTTGAGCATTACTTTGCTAGTGTGTGAGATGAGTGCAATTGTGCAGTAGTTTGAACCTTCTTTGGCATTGCCTTTCTTTGGGATTGGAATGAAAATTGACCTTTTCCCGTCCTGTGGCCACTGCTGAGTTTTCCAGACTTGCTGGCATATTGAGTGCAGCACTTTAACAGCTGACAAATGGATAAACAAAATACAGTATATCCAGGCAACAGAATATTATTCAGCCTTAAAAGTGAGCGCAGCACTGACACACGCCCCAGAATGAACACAGCTTGAGAGCATGATGCCAAGGGGAAGGGGCCAGATGCGAGACAGCCATGCTTGTATGAGCTCATCTGCATGGAATACCCAAAGCAGTCCAATCCATTAAGAGAGGAGCCAGATCGCGGTAGCCAGGAGCACCGGGGCAGGGAGGTGGAGTGAGGACTGAGTCGCCGTTGAGGTTTAGTTCCTGATACTGGACAGTGGCGATGAGCATCTGAACATGATAAAAGCTACTGAACTATACGCCTCCAAAGGGCTCACTTGTGGCCTGCCAACTCTATCACGATAATGAAAAGAAGTAACCTGCCACGTGTTTTTTGACACTGCACACACACACACACACACACACACACAAGGGCAAGCTCCAGAGTTAGAAAAGCTTTAGGAGCCCAGCCTCTTTCTAAATGTTCAGGGAAACTAAGTTCACATTTTTTAAAAGGGAAAAAAAAAAAGACTATAGGCATCAAAGCCCATAACAAGTTGCCAGGAGGCAAGAAATAAAGGAAGGAACAGCAGCGTCACTGCCAGCAACGGGAAAGCAGGCCGCATGAAGCGACGGAGGGCAGCGACTTGGCTCCTGTGGGCTCGGGAGTCAACGCGGGTCCCGGGGAGACTGCAGCTCAGACTCACCGAGACACCGGGCCCCCAGGTCGACAGATACAGCCATGCACACCAGGGGGATGCCAAGTGCGCAGAGCAGAGGCCGAGACAGAGGCAAGGCGGGACTGCTCTCAGCACCAGCAGCTGGGGAGCGGCCAAGCAGGGGTCAAAGTTCAGCCCGCTGACCGGCGGGGCCACCCGCGCAGGCCGGGCACTGCGGCCACCGTCGCGCCAGGCCCCCTCTGCCGCCCGTGCTGGCTTCCTGCGTTCTGCTCCATTTCATTAGGGGTGTCTTCTCACTCTCTTTTAAGGAAATGTGACATTGTGTTAGATTTTTAATTTTTGCGTTTTTGTTTCTTACTTTTGACATACAGCTCAATATATCAGGAGATTCTTGCCAGGAAGTAAATCCAAAGTTGTTTTTATGACAGCAAATTACGTGCCAACAAGTGACATTTACATGCTGAATTTTAATGAAGTGTCAGAAGTGAAATGCATTTTTAAAAAATTTAATACATGAGAGAACAGTGTATCCACTCACGAAACAATGCTGCCAGCGGGAGACAGCAGTAGTAAATAAAGGTGAACGCCTTCTGTTCTTTCGTGTGTGTATTTATGTTCACAATTAAGCCCCATTTTCCCTTCTTCAAAAGGAAGGCTCCTGCCAGCCCTGCCAGCGCCGCCTTCGCTGGGACTGGGCCTGTGTTTCTGGGCCTGGCTGTGAAGAAGCGGGGCAGGGGAGACGCACCGCCTACTCTGCCCAACGCGGCCGAGCCCTCTGGATGGCAGGGAGGTTGCATCCTGAGGTCTTCCATGCGAGAGGGTGAAAACAGGATACCAACAACCCCCGACAAAGAGGGGGATGACTTTCCCCAGGAACCAGCATCGCACAGTACAAGAACTGCAGGTCTGACCTGCAGAAGCTGAGCCTCACACCCAGGGGCGATGGGAGTCTGGACGGGAGTCTACCCCTAAGGCCTGGGGCCGCCACCTCCAGCGGGGCTGGCCCGTGAGGGCAGAGGCAGGGAGGGCAGAGAGCCACAGCGTCAGCGGGCAGATGGGTCCAGAGAGAAACCCAAGATCATCTCCAGAAAGTGCTAAGGTATGCAGCTTAGGAGACCACAAGTATCCCCACGATGTTGCTTTCAACCAAGCCTATAGACTTTTATTTCACGTCTATACCTCCTGGCTTACCGGGGAAGTCCCCCAGTGCCTCGGGAACACAAGGCAATGTAATCTGCCACCAGGCACAGCAGCCGGGCCCATCCAGGCACTCCAGCACGCCCTCTGGTGGCCCAGCACCAGAAGCCGGAACGCTATCCCCGCCAGGACCCCAAGCCCCGCAGAGGCGCTCCAGCTCCGGCTTCTGGGGGAGGCGTCCACGCGGCTCCCAAGACACTGAGCACAACCTGCTCGGGGCTGGCTGGTGGGAGATAACTTAAAAACAGGGCACTCTCTGCTTTATTTAAAATGCACAGCCAACAAGAACAGACTATGAGGCACAGGGAACTCTGCTCCGTGCTGAGTGTCAGTCTGGATGGAAGGAGGGTTTCACGGAGAATGGATCATGTATATGTCTGGCTGGGTCCCTTCGCCGTTGACCTGAAATTGTTACAACACTGGTAATCGGCTACACTTCAACACAAAACTGTTGTTGTTCAGTTGCTCAGTCCTGTCTGACTCTGTGACCCCACTGACTGCAGCACGCCAGGCTTCCCTGTCCCTCATTATCTCCCAGAGTTTGCTCAGACTCATGTCCATTGAGCCGGTGATGCCATCCAGCCATCTCATCCTCTGTCGTCCCCTTCTTCTCCCGCCTTCAATCTTTCCCAAGGTCTTTTCCAATGAGTTGGCACGTTGCATCAGATGGCCAGAGTACTGGAGCTTCAGCTTCAACATCAGTCCTTCCAAAGACTATTCAGGATTGATTTCCCTTAGGACTGACTGGTTTGATCACCCTTCAGTCCAAGGGACTCTCAAGAGTCTTCTCCAATAGCACAATTTAAAAGCACAGTTCTCCAGCACTCAGCTTTCTTTATAGTCCAACTCTCACATCCAATCAGGACTACTGGAAAAAACACAGCCTTGACTAGGTGGACCTTTGTCAGCAAAGTAATGTCTCTCCTTTTTAATATGCTGTCCAGGTTGGTCATAGCTTTTCTTCCAAGGAGCAAGCGTCTTTTAATTTCATGGCTGCAGTCACCACCTGCAGTAATTTTGGAGCCCAAGAAAATAGAAAGTTTTTAAAAAACAGGTGTGTTCTGGGGGAGGGAGAGGAGTTCCACAGAAGGAATGGGTGTCCAAGGAGGGCTGAGTTGGGCTCAGGGAAGGACGTGGGTTCTGTTCCAGGCCCCGAGAGTGCATCTTGCCTGTCCCGTCGCTGGTGGTCACAGGGAGCCTCTAGACAGGCTCCCTTGAGGTGCGGCCATCTCCATCTGTCAGCGAGTCGGCCTGAAGCGCCGCCACCGCCACTACTGGCGAAAGGGAAGAGCTAGGGTGCCCCTGTGTCCTGAAAGGCACGGCCGCTCTTCTGGCGTCAGAGTTGATGCGCAGAGCTGACCAACTCAGCAGAAACTTTGCAACAGAGAGAAAATAGGTGGGTGTGAACTGGCTGATTCATGCATGCTAAGTCCCTTCAGCCATGTCCAGCTCTATGACCCCATGGACTGTAGCCCACCAGGCTCCTCTGTCCATGAGACTCCCCAGGCAAGAAGACTGGAGTGGGTGCCATGCTCTCCCCAGGGGATCTTCCCAACCCAGCGATCGAGCCTGCATCTCCTACACTGGCAGGTGGGGATCCCCTGGAGAAAGGATAGGCGACCCACTCCAGTATTCTTGGGCTTCCCTGGTAATGTAAAGAATCTGCCTGCAATGTGGAGACCTGGGTTCAGTCCTTAGGTCGGGAAGATCCCCTGGAGAAAGGAACAGACCCACTCTAGTATTCTTGCTTGGAGAATTCCATGGACAGAGGAGCCTGGCAGGTCAGTCCACAGGGTCACAGTCAGATGCAGCTGGGTGACTGTCACTCACTCTTCACCACTAGCGCCGCCTGGGAGGCCTGTGAGCTGGACAGCAGCTCCGAAGACCGGGGGCAGAGCATCAGTGGATGACCGCCAACATTCGGAAACACATTTACAACAGGTTTAAAGCACTTCACTTGATGCCATCGTCCGACCTTCATGATGGCCCTGTTTGATGTCCACATTCATCTGATGAAGAAATTGCACCTCTAAGAGCTTTAGTGAGTCCCCCACCGACCCCACCCTCACCGGCCACAGCTGCTGCTTGGAGACAGTCAATTACAAAACTAAGTGTGCTCTTACTGTGAGATCTGGTATTTACCCAAAGGTGCTGAAAACTCCTGTCCGCATGAAACCCTGCACACGGACGTTTACAGCAGCTCAATTCACCATTGCCAGTGGTTGGGAGCAATCAAGATGTCTTTCAGTGGGTCAGCTGGAAAACTGGTCCATTCAGAAAACTGACTGTCATTCAGCGCTAAAAATAAGTGAGCTATCAAGCCATCAAAAGTCACGGAAGGAGCTTCCAAGCACACGCCTAGGTGAAAGAAGTCAGTCTGAACAGGTTACACACCACTTGATCCCAGCTATGTGACGTTCTGGAAACAGCAGTGGGAAGGGGAGTGGCTGCCAGGACGCGGGGAGCGGAGGGACGACCAGGCGCACATGGGGCCCTTAGCGCAGCGAGCTTTCCCCACCCAGACCCGGAACGGCGCCGCGTGACATCACGCGTCTGTCAAACCCACAGAACGTGCAGGACAAAGTTAACCCTAGAGTGAGCCAGGGGCGTCCTCCGATCATTGCAGCAATACTGAGGCTCAGTGCCAATCCAGGTGCCACCCTAGAGTCAGGGGACCTTTTAGGGGGCAGGTATGCAAGCTGTACTCATTCTGCTCAGCCTTTCTGTAAATCTAAAACTGCTCTCAACAAGGACACCTACGCATTTAACAATGCACTTCCCTGTCTGTTTCGCCTCCTCCATGAAACGCCCTCCGTGTGTCTCAGATTCCCTCTGGAAGGAGCCCAGAGTCTGAGCCTGCGATCGGACTGCCATGGGAAGGGTGCTGGACGCGGGTGTGGACACACCCTGACCCAGTGGAAACACGGAGCCCTGCAGTCCTCTCCCGAGGAAACTTGACCCCCAGCAGGTGGTCCTGCGGCCCGTGGACCTCCCGGGACACAGTGTCTCGCCCGCATCTGGACGGCTGCGCTGGGCCCAGGGGGTGAGGCCTGGTCGTGAGAGCAGCGCGCGCGGAGCACTGCGTGCAGGCTGCTGGCAGCAGCAGGAGCACCTGCGGGCGTGGAGCCGGGGCTGAGACAAGGGGGACGAGCGGAGCCGGGCCAGGCGGGCCTACCAGCCTGGGCCCACACAGACAGGGGCACAGGCCTCCGTGAAGTGAGGTGGACACGCCGCAGCCTCCTCGTCCCGTGACAGGCTCACAGCAGACCTGCCAGCGCTCCAGAGGCCGCGCGGTCCCGAGGAATAAGCCCGTGGGCCCGGCCCCCTCTGAGAGCTCAGGAGTGGCCCTGCACGCCAGGAATGCACTGCGTGCGGCATGCCTCGTCTGGGACCCTGGGGGCACTGCTTGGGGGAGGCAGGGCCCAGGGTGGGGGCACTCAGCACCGAGGGGAAGGCCTGTGGCTGCCACGGGGCGCTGACCACGAGGGAGGGACTGCGGAGACCTGGGGGTTCGTATCCGCTACAGCATTCCCAGAGTGGACTGGACGGCCTTCCGCTGGCGCCCAGGGCCTGCCCTGCAGGAGAGCCCTGCGTCCACCGAGGCAGCAGAACTGTCACGGCCCCTCCTGCACTTTCCAGATGCAGGAATTCCAC
>SJYG01000505.1:1032253-1111267 GCA_006410535.1 Litocranius walleri
GAGGGGAGGGGGAGGGACGAATGCAGGAAAGGGGAGGGCAGGGGAGGGGAGAGAGGGGGAAGAAGGGAGGGCGGGGACTTGTCCACACCAGCCTTAGCGTCAGGCTCTAGCCCTCCTCCCTTCTCTCCTCCTCCTTCTCCCCCTCCAGGCCCCTCTGGGCCCCTCCACTCTCACAGGGTGAGCGCAGCTCCTCAGAATGGAGGGTCCCACCGTTGAGTCGCCCACAGCTGTGCCTTCAAGCGCAAGCGGACCAGCTGAGCGCCGAGCAACGGGCGATGACGGCTCTGCCGCCCTCCGCTCTGGCCCCCAGCGCTCCGTGCTTAGCCATGCGGGAGGCCCCACCCCTGCTCACTCGTGTCCACCCAGCAGTCCAGGGCCTCTCCACCCCGAGCCCAGTCTGGGCCCCGGATCTCTCTCCCAGGACCCCCTCTCCTGCCGCCCCCCCTGTGCCCAGTGAGTCCTACACTCTAGAACCATCCTTACCTGTCTGCCCCCCTGCAGTAGGAAAGGTGCGTCTCGCTCACCAGAATGCTTAGCCCGTGGAAGTTACTTAAGAATAACGCACCGAAGTCTAACGCACGGCCTTAAGGAGATATTTGTACCTCCGTGGGCACAGCAGCCAAGAGGCCACTGACGGGTCCACTGACGGCTGAACATGTAAACAAAATGTCCACCCACGATCCAGCCTGAGAAAGGAAGGACACCCCGACTCCTGCCCCAACAGGGAAGAGCCCCGAGGTCGTCAGGCTGACGGACATGAGCCACGCGCAGAGCAAGGAGCACCGCGGGACCCCTCTTCCGCAAGCACCGTGCTGCAGCCCAGTCGCTGAGTCCTGTCTGGCTCTCGGTGACCCCACAGCCTGCAGCACGCAGGCCCCCTGCCTCCACTACTTCCCGCAGTTTGCGCAGACTCTCCACTGCTGTGCTGTCTGGGAAGCGCCCACAATGATCAAGCTCACACAAGCGGAATGCAGACGTGGGTCCCAGCGGCCGGGGTGGGCATCTCGTGCGATGAAGAGAAAGGCTCTGTTTGGGAAGGTGAAGTGTCCTGGAGACGATGGTGCAAACGTGCTGAGAGCCACAGAACTGTGCACCCAGGTTAAAATAAATCTAGGTTTCAAGTGCATGTGTTATTTATGTGTGTGGATTCTTGCTGTTAGTGATATTTTACCGTGCATCTCATTGTCACTAAACATTCGGCTTTCTTTTTTAATCTCTTGGCCGCGCTGCATGGCACGTGGGATCTTAGTTCCCCAACCAGAGGACTGGACACATGCCCCCGCGCTGGGAACACTGGAAATGCAGTCTTCTTGAGAGGTAGCCCTGGTAAACATGCCATGTATGCTTCACGATGGCTCCTAAGGAGCGGTAAGTACTTGACCAAAGAATGAGGGGCAATGCACACAGAAGCTCTCCACGCGGAGACGGGCGATGCGGACAGGCCTGCAGACTCACCAAGCCGTGAGTTCCAGACGGCAAAAAGTGACAGCTGCAGAGCGGCCTGGAGGTGAGGAAGCAGCCTCGCTGACCCAAGGCCAGGGCACCAGAACCCACGGCCCAGAGCTGTCCATGTGCGGGTCGGAACCTGTCAACTAAACCCAAGACCCCATAGAGACCAGAAACCAGCGCAGCAGCCCAGGAGGCAACTTGGAGATGCCGTGGTTTCAGTTCGGACGAAAGCAGCTTCCGGGGCAGGGCTGGGGGGCGGGGGTGCGCGCTTTAAATCGCAGACTTTGAAACACAGCTGCGTTTGCTTTCCTGCTGGCAAAGAGACGCCCAGCGAGGCTGACCGCCGGCCTGGCCCCTGCCAGCCCCCGGACGGGCCTGATGGAGAGCCAGCCAGAGGCAGGGGCCTCATCCCGACAAAGTCACTAACAGCCACTGTCCTCACGCGGCCGTCACGGTTTCCATCAGAGGGACCAGTTTCAGCAGCTCTCTATGATGTTTTCTCAAAGAGTAAAAAGTGATAATCCCTGTAAACCAACGTGCACGGTCCTTAATGGCTGCACTGCCGCCATGGCCACTGAAAACCGGGCTCACAGAGGAGCTGCCAGACACTAATAGGCAGGGACGCACACGTGGTACGGCAAATGGAAGGATAATGAAAGTAATTTATCTGAAAATTAAAATATGATTAAGAATGGCAGTCCCTGCCAGAGCCCAGGTGCCTGAGGAGAGGGGTGTGCAGCCAGCCTCATTAGCTCAGGCCTGCAGGAAGCCACTGTCCTCTCTGACAGCTTTAATACCAGGGCCCTGCGCTCACACAGGGTGTCCTCTTGGAACCGACAGCTGGGGCGCATGCGGAAGCGGGGCCTCACTAAGACAGTCCCCCAGATGGGGGCCTGGGCCCCAGGGCCCACTGCACCCGGCATGCCGCGGGCACCGCTGACCGAGTCTTCACCACGTCTGGGCTTAATTTCCAGCCTCTGAGACCACGGGGGACACACAGCAGGTTCTCGAGACGCTGCAACATGGAGCTGTGGGATCTGAGCACAGGCTCTGCAGCCAGCCGGAGCCTGCCAGGGGAGCCGACCAGCCACCCTTCCAGGTGGGGCCCACTGTGGGTGTGGACATGAGGACCTGTGTCCTCAGCGGCCCCACGGATGAGCCACGCGGGCCTTGGGAAGGTGGAGCCCAGGCCTGCCCTGCCCACGGCCAGTCACCCGGGGCTCTGGGTGGGCTCAAGCCTCCGGAGTGTCTTGACGGCCGTGCACAGTGTGCCGGGGTGGAGGTGCAGAGCGCTCCCGGCTGGCCTGCGCGGCCTGCGACCATTCCCCTGCGGTCAGCCTCACTTCTCTCTGAATGCGGCCCCGCTCCCTGCTCCCCTCGCCCACGTCTGATCTCTCTCCTCGCTCTCTGGCGTTGTCGCCCTTCCTGTGCACTGTCTGACCCTGACCTTTCCTCTGATGCAACCAAGACCCAGCCCCAGAGTGCAGATCTGAGGACACCTCCACCCGCTGTCACCAAACAGCAGAGCACCGTGCAGCCGGGCAGTGGAGCCAGACAGCCAGAGGAGGGCTGGCACAGAGAGCACACATGCGCGTGCACACACACACACACACACACACAGCAGGGACGCACACGTGGTACGGCAAATGGAAGGATAATGAAAGTAATTTATCTGAAAATTAAAATATGATTAAGAATGGCAGTCCCTGCCAGAGCCCAGGTGCCTGAGGAGAGGGGTGTGCAGCCAGCCTCATTAGCTCAGGCCTGCAGGAAGCCACTGTCCTCTCTGACAGCTTTAATACCAGGGCCCTGCGCTCACACAGGGTGTCCTCTTGGAACCGACAGCTGGGGCGCATGCGGAAGCGGGGCCTCACTAAGACAGTCCCCCAGATGGGGGCCTGGGCCCCAGGGCCCACTGCACCCGGCATGCCGCGGGCACCGCTGACCGAGTCTTCACCACGTCTGGGCTTAATTTCCAGCCTCTGAGACCACGGGGGACACACAGCAGGTTCTCGAGACGCTGCAACATGGAGCTGTGGGATCTGAGCACAGGCTCTGCAGCCAGCCGGAGCCTGCCAGGGGAGCCGACCAGCCACCCTTCCAGGTGGGGCCCACTGTGGGTGTGGACATGAGGACCTGTGTCCTCAGCGGCCCCACGGATGAGCCACGCGGGCCTTGGGAAGGTGGAGCCCAGGCCTGCCCTGCCCACGGCCAGTCACCCGGGGCTCTGGGTGGGCTCAAGCCTCCGGAGTGTCTTGACGGCCGTGCACAGTGTGCCGGGGTGGAGGTGCAGAGCGCTCCCGGCTGGCCTGCGCGGCCTGCGACCATTCCCCTGCGGTCAGCCTCACTTCTCTCTGAATGCGGCCCCGCTCCCTGCTCCCCTCGCCCACGTCTGATCTCTCTCCTCGCTCTCTGGCGTTGTCGCCCTTCCTGTGCACTGTCTGACCCTGACCTTTCCTCTGATGCAACCAAGACCCAGCCCCAGAGTGCAGATCTGAGGACACCTCCACCCGCTGTCACCAAACAGCAGAGCACCGTGCAGCCGGGCAGTGGAGCCAGACAGCCAGAGGAGGGCTGGCACAGAGAGCACACATGCGCGTGCACACACACACACACACACACACACTCACACATACATACACACACACAGAAACATATACACTCACAGACACACACACACATACATACACACATCCACACACACGCACACATATACACTCATAGACACACACACACTCACATACACACACACACATACTCAGATTCACACACACAAACATATACACTCATACAGACACACACACAGACACACACTCACACACAAACATATACACTCACACAGACACAGACACTCACACATACACGCATGCACACACACTCACACACATATACACTCACACACACACCCACACACACATACACATATACACCCACACACACACACATGCACTCAGACACAGACACATACATACACACATGCACACACACTTGCACACACAAATATACACTCGCACAGACTCACACATGCACACACACACTCTCACACATATACACTCATACAGACACACCCTGACAGATACACTCAAACACATCCACACATATATTCACACATAGAGTCACACACACACACAGATAGACTCACGTACACACACACACATATAAACACACATACAGTCACATACAAACTTACATTCACACTCACACATACATGCACACACGAACACACACACACATACACTGATCCACATACACTCACACATATACACACATATACATACACGCAGATGCACTCACACACACATACACACACACACACTTGCACACACAGACAGAAACCTTTTTCTTGACCTGTAATGAAGGAGGCACAAACGACAGCCTTTTAATTCTATAGAAAAATCATACCCATTTGCAAAATGTGAGATGTTTTTGCATGCTGCCTTAACTTTCTACAGAAAGTGTTTATATTTTTTAAAAGGCTCACAGAAATGAAAGGAATAAATTTCCATAGCCTGGGTCTACAGAGTTTTTTGTGCATGAAAAGGCCGTGGACTGTCGCTTCCTTCCTCCGACCACAAGCGCTGTGGTATTTATTCTCCACACTGAAGTGTGCAGTGGCGGGGGTGGGGGGGCCGCCAGAAGCCTGTGCCCATCCAGGGCCCTGGCGTGCGCTCTGGTGTGCACCATTCATGCACGCGAACACAAGCACAACAGGAAGCAGCAGGATAGACACACGCGAACCGCCTCGCGAGCGCGCTCTCCCGGCAGGTGGGCGGTACTGAGAGGTCGCCATGGCAACCTGAACAGGAGCGGCCCCTCCGGGCGTCCCCACCGCCGCACCAGAGCCAGAGCTGCGGCTTGGCGACCGGCACTCAACGCCATTTGAAGGACGGGAGGCCACACGGTTATGGGCAGCTCTCTCGCCACGTTTGGGGGCCTGGGTCAAGGAATGCTCCTGCTGAATCAATCATCACTCCCAGCTGGGCGGGTGGGCTGGCTCCGAGGTTTCTCCCTTTACCTCTGGTCACTAGACATCTGAACCAGCTGCCGCATAACTGATTTCTGCCTGTAGGGTTTGCAGATGGAAAAAATCCTTGAAGATAGCTAAGGACGCGCAAGGAGAGGAGAGTGAAGTCATCCCTCTCCCAGCTTCTGGTGGGTGCTCCTGCTGCAGCGATGCAAACCCACCAAGGCTGCAAAGGCCTGCCCTCTTCCCCGCGGACTTGAACAGGTTCACGCAAGGGTCCGGGGACTGACTCCACTCGGAAAGGCAAGTTCACTCGGAAGGTGGGGATGAGCCCGTGCAGAGGCCGCGGGGAACCTCAGGTCTGGTTTCTCTGCCCCAGGGTCCATGTGAGAATGATAATTTTAGGACAGAAACGCGTGGGACAAAGGTGAAGAAAGAGGAGGTGGGTTGTGAGCGCTACTTTACCACCCAGCGTCCAAGGACCAAGCCCTCAACACCCGGCCAGCAGCCAGCGGGCAGGAGCAGGGTGACCTTACCCAGCAAGGCCATGAGAGAAACAGGCCAGAGTGGGCATTCGTGGCGGGGGCCCTGCCCGACCACAAGGACACCACTCTCCCCCGACATCCAAGACACCCACGTGTCCTGCTCTGGGCAGGATCAGCCTGAATAGTTGCTTCCTCGTCGTGAGGATAAAGAACAGCTACAGTCAACATCAGACACCAAAATAAGAGCGTGAGGGCGAAACGATGATTCTGTGACGTGAAAGGTCAACCTGCGTGGGTGGTGCGAGAAACGCACTTTTAACAATTACTGTCAGAAACCCACATACGTTCTAAAAAGCATCTGATTTTTGTTCTCAGTAAAATTTAGAGAAATGGCAACTACAGAAAAGAAGATAACAGGACAACAGGCCAGATGTAGAGAGAGCTGAGTGAAAGACTCAAGGAAAACAGGAGGTTTGATTAGAAAAAGAGGGAAGGCGTGATGATGGAGTCTGGACCACAGACTCCCAGGACAGAGCCACCCCCAGGGAGAGCCCAGGCAGCCGCAGGGAAGCCAGACTTGGAAACACGGAAAGCTTGGTTAACAGGCAGACCGCAGAGCTGGGAGCTGTGGTGGAGGAGGTGACACGCAGGCAAGACTGAGAATGAGAGGCAGTGTCAGGACCAGCACGCAGAAAAGGAAGGGGAGGGGAGAAGGGAGAGGGAGGAAGCAGAACCGAGGCAGGGCCCGGGAGGCTTCCAGGACCAAAGCTCTGGCCTGAGGATGGAAGAGTTCCCCAAACACCACATTACAGTCCTTACATGTGACTTCTTTGAATTACAAAGAATCAAATGAACTATGAAAATTAAAGAGTCTTGGTAAAGCAGCCCATTGTAAGACAAAAGTTAAAAATATACACTATATACAACTATGCTTAAAAAATGAAAATCTGGGCTAATCGTTATTTTCCTGGGAAACAAATACCAGATTTGACTCAGAAAGCAGTTGAAAAATTCCTGAATAAACATATAAGCATGGAAGAGTTTTTTTTTTAAGTTAAAAATATACAAGGAATTACCATTTAGGAAATGTCATGGGAAAAAAATGTACAGCTGGATTTAGAAAAGGCAGAGGAACCAGAGATCAAACTCCCAGCATCCATTGGATCATACAAAAAAGCAAGGAGTTCCAGAAAAACATCTGATCCCTACACCCTGGTGGCTCAGGTAGTAAAGAATCCACCCGCAATGCAAGAGAACTGGGTTCAGTCCCTGGGTCGGGAAGGTCCCCTGGAGGAGGGCATGGCACCCACTCCCGTATCCCTGCCTGGAGAACCCCATGGACAGAGGAGCCTGGTGGGCTGCAGTCCACGGGGTCGCAAAGAGTCAGACACGACTGAGCAAATGAGACACACAAAAGCCTTTGGCTGTGTGGGTCAAAATGAACTGTGGAGAATTCTTCAAGGTACGGAAATACTGTACCTGCCTCTGAGAAATCTGTATGCAGGTCAAGAAGCAACAGTTAGAAGCAGACGTGAAACAACTGTCTGGTTCAAGACTGGGAAAGGAGTACGTCAAGGCTGCTTGTTTATTTAACTCATACGCAGAGCATATCATGAGAAACGCTGGGCTGGGTGAAGCACAAGCTGGAATCAAGATTGCTGGGAGAAATATCAACAACCTCAGATACGCAGATGACACCACTTTATCGGCAGAAATGAAGAGGAACTAAAGAGCCTCTTGATGAAGGTAAAAGAGAGTGAAAAAGCTGGCTTAAAACAATATTCAAAAAACTAAGATCATGGCATCTGGTCCCATCACTGCATGGCAAATAGATGGGTAAAAAGTGGAAACACTGGCAGATTTTATTTTCTTGGGCTCCAAAATCAATGTGGATGGTGACTGCAGCCATGAAATTAAAAGACGCTTGCTCCTTGGAAGAAAAGCTGTGACACAGCAGCCATGTAAACATCACTCCTACCAACAAAACAGAAACCTGAGCACCCTGGGGTTTAAAAATACGAGCGTCATGCGAAGTCCGCTCCCAGCCCTCCCGCCTGCCGGGACGACACAGGGAGTCTGGGCCCAGCGTGCTCTAGGTCCTCCTGATGACATGGGCCTACAGACACTGACTGTCCTGCGGGAGATCCAAGAGATGACTTTAAACCTGTCAGAGCGTCAGAAATGCAATTTGAAGTTCAAAAGTCGAGGTAACACTAAACAGAGTCATCAGGACAGAAGGCAAGAGAGGCGCTTGCAGGGCAGGGAAGCCAGACTCGACAGTCAGGAGCCAGAGCCAGAGCCCGGGGACGGGGCAGCAAGGGGCCCAGGCGGCAGGGCAGGCCACGGTGGGCACAGGGCTCACCAGCCCGGGCCCCCTCCGCCGGGAGCGTGCAGAGGCGCTGACGGGCATGGGCAGAGGCGCTTCCGCAGTGCTTTGGTGCGGGAGAGATGCTACGACGCAGAAGGCCTGCGCACGCGGAAGCAGCCGTCCCGGCCAGAAGCCCTTGCCTGCGGAGGCTCCTGACTGCACTGTGCCTTTCCGTCAAGGACTTTCCACACTTGCGACGTTTTAAAATGAGAATGTCTGTGCTCTTACAGGGAGACGGCAATGGCACCCCACTCCAGTCCTCTTGCCTGGCAAATCCCATGGACGGAGGAGCTGGTGGGCTGCAGTCCACGGGGCTGCTAAGAGTCGGACATGATTGAGCAACTTCACTTTCACTTTTCACTTTCATGCATTGGAAAAGGAAAAGGCAACCCACTCCAGTGTTCTTGCCTGGAGAATCCCAGGGACGGGGAAGCCTGGTGGGCTGCCGTCTCTGGGGTCGCATACAGTCAGACACAACTGAAGCGACTTAGCAGCAGCAGCAGCAGCAGCACTCTTACAGATAAGAAAGAGACCACGGCAGACAGTGCACTCTGAAGACTCCCTCTCAGGACCCTCTGTCCCCAGCACTGACCAGCCTCAAATGTCCTGCACAGTGACCGCGAGAGCCACCTGCTTCACCTCCTGCCCTCCTCATCCACCCTCGCTGGACACACCTCTGTCCACTGACAGCCCCGAGGGCGGTGTGGGAGGTGGAGGAGGAAGACCACTAGGGTCTGCACCATCACGCCTTCCACAGCGAGCAGTCCGTGGCTTCGGAGGGCCCGAGGCCACCAGGGACCAGGAAGGGCCTCCAGCCGCACACACTGGAGACAGCACGGAAGGGACCCAGCTGCAGGGGCCACGGGCAGCAGAGACCGCGGCTCCAAAAGCAGCAGCAGCAGCGCCTCCTCAAGGCCGCCCCCTCGCCATAGCCTGCGGGGTGGAGGGGCTCTGGCATGCAGAGGTTTCTGCCCCGAGACCAAGGAGCACACCCACAGGCTCTGGTTCTCAGAGGCCACCCCTGAGGGGCCGTCAGCCCCCGAGGGCTCCTGGGCAAGGAGAACAACCGTCACCTCGTCCAAAATCACCGCAAACTCTGCAGGCTTAAAATACATTTAAGGAAAAATGATGATATTCAACTCTGGAACACGCCTGCATGCACAAGGCACCAGAAGCACAGCCCTGATGCGACGGTCATCAGGGGACAAGCCGTGCAGGCCCGAGCAGAGCTCACGGGAAAGCCCCACCCGACTCAGCCGCCCGCGGGTGAGCCTCCTCGAGCTTTCTGTCCCCAGTCCCAGTGCCCTGGGGACGCTGAAAAAGAGCAGATGACTCATCCCTTCTGGCAACACGGACAAGAACCTGAACTCCCTCTTCGGAGGCCTCCACTCTTTGAGTCCCGTGTAACAAAAGTTGCTTTGATATGAGGTCCTGGGAGCAGCTCAGGAGACCAGAACTCCAGCCAATTCTGTTTTATCCATTATAATTAAAGCAACAGGCCCAGGGAAATTTTCTTAATTGCAGTCATGAAAATTTGCTCCGATGGAAGTTCAGCTTTGAAGGGATTTAAAAGTTAACACAAAACTACCAAAGAAGCATCGGCTTCTGTTTTTATTTCTTGCGGTGTTACAGCCAATAAGAGCTGCTCGGCAGTAGTCAAATTCCAAGACCCACATTCACCTGGGCAAACATACGACGTCATGGTTAACTGAAAATCAGATATTTGAGACCATAACATCATTTTTCTCAGTGATTAGAATGCCAATCACTTCCTCTTTAAATTCCGAGGTTCAGAAAACATTCTTTTTAATTCAGGCCACACTGGCCAAACCAAGAGTGGTTCCCGCCGTGCTGGGGAGATGCTGAGTTCCCCAGCTCCCCAGAAGGCCTCTCACCCTGTTCCCCCTTCCTCGTCCTTGTGTCCAAGACAGGCACACGCAGGGTTACACCTCCTCTGAACTGAGAGGCCGTTCTGAAAATCCGAATCAATTGTTCCTGTCACAACCTGTTCCCAAAGTCAAGTGCGCTTTGAGCGGCCCAGATCGTGAGCCTCTGTCCCCAGAGGCTCTGCCTGCACTTGCCGGGTGGGGTGGTGGGCCCTGCTCCATGGGGTCTGGGCCTGCACGGCTCTCTGTTCCCAGGCAGCCCCTCCTCCCAGCTCATCCTTTCTCATCTGGTGGGACGACCACCCGGGGCCCCTCAGATACCATCAGGGTCCGCTGCCCAGAGTCCGTTCAGATGTGTCCTTGAGATACAGTCCAGCCTGGGCCCTGGAGCAAACGCTCACTCAGGCTCAGGACTTACCATCACCTTCTGCCCAGGGGAGGTGGTGCCCGTCCAGCCCGGGGGCTGAGCCTCACGTGGTGGGAACCACAGGTGCAGGTGCTGGCATGTCTCCACACTAGGATGTGCCTCAGGGGGTGTGCTTTCAGGGGATGTGTTTCGAGGGGATTGCCCTCATGCAAATGCTAGAGCCAGAGGCTGGCCTGGAGACCAGACGCTCGCAACTGCTGTCCTGGGCCCCTCACCCGCAGTTTCTACTCCCCCCCAGCTCGCTAACACTTCGTGAGTGTGTTTTATTTCCCCCCAACAATATCTAGTACTAAACCGACCACAAAAATCCAAGAATGGGTTCTTCCGGGATGGTCACCTCCACCCTGGCCCTGCCCTCCTCCTGGGCATTGGTGTCGACCCGCGTGCACCGAGAAAGCAGCTCCCACGTGTTTGCCATACTCTCCCAAACCAAGCAGGTGAGGATCGTGCCCATCAGTGAGCAATCTGCACTTAACGCACCAAGTCCAAGTCTTCATTCGTCGCAGCAAGCACAGCCTGAGGCTCCCCCAACGCCAGTCCCCCGACACTCAGCACAGACCAGACGTCCGAGGACTTAACCCACGTCTGACACTCACACTGGAGTTAGAGCAGACCCCCAGGTCACGGCTCGGTCCCACGAGGCTGCCCGGCTTCAGACGCCAGCCCCAGTCCCAGCTACAAACCGGGGTCCCCACAACCCCCTCTGACCCCCACCCCTGCCACCACAGGGCTGGTAACTTGCCCACATGGCCCATGGACTCAGGAACACTCTGCTCACAGATGTTAGTAGTTTACCATAAAGGACACAACTCTGGAACCACCAGGGGAGGGGGACGCACCAGGTGTGGGAGGGGTAGAGCTCCATGCCCTCGGGGCGCCCGGTTCCCAGCCCTGCTCGCACTCACGGCCCAAAGCTCTCTGAGTCGCAGTCCTTTACACGATTTATGGAGGTTCCATCACAAAGTCATGACTGTGGTCAACTCACTGGCCGTTGGCCCTGGGCCCACGTGCAGCCCCTCTCTTCCAGGGAGGTCCCAGCTGGGGTGGTTGTGCTGAGCCCAGCCCTCAGTCCGTGCCTGGTCTTTCTGGGGAGCAGCCCCACCCTGCCCCCATCCCAGGCCCTAGACACCAGACACCGCATCAGCACACAAGAGCTCTCACTCGTCCCTTGGAGACTCCAGGGTTTCAGGAGCCGTGAGCAGGGAACCAGGGCACAGACAAGACACTGTGCAGCCCAGGGTCCACACTGGGTCTCACCCTCTTCTTCATCCGGTTCTGACAAAGCACAATCCTGAGCATCCGCACAGACGCAGATGCGGACGCAGGACGGCGGTACCAGTGGGGCTGTGGGTGTGGGGACTCCCGAGGCCCACCCAATGTCATCTGAGCCGACACTGCTCTGAAAAGCAGTCTGCTGACTCAGAAGTGGAGCCCTAACACTTGCTTTGGTAAGAGCAGAGTGCAGCTCACAAGATCCTGGCAAGCAGCGCCACCCCAACCCCTGGCACTGGGCTCGGCTGCGGTGTGTCTCCAGGGGACACAGAACCTGAGGCCAGGGTCTCAGTCCAACATGAGAAGGAGTGGCTGGCGGTGACGCCGCCCACACATGGGCCAGAAACCGCAGGAACAAAGGCGAGCCCGGGCAACGCCGGCGAGGACCCGCTGACACACCCCAGCCTGGCCCACGCGCAGTCAGTGGCTCCTCACGAGTAAAGCCCAACACATGACTGTTCGTGAAGGTGTTTCCAGAATTAGCGCACACACGAGGACACAACTGCTCGTGAAGGTGTTTCCAGCATCAGCGCACACGCAAGGAAGCTCGTGGATGACACGTGGCTGCATTCACTGACCACGAGAAGCAAAGCTTGAGCCCTTGGCGACAGAACTCTGTTTCTTGGGCTTGAAGCTCCTCAGCGCAAGTCCATCAGGAGAGAGACTTGGGGGCACCTATCTCAGCTCTCTGTCACTGAGCAGGGGAGGGTGGCCCACGGCCCCACCAGATGCGGGAGCAAACGTGAGCAACCGCAGTGCTGCTTCTGAACTGGTGACAGACACTCCGCTCGGTGAGTGAGTTCAAAATAGCTGGCCTTGTGACACGGGTACAGGAGAAAACATGCTGAAAATGAAGGGATGCTGTCTTTACAAACCCACCTCTGGTCTGGCTGCAGAGCAGGGCCCTGGCCTCCCCGGGGGCATGAAGGATGCGGCGGTCTGTCCCTCCGTTAGATGCCTTACGGCCCCCGAGACAGGGACCACCGGGTGGAAACCCGTCCTTCCCACTTTCTTCCCTGCCTCCTCACCACGTCCTCTTCATTTTCACAAACAGGGCCACTGAGAAGAAAACAGGTACAAATCAGGGGTCTTCAGGCAAGGTTCAAAGTTTGCACAGATATAGCCCAAACACAGGAGGGCCTGGGCCGGGCTTGTCAAAGCAGCGCAGCCTGGAGATCAGGGGTGGAGCCAGCTTGCCCATCCAGGGGCCAGGAAACGACACTACGTCTTTACACTCACAGTCCCTTCCCAAGACCAGATGGAGCCTAAGAGTGTCCTAACTAATCATTCAAGTCTCAAGTCTCAGCCACTTCCATTTGGACCCATCATCATCACAGCCGTCGCCCCCATCACCCACCTGCCGAATGCACTGAAAAGTGTGCAAATACAGTCCAGCTGGACACCCACGCATCGCTCGCCCCAAGCCTCTCCCCGTTTCTCTGATGGGCCCCACAGCTCAGCTCAGCCCACGGAGCGCTCACAGCTCTGGAGAAGCAGGAGCGTGTCCTCCATGAGAAGCTATTTGGAGGCAGGGAACAAGGAAACGTCAAATCAAACTAATCTGCTTTATGGAAAATGGACTTGCCTTCAAAAAAAAAGTGCCAAGTGGAGCCAGCAGCTGGACAGGCTGGAAGGTGAGAGCAGGAACCCCTCCCTGTGGAGTGGGGTGGGGACCCGGGCTGCTGGGCCTTCCTCCCTGGCCCTGAGAAACATGACTCAGATGATCTGAGACTCAGTGCTCCGAGCCGCGGCCCAGCTGCCCCGTCCAAGGCAGGACTGCACCGAGCCGGAGCGTCCTTGGGGTCGGCACCCCCTCCGCCGGGTGCAGCCGGCTTGCAGACGCCCTGCTTCCCTCCATAGGAGGGCCTGTCCTCCCTCGCGACTCCCTACCTGCTGTGTTCCAGACACCCTCACGGAGCGCGGCGCCAAGGCCAACAGGGAACCTGCTTGTGCAACGTCCGAACACAAAGCAGGGGAGACTGCGAAACACTGGAGGAAGGCAGCCGGAAGGCCGCGGCGGCACCCCTGCCCACACCACACGCTGCCCCAGCCTCCACACTCGCGGTGCAGGCCGCTCATCACAAGCACGGAGTGCGAGGGGGCGAAACGTCCCAGCAGCAGACGAGCTGCCGCCCCCTGAGCTGGGAGGCTCTGAGCGCAGCCGCGGTGCGCTGAAGCTCAGGTGCAACACCGCCAGTTACAAGCTGAAACCTGCGCTTCTTATTGCAAAGGCCCTGACCCTTAGCTGCTGCTCCTCGACAACAGAGGCACCACCCAGGGGGCAACTCCTCTCCTGAAAAGCTCCCGGGCGGGGGTGCCGCCGCAGGAACCCCAGGTCTGCCTCTGTGTCGCAGCTGCCGTGCTGACTTGCCTTTCGTAGCTTTCGTTACTACAATCATACAGAATGGCCTGCCTCAGAGAATCCTGCCCTTGGCCTGACTGTTAAACCGAAGCACCCCTGTTGAGAACCCTGTCCGCCTGCAGATGATGTGAAAGAAGGCATCAGCATGGCTGCTGCGTGCACGTGCCACTCGAGCGATGCCTGCGAGATTAGTGGTGCTTCCGTTTGTCTCCTCCTCTCCCCCATCTCTGAGCCATAAAAGAGCTTGGCGTCCAGGCCCCAGTAAGGGTCATCTTGAGACATCAGTCTGCCGCCTCCTCAGTCGGCCAGTGCGTGCTTGTTGCCTGACCTCTCATCGCTCGGGCTCACTGGCCTGCGCGTGGGGAGCAGCCCGGCTGGGACTCGGCAACACCAGTGCGCCGGGGCCTGCGGTCTCTGAAGATGCCCCTCTCCTGGCCGCTCCTCAGCCTCTCCTGGAAGCTAGGTCCTGCTCCATCTCTGAGCCAAAGGCCCTCCTCTGGGACTCTGGCTGTTGGGACCCCATCAGGGGGTGGCCCAGCTCTGGGAAGGGTCCCCACCTGAGCAGGACACCCCCTGCTCTTCCTGTAACTGAAATCACTAAACCAGGGGACACACTGGCTCAGCGTATGACAAGAAACCCTATCCCCCAGGACATGGGCCTTCTGACATGCACGAGGTGCCGATGCTCCTGAGGCCCCCACAAGGGCAGAGAGTCACTGGGGTGCCATGGGGGATGAGAGGGGTGGGTGGAAAGGAGGCCTCTCCGTGCGGGTGCGCTGCCCCGGGCTGGGCCAGGAGCCCCAGCAGTCAGTGAGGGTGAGGAGCTGCAGCCAGGCAAAGCCAGCCTCGTGAACAGGGACACCTTCAGACAGTGCTCTCCCGCCACCCTGGATGCACAGACAGACAGCAAACCCCACTTGGGCTGTTACGAGGGGCTTAGTGAATGGACATTCCCAGGGCCACGTGGTGTGGGATGGCATCTTGGGGACAATGCCCCACCCAGGGCTTGGTGAGGGGCCAGGGAGGGGACATGCCCCGGGGAAGGGGGTTGGTGTGGAGTGGCTTCTGACCAAGGGCAGCAGCAATAGCTGGTGCGCCCATGGTGGGCAGAACTGGAGGACAGACACTGAGGGCACCACCAAGGGCGCTGGACCCGGGAGGCTGAGACAAGAAGGACCCATAGCTCCTCCTGGGAAGAGCAGATGAAAAGTGGGCAAGTGAGCGAGCCTGTCTGCACATCAGCCCCACGGGCAGGAGGAGGCAGGGAGTGGCCCCTGTGTCCAGCCCCCGGATGGCGCTGCTGGCGTGAGGAGGGCCTCATGCCCATCTGAAGAACCTGCATACGCCAACTGAAAATAAGAAGAGAAGGAGTCGGACTCACTGCTGACCGGGTCAGGGACCCACAGCTGGTCAGAGACCCAGGGCGCAGCCTACGCGGGCTGGGGCTGCCCCAGCGCCAACCTGGCAGCCCAGGCACACACGCCCTGCGGGCACACCAACTCAGGCACCAGACGCCACCACGTGGCAATGACGCGGAAAGGAGGGTGCCTACAGGATGTGAAGCTGAGCCCCGAGCCCCGCCAGGCACCGGACCAACCCCTCCCTGCCCGCCTACTGCCAACAGCAGGAACCTGCATGCTGGCCTCCACACCCTGGCCTCCACACCCGTCTCCCACCAACTTCCCAGGCCTCGTGTCGGGCCCAGGTCACCCCCATGCAGCCCCTGCGTGCAACTGGGAAGTAACTCCTTTGTTGAGGGGGGCGGTGATCAGGGCACAGCAGGCAGCCTGTCCACATGTCTGACGTCCCTTGTCCCCTGGTGGGGCAGACGCCCCTGCCTTCCAGGAGGGTCACTAGACAGCGTCCACAGCACTGCCTCCCTCTCTCCACCCCAGGACCCCCCAAAAGATGGGCCCCTGTACCCAGAGGAGCCGTGGTCCGACTCTGATTTTGCCCATAAAGCAGCGAGGGGCAGGCGGCGCAGGGCCGGGGTGCGTGCACATGAGGCTGACCGCAGCCACGCCCGCCTCCCTCCCCGTCTACTTTCAGCCCGAACACCCGACTTCGAAAGCCCTGCAGGCACTTGAGACACCTACTGGGCTATAAACTCAGAACGGCCACGCGCCCCAACTCCCACTTGGGAGACCGCGGGGCAGCCCGGCTTCTCGGACACACCTACCGGGGCGCCCGAGGGGAACCCAGCCCCGACCGGGCTAGGTCTGCACTCAGCCCCGCGGGGAGGGCGCGCGGCAAATGGCGAAACCAGGGGGCTGAAGCGTTTCTCTAGAGAACACAAGGACCCCCTGTCTGGGGCCTGCTGCTGCTAAGTTGCTTCAGTTGTGTCCGACTCTGTGCGACTCCAGAGACAGCAGCCCACCAGGCTCCCCCGTCCCCGGGATTCTCCAGGCAAGAACACTGGAGTGGGTTGCCATTTCCTTCTCCAATGCATGAAAGTGAAAAGTGAAAGGGACATCGCTCAGTCATCTCTGACTCTTAGCGACCCCATGAACTGCAGCCCACCAGGCTCCTCCGTCCATGGGATTTTCCAGGGAAGAGTACTGGAGTGGGGTGCCATTGCCTTCTCTGCTGGGACCTGCTGGGGTAAAATACACGTCACTCTGGATTTACTTTGGTGAACTGGCACCTAAGAATTGAAATTCTTCAAATGTAATTTTCATCAGATAAAGTTTCTTGTTTTTCAAAGCAATTTCTCATGGCTTACTGGGTGAGCATTCCAAACGGTGTAATTACTCTAATGGTGTTCATTATAACCTAATTACCTAACACTGAAAAAGGTGGAATTATGAAGTGTAATTGCAACGTGCAGCAATGAAGCTCCTCACGACAGAATATCATTTACTGGCTTCGCTTCCACGGCCGCCTGCTCCCCCGCCCACTGCACAACACCACCAGACACCACTGTGGCCGGCGCCTGGGGCCTGGGTGGCAAAGTGAGGGAGACCCGGGGACACGGGATTCAGAAGAGAAAGGCGGGAGCAGGTGAGACAAGGCTTGGAGCAATCTCCCAGGATTCCAGAATCTTCCAGAATCTTCCCAGTGCAGGGGCAGGAGGGCCCAGCAGGCAGAGTCGCCGGTGTGCGGGGTGATGTGGCAGCCACTGTGCGCAGGACGGGCTGGGCTGGGAGCACGGCTGCTCTGGACCCATGAGTCCCTGTGCACCCACCCAGAGGCACTGCTGAGCACCACCACAGGGGGCCCCCAAGCAAGGGGAGGAGCTGAGACAAGGTGAGCTGAGACGGAGAAACTTCCCTTCTGGTGGAAGAAAAATAAACATCAGAGCTTCTAAACCTCTGGCTAAGTCTCTCCAGTTGTGTCCGACTCTGTGTGACCCCATAGACGGCTGCCCACCAGGCTCCCCCGTCCCTGGCATTCTCCAGGCAAGAACACTGGAGTGGGTTGCCATTTCCTTCTCCAATGCATGAAAGTGAAAAGTGAAAGTGAAGTCGCTCAGTCGTGCCCGACTCTTCGAGACCCCATGGGCTGCAGCCCACCAGGCTCCTCCGTCCGTGGGATTTTCCAGGAAGGAGCACTGGCGTGGGTGGAGCAGCAAAGGCTGTAGCAAGCAGATAGATGGAAGGCGCTGGGGGGCTTCGGACGCAAGCGCAGCCCAGGGGCAGGTGCACAGACCTGGGGGTGCAGCTGGGACCCCGGGGGCAGCCTAACGCCCCTAACGGCACATCAGACGCCTGCCTGCAGCCCCCTGCCACCTTCCCCGGCCACCGGGGCTCCCGCTCTGCAGGCAGATTCTTGCCATCTGAGCGCGCAGGGCGGCCGCTAGCGTGGAATCAATTCCACTCACCAGTGGGATTCGGGCTTGGTCAGGCGGTGCTAGTGGGAAAGAACCCAGCTGCCAATGCAGGAGACATGAGAGACTCGGGTTCAATCCCGGGGTCGGGAAGATCTCCTGGAGGAGCGCATGACAACCCACTCCAGTATTCTTGCGTGGAAAATCCCGTGGACAGAGGAGCCTGGCGGGCTGCAGTCCACGGGCTCACAGAGCTGGACACACTGAGCGGCTTAGCACCGGCGCCCGGCTTGGGAAACAGGGTTGCAATACCAGGAAGTGGCCACAAGATGGCGCCAAGAAGAGGCCTTCCCCGAATCCCAGGCACAGGCGCCTACAGGGGGCATTGCGGGGCCTCGCGGGCCCAGGGGAAGCTGCCCGTCAGCGCCCTCCCTCCCGAGGCAGGAGCGCCCAGGGCTGCGGGGAGAAGGGGGTTCAGCTCCTCCCTCCCGGCTCTCACAGGGTGAAGGCAGGGCTCGCAGGACCACCCAGACCCCCTGCGGAAGGGCCCAGGAGAGGGCAATTTAAGCTCGCCAGGCTGGCTCAGAGAGTCCAAGGTGAGCTAGGGGGTGGGCCACCCCCTCCCAAGCGTGTTTCACACTCAGGCTGGCCCCAGCCTCCGTGCACCGTGACCAAGCTGCCCAAGCTCTCAGGCAGAAGAGGAGGCCAGATTCGGATCCCGGACTGCTCTGGGGACAGCCTGGGGATGCTGCTCAGGGCCACGGGTCATAGAACCAAGGGCCCCTCTTCCAGTGGAGACACTGTTCCCCACTAAGACCATTTCTCTCACTTTCAGTACCAAATAACTTTTGAACATTTTTACTTAAAAAAATAAATAAATAAAAGCAGCAGCAGCAGCTATCTGAAACAGAATAAAAATATCGTGTGAGGGTCATGGTGTGTGCATGGGGCTAAGCTGCTTCAGTCGTGCCCGCCTCTTTGGGACCCCAGGGCCTGTGGCCCGCCAGGCTCCTCTGTCCATGGGCTTCTCCAGGCAAGAGGGCGGGAGTGGGCTCCTCCAGGGGATCTGCCCCACCCAGGGATGAAACCCACATCTCTTAGGTCTCCCACGTGGGCGGGCGGTCTCTCCACCGCTGTAGTGGGTTTCTATTTCTTCTCCGGGGGATCTTCCTGACCCAGGGATCAAACCGTTTTCTCCTGCGGCTCCTACATTTCAAGGAGATTCGTTACCCCTGAGCCCACCGGGAAGCTCTGAGGACAATGGTACTATATATAGTTTCACTTTCAAATATGCAAAATGGCCTAAAACCAGAATTCCCCCAGAAACGGGCACAGAAAGGGGGTGCCGCCCCGCCCTCACGCTCCAGCCGCAGACCAGGAGGGGGCGCCCAGGCCCTGAGGCTGGGGGCCATGGTCCTCTCTGACCCAGAAGAGCCTCCTCCTGTAGGCGCCCCCTGCCCCACTTTGCCAACATGTGTGAGCTCGGACTCCTGCTCGCCCCTCTGCCCTGCATCACTCTCAAACCCAGCAGGATTCTGGGGGACTTGCCGCCTGCATCGTGGGCCAGGGGTGTGGGCCCCCCGTGGAGGTGGGCAGCACAGTCTAGTCTGACCAATCCTGCTGACAGGGGCCTGGACGCCCCCGTGGACCTGCCCTTGGAGCATGGCTGGGGCAGCCAGGCTGGAGGCGAGGGCCCAGGTCTCTTGCGTGCCAGGACCATGCCCGCCATCCCAGAGAAACAGTTCCTGGTATCCCCGCCTCGGATGGGATGGAAGCAGCCCGGCCCTGGGGAACTGGGGGCCGGGACCACTCCACCCGAGCTCCTCATGTCCTGGCGATTTGCTGGGCCTCCCGGGAGGAGGAAGAGATGGACGGAACTTCTGATGCTGGCCCCGGGCACCCCGGAGGGGACTAGGGCCCGTCGCCGGCCCTCTGAGGCCCTGCTTGGGCTGCTCCTCGAGGTCTCGTGAGGTGTTTGCAACCAAAAAGAGACAAGAAACAAACAGAACAAAAGCATAACCACAGAGTAAAAGCAGCTACTCGAATATATAGACGCACGCAAAGCAGACAGAGTAAGCACCCCCGGAGGCTCACGGCAGCCGGTGCCATCAGAAACCCGGAGGGGCGCCTGCCCGCGAGCGTGATGCGGCTGCTCGTGGTGCTCACAGGGGCAGGGACACAGGGCAGTCACTCAGCAAAACCAAGGCCGAGGGCTGCAGAGGGAAAAGAGGCCTCACGTGTGTTTTATCGGATATACAGCCCCTCAGAAACCTGACAGAGAAACCTCTTCATATCACAACAACACAACAGCCACAGAAATCAATGGGGCTGCTCTGCCATCACTCAAGTCCACGTCTCTGGTACCCAAGCCATCTTGACGTCACAATGCTGCACAGTCCGCTGCAAACCCCATAGAAAGAACCTCTGACTTCCGTTAAGACCAGAGTGAGGAATGGCGCCCGGGAACCCCGAGCCCGCACCGCAGGCAGCACTGAAACCCATCAGCGAGCAGGAGGCTCGGCGGCCAGCCCTCCGGCCACAAGTGCAGGTGAGACGCGTAACCCCATGGCCCGACCAGAAGCTTGGAGCTTCTCAGCACAGCGCCCGGCACACAGGCAGGGCCTGAGCCGTGCTGGCCAGGGTGGGTCTCCAGGCAGTCTGGCTCTGGGGGGCTCCTCAAACACCAGCCATCGACCCCATCCCTCACCTTCCCTCCCCAGATGCCGTGAAAAACACCAAGGATCTGGGGTCATCTCCCTTCGTGGGGAAGAGCTGAGCAAGCAGGAAACCTGGGTTTCCGCCAACCCGGCCTGCGTGCTCCTCCAGCCCCTGCTGACCTGCAGGCCCATCACTGTGACGGCACTCTCTGCATCGTTGAGAGAGGGGGAATAAAACGGGAGGGACGCCGGTGGCAGCTTGCGCCGTGATCCTCAGGGGCCCCAGGGTTGCTGAGACGCCTGAAGCTCTGACGGTTGTTCAGAAACACGGACCAAGGACACGGGACAGGCCCCTTCCCTGCACAGTGGCAGGAGGCCTGGGGCCTGGGACTCAGCTCCTCCTCTGTGGTTTCACTGTGCTTCTTCGCGCTCTTCCAGAAAAGTCTCTCAGAGCTGCCACAGGGCAGCAGACAAGCCAGGAGCCCCTTCCCTGCCCTGCACCTGCAACGGAGGCCGCGGGACCGCAAGGCCGGGAGCTGAGACAACGCCGGGAGGGGCTGCACCCTGGGCGTGAAGCAGGGGGTCCCTGGGGCCGGGGTCACTCCGCGAAGGTCGTGAGTAGGGGGAGAAGGGTAGGCTTCATAGCCAGCTGTGCGGCTTCCTGGTGCCTCAGTGGTACGGACCCCCCTAAGTGCAGGGGATGCGGGCCTGATCTCTGGTCCAGGAAGACCCCACTAGCTGCGGGGCAACTGGGCCCGAGCGCTACGGCTGGAGCTTGCGTGTCCAGAGCCAGCTCCGCAACGAGAGGCCACGCACCCCCAGTGGAGAGGAGCCCGGTCACCGCAACTGGAGAAAGCCCACGTGCGGCCACGAAGGCTCAGCTCAGCCGTGGAAGAGAAATAAAAACAGCCAACAGTAGAGTCTCATGTGAAAGGAATGGTTAGTCAAACACCGTGATGTATTAGGCTGAAAGGATTGGGGAACGTGTACACCCATGGCTGATCCACGTCAATGTACGGCAAAACCCACAATACTGTAAAAGAACTGGCCTCCAATCAAAATGAATAAACTAATTTTAAAAAGAGAAAGAACAGCGGAAGACCGGGTCTGAGGGGGTCCGGGGGCAGGCGGGGGAGGTCGAGGGGCAGCCCCGGTGGAGCCTGCACACAGCGGGCGCAGGGCGGACACGGGAGGCCCAGCACGCAGCGGGAGGGCCGTCTGCGCCGTCCGCCGTGGTCCCCGCCTGCAGGCAAGTCGAGACACTTGGAAAGGAGTACCTGGTTGATTTCCAGCGGAGCCTGGGGAAGCCCGTGATGGGGACAGAGGCGCCGGGAGGGCGGCGCCACCAGCCTCAGCGCGCACGTGGCCAGAGAACCGCGCGAGCATAGGAACCCGAGTCCCGCGTGGCAGCGGCCCTGACGACCGTGCCCACCTCGGGGCCGTGACCGCAGGCGCAGGGCCTGGCACCCCGCTCTTCCATGTGGGGAGGCTCATGGCTCAGTGCCGCCGCGCATGTCTATTCAGGTGGGAGGGTGGCTCCCACAGACAGAGGGGCTCCTGGGCGCTCGGGGGTGGGCAGCGGTGCGGTGGTCTGTGCTCACACAGCCCCGTGCTCCACGCAGGCAAGCGCACACCAGCGAGAACCCAGGTGTCCCTGCGGGCACACATGCGACGCCACAGCACCGTCCGCCCTGACCCGCGTGCAGGGCCCAGCCCTGGCTGCTGGAGGGACGTGACCCCACCCTCACTGCAGGGGATCCGGCTGAGCCCCTCCTGAGGCTGACGCCCTGGGCGGCCCTGCAGCTCCCCCGGGAACGGGGGTCTTGGAGGATCCGCCGTCGCCCCACCGCCCCACGTGACCACCCACGCGTGGGTTCAGGGTGACCCTCACACTGTCATGCAGCCTCACCACCGTCATCTCCAGAACTTCTTCATCTTTGGAAACTGAAACTTTCCCCATTGAACACTAACTGCCGCCTGGTCCAGACCCTGGCCCCCACCGCTCTGCTTTCCACATCTGAATGGGACTCCTCCAGGGGCCTCTCGGCGCGCATACTTTTGGACCATTTAACTCACTGAGCGCCGCGTCTTCAGGGCTCACCCATGTTGGATCACATCATGGAATTTCCTTCCTTTTTAAGGCTAACAGGCCACTGTGCCGGTGCCCCCACAGTTAGCGCTCGTAAGTCAGGGCTGCATGCACGCAGGGATGCAGACAGCTTCTGGGTCACTGGCAGCTCTATGCTAGTGTTTTGAGGAAACTCAACTCTTGGCCACGATGGCGGCACCGGTCACGCTCCCACCACGCGGGCACCAGGGCTCCAGTCTCTTCGCATCCCAGCAGCGCTCGCTGTGGCCTGCTTCCTGCAGCAGCTGTCGGCCTGTGCCTCTTCATTTGCTCACCTCTTGGGTCTCTGCACCTCAAGTGAGCCTCTGGGTGACAGCCCACAGGGACGGCACTTTCCCCCATTCTGTCCATCTCTCTCTGTCTTTCGGAACATTCAGTGCACCTACGCTTAAGGGACAGACTCACCTCCGTCCTTTTGCTCTTTGTTTTCTACTCACCCCATAGCTTTTGTCCCTCACTTCCTGCATCCCTGTCTTCTGTGTTTAACTGATTTTTTGCAGTGAAATGTTTCAATGCCTTCCAATAATTTGCTTTTGTGTGCATTCTACAGCGATTATTTTGTGTTTACTATGTGGATTATACTTGGCATCCTACAGTTTTAACACTGCAATTCGAATGCATAGCAGCCTAACTTCAACAACATACAAAAAATCTGCTCCTTTACACCTCCATCTCCACACCTTTCGTTTGTTGCCACAAAATTACATCTTCATACACTGTGTGCCCCCAAACACAAACTAATAATTATTTTAAATGCATCAGTCCACTAGATTATGTAGGAAATGAGATTTAGATTTACAAACCAAAGTTACAGTAACGTTGGCTTTGGCACTACCTTTTTTCCTTTAAATGCACTCAGTTCAGTTCAGTTCAGCCGCTCAGCCATGTCTGGCTCTTTGAATCGCAGCACGCCAGGCCTCCCTGTCCGTCACCAGCTCCCGGGGCTTAAGTGCACTAGTCTCTTAAATTATGGGAAAATGAAGAGCGCAGCTACAGCCCAGGCTGCAGAACCCTGCTCCTGTAACAGCCCGCGTCTTGACCTCGAGTGAGACCCTCACCCCACACACGGCTTAGAGGTGCCGTGTGTGCCCTTGGCTCCCCTGCAGGGCTGTCTTGACCATTGTTTGAAGGGCAGGTCTACTGGTCATGAGATCCCTCGGCCTTTGTTTACCTGGGAATGTCTTGATTTATCCTTCACTTTTTAAGGACATTTTTGCGGATACAGGATTCTTGGTTAATACTTTTTCTTTGAGCACGTCTAATATGTCAGCCCCCTGCTTTCAGACCTCCAGAATTTCTGAGGAGGAATCTGCTGATGCTCTTATTCAGACCGTTGTATGTGGGGATTCATGCCTCGCTTGCTGCTTTTAAGGTTGACTCTGGCTTCTGAAAGCCTGATTATAGTGAGTCTGGACGTGGGACTCTGAGTTGGCCTTATTGGAGCCCACTGAACGGACGTGGGACTCTGAGTTGGCCTTATTGGAGTCCACTGAACCCCTTAGGCTCATGTCTTTCCACAAATCGGGGATGTTTTCAGCCTCTGCTTCTTCAAGTATCCTCCCCCCTCCTTCTCCTAGGAACCCCGCAAAGTGCGTCTTCAAGTGACAGCGGACAGTGCCCCAGGGACACGGGCTCCATTCACTTTTCTTTCGCTTTCTTTTCGTCCCTCACACTCCTCAGTTTCCACTGTCCTTCCTCCAGAGCCACTGATCCTTTTTTCTGCCCACTCAAATCTTCATTTGGATCCTTCTGCTTAATTTTTCACTTGAGTTCGTGTACTTTTCAGCTCCAGAATTTTTTTTTTAGCCGCGGCAGCAGCAGTTTGTAAACTTGCATAGGCTCCGTGTGGACAGCGCTGCATCCCACACGCTCACCACCGCACGTCCATCCCGGACGGCTCGCCCCCTTTACCCGTCCCCGTCCCGTCCCGCCCCTTCCCTGCTGGCGCCCTCCACTCTGTCCTTTGTATCCGCACGTCCATTCCTGTTTGATCTGGTTTGTTCGTTCACTCGTGTGTTCTTACATCCACATGTGACTGAAAGCGTGTGGTATTAGTCTTTCTCCTGACACTTCACTTAGCAGAGTGCCCGTAAAGCCCTCCATGCTGGTGCAAATAGCACAGCTCATATCTTCCCTAGAATTTCTTTCTGATTTCTTTTTAGACTTCTACCTCTTTATCGATACTTCCACCTGTTCGCACACTGTTTTCTTGGCCTTCCTCGCATCACTCCTCAGCTCTGCAAGGGTCTCTCTGGTGGCCGCTGCGCAGCCTTTGCTATCGGGCTGCTTTTCAGCACGGGTTCTGCGGGCTTCCCGCGACCAGGCCATGCTTCCTGCTTGTGTGCCCTGTGATTTGCTGCTGTTGAGCTCTAGTAGCGTGGTGAGTCTGGAAACCAGATTCTCCCTCTTCCCAGGTTTGCCGTTTCTGTGGCTGTCTCTGCACACTTGGCTCTGTGCTGAGGGTCAGTCTGCGCTGTGACCTTAATGTCTTTGGGGGTCTTGTCTGGAACCTTCTCTGAGTATGTATAGTCACTTTCTAGTTTTCCCGTATATTTGGTTGATTTTAATGTCCTAATCTTTAACTCTAGCTCCCAAAAGCGGGAAATAAAAAACGAAGGGGTGAACAAAGGATGCTGGCCCTTTAAATGCCCTGGAAGTGACTTCATCCAGCGTGTGAGGGCTGTGTGACAACAGGGAGGTACAACCACACGGGCACCTGTGTGGTCAGAGCAGCACCCAGGGCCCCGCACTTGGAGGATGCACCCCAGCTTCCCTGCCGCAGTCCGTGCAGGCGGCTCCGGGGACACGCACGGGGCGCCACGGGGCTGGGGGTGGCAGGTGACTGCTACTGTGCCATCCATCCAGGGCTTCTCCTGGAAGTCGTGAGCCTTCACGAGACTGCCGCGTCCCCAGACAGCACCATCCGGGAGGCTCTGCCGGCTCAGCAGTGGTCAGGTGGGAGACAGACTCCGCTGCTTCCTGCTTCACCACTTCATCGGGACCCTCCTGCTTTTTTTCCTTCTCAGTGAAACATATCCCTCAGTTGAACTTGCAGCTCCCCACGGATTCCAGACCCGAGTCACTGCCCTAGACAGTCTGCACGTGATCAAGTAGCCTCTAGCTGGGTCTTCTATGGAGAGACATAGCATTAGCACCTCCCAGTCAGTCCTGTAACGACTCTACTTTCTCTACTGTGACTGAACCACAGCTCCCTCGGCACAACCGAGGGGCTCCCGGGGAATAACAACGTGCCTGAGCTTCCCTGTACTCGTGCCTTTGCATCGACATTTTGCAAACAGGTCCACGAACATTATCAGAATTTTCACATCTCGTAATGGCAGACATAATTAAAGCACAGGGTATTTCCTGAGATAGCACGGAGTCACTCTTCCCAAAAGCCTGTTACCATTAGCGCCATTCCCTACAACACGCCTTAGTCCCTGAGGCCAAAGTCAGGTTAGCTGGTAACCTGAAGCCTTTCCTGGGGCACAGCCAGCTGGCGGCCTCTGCCCGATGCCCGGCCAGTGACCTGGAGGCTGTCCGTGTGGACAGGCGCTGAGTCCCCGTCTCCCTCCCTCCACTCCACACGTGGGAGCGGGTCTACACCTCCACATCCTCTCCCATCAGACAAGCAGGGACCAGACCCTCCTCCACCACCGGAGGAGTCGTGGCCTCCACCCCACTGGCTCTCCTGGGAGGTTATGGGACTGTGTCGGTCCATTTCTGTCCACCTCAGTCCTCCAAATGCCTCACACCTGCAGGGCTGGCGCAGCCTGCGCAGAAAGAGCTCCAGAGCACTTGGAACTCTGTCGCAACCACCACGTGCTCCCCAGGCCCTGGACGCGAGCAGCTGGCAGTGCTCCATCGTGGAGCTACGGTGGGCCACCGGCATCTCCTCCTGATGGCAGCATGTCCTGGGCTAATTTCAGGGTTTGCAGCAACTGAGCAGAAGAGAGAGGTGGGAACCTACACCAAACAGGAAACAGTCACAGGGACAGGGTGCTTCCCAAGGCCCGGCCTTGCAGGGGTCGTCCCTGGCCCTCTCCTCAGCCGCAGGGATGGGGCGCTTCCCAAGGCCCGGCCTTGCAGGGGTCGTCCCTGGCCCTCTCCACAGCCACAGGGACAGGGCGCTTCCCAAGGCCCGGCCTTGCAGGGGTCGTCCCTGGCCCTCTCCTCAGCCGCAGGGACGGGGCGCTTCCCAAGGCCCGGCCTTGCAGGGGTCGTCCATGGCCCTCTCCTCAGCCACAGGGACGGGGCGCTTCCCAAGGCCCGGCCTTGCAGGGGTCGTCCGTGGCCCTCTCCACAGCCACAGGGACGGGGTGCTTCCCAAAGCCAGGCCTTGCAAGGGTCATCCGTGGCCCTCTCCACAGCCCCAAGGATGGGGCGCTTCCCAAGGCCCGGCCTTGCAGGGGTCGTCCCTGGCCCTCCCCGGCGCCCACAGTGGGGGCTTCAGTCCTTCACCGGACAGACCGGAGGGTGACTGAGGACACAGTGGCAGCCGCTCGTCGGGTGTCTCTTGAGGCAGGGCCCAGCCTTCCCCACACCGTCATTTTGAGGCCACAAAACCTCAGGCCACGGAGACTCCAGGGCCAGTCAGCGGCCTCATCTGCTGCTTGCCCTTCCTCCCAAAGCACGTGACTCTATCTGCATGTGTTTAAAAATACTCTGAGGTTGGACTGAAAACCAGCCCCCATCAAACCGGAGCGGACATGGCGGCCTTGTCAAGGCGTCATTTTCACTCCCAAGGAAAGTGCACAGGCTCTCCCTGTTCCTGTCACTCAAGAGAGGCTAAACGACTTTCAGGGGAAAAAAAGAGGCTACTTTTTGGCAAAGACCAAATGAGCATTTTTTTCCATCTGGCGCACAAATGGGAAGTTGAGATTTTTGGTTTCAGGGGCAGGAAGGCTGAGAGCTGAGTGGGAGGAGAAGATGCGCGTGCATCCAACGTCAGAGGCGTGAAGGCCGCCGGGGTGGCTCATGCGTCCTGGGGAGCCAGAAGGCACCCCGGGGCAGGACGGGCCTGAGTCCCAGCTAAGGCGGCAGGGGGTGGCCGTAGCCAAGTCCACAGCCCAGGCGGCTCAGAGAGCAGAGTCGCAAGCCCTCACTCCTGGAGGCCGGCCCTCAGGGGCCTCGCCCGCAGCTGTCTCCTCCCCTGTCCTCACACGGCCGGCCCTCCTCTCACACACCCTGTCACACGGCAGGAGGAACACTCCAATGACTCACCTCAACGGGCCACACTTGCCACAACCCTGCTTCCAAGTGTCAGTCACGCTCTGCAGGGCCCAGGGTTAGGGCACAGATCAGCTGGGATGGGACCAGCGGCAGATGCGTCTTCAGAGTCTCCTGACCCCACACTTCCCTCCAAGCTTGGGGGACCCTGGAGACCTCCCGCCCTCATCCCCATACACCCCCACCTAGGGGACGGACGTCCTGCCTCCTCCTGGTAAGACGGCTCAGGAGCTTGGGCAAGACACCCAGGAAGGCGGCATGGTGCATCTCTCGATGTGCCCATGGGAGGCGAAGCGTGTTCAGCCCTGTGACGGGACAGACCTGCCCCAGCAAAGGCTCAGATGGCACAACTGGGGCTCACAGTCTCCACTAACAGAAATCCAGTGAAGGGCCTCTTAGCTAAACATGCCAATGGCATAGAAGCAGGGATTCCCTTTCTGTGCAATTTTTAAAAATTAGTCATGGGGTGTGACCTAAACAGTCCCCCTCCATCCTGACTGGATGTGGGGATCCACCAAGAACATTCGTCGGGATTTGCAGGCCGGTTAGACGAGGCCCTGGGTGCGGGGCCCAGGCTGCCAGGCGGTTCCCCGGGGCAGAAGGCTTGAGAAGCAGGGGCTAATAGCAGAAGCAGTTGCGCGAGGCCCTGGCTCCAGGAGGGGGTCCATGTGGCACTGAGAGCCCTCCTGTGGACCAGCTGGGTGGGGCGCCGCCACAGGCTGGGGGTCAGACTGGCCACTGCTGCTCAGAGACCCACCCGCCAGGCCTGAGATCTGACTCCACTGGGTTCCGCGGAGTTCTGAAGCTGGCTATAGGGTGACACACTTTGGGAAAATCAACAGCTGTGGAAGGAGAGGAAGTGGATATTCGCCTTACCGCTCAGGTTAATGGAAAAGGTCACCCCATCAAGGAAATAGCATTTTCAGTGGCCACTGCTCAGGGAGGTGTTCAGTCGTGTCCGACTCTTTGTGACCCCACAGACTGCACAGTCCGTGGGGCTCTCCAGGCCAGAATACTGCAGTGGGTAGCCTTTCTGTTCTCCAGGGGATCTGCCCAACCCAGGGATAGAACTAGAGTCTCCTGCATTGCAGGAGGATTCTTTACCAACTTAGCTATGAGAGAAGCCAGTTTTCAATGCAGGTTAAAAGGCACAAATTACACTATGCCTTCATCTCTAGGAACACTCAGGCACCTCCCATAGGGAAGACAGGACACGCAGACGCAGGGACAGAGCCCTGGAGTGACCCCGACCTTCTGTTGATCACCTGTGCTCTCTGAACTTTCTAAGTTAAAAGGCATCAGTGTGACAGTAAGGAAAATTAATTCTATAAAAATTACTTACTCAGAATGCACTGCCCCCCACCCAAAGTTTTAACGTTGGCTTCAGTGACTGTAAATGTGGTGCCCAATGCTCGGCAAGGAGGGCGGTGGGCATCAAGCGTTGGGTGCCAGAGCCAAGGCCGGGTGGGGCCGTGGAGGCTTCGTGGGCTTTGACTGTGAACCCCGGCTTGGTCCTGAGCCTGAAGTCCTAACAAAAACCTCCGCAGAGCTGGCCTGTCCAGCACAGGCCTCTGGAGGAAACGCTTGGTCAGCGCTGTTCAACAGGGACGCAAAAGGAGCTGCAGGCATCTGACCCGCGGGAACGGGCAGGTAACAAGCAGCACGCTGCAAGAGTCTCTGATGAACAGTGTTTACCCTGCACAATTCTCCCCACCACGAAATGTGACCTGTGCAGCTGTGCAGTAGCCAGTATTTCCCTGAACGTGCAGAACTCACTTTTCTGCACTCCACCTCGTTTGTACCCTGTCCATGCCTGAAAAAGTGAAACTCCTCTGTGGGGCCTCACCTCGGAGAGCCTGGAAACCTTTCCAATAGCAAAGTGGGGAGGCCGTGTCCTCCGGCAGAAGATGCCAAGGCTTGAGATATTCGACTGAAATGGAGACGAGAGAGCAGCCTCTGACGGGGGGAGGCTGGTGCCCTGAGGGCTGGATGCCTCCACAGCTCCAGGGCAGCCCCCGTGGAGGCTGGGCTGGCAGCCTGTCTGTACGCCTTGCTCACCCGATGGCCTCTTGCGGGAGCCTGGACTCGTTGCCCCACAGCCGCGTCACAAGCCCACTGTCTCACCCGCTGTCCTGCTGAATGAGCAGCTGCCACCTTCCGCACTTGGCGTCCGTGAAAACCTTCTGGACTGAAACGACCCTGCCCTGGGGTCTGTTTGAGGTTTGTGTTTCAGCTAGTTTTGTTTCTCTCGCCTGACATCAAACAGAGCCAAGTTCCGAACCAGACAGACCAGTGCCTTCAGGCAAATACTTCACTGCCTTGGCTGTGCAACGGGAAAGCCGTCAACACGCAGTGGGTAAAGCACGGCCAGCAGAGGCTCGGCGCAGCACGGGCCAGCTGCTGGCCCGCGGGACATGCAGCCCACAGGCGCACGCCCTCTGGCTGTGAGCAAGGCCCCCTGGGGGGTCCGCCTCTGAGGGCCGAGTGCAGACACAGACCTCAGACCCGACTGAACCGCCTCGGCCTGAGCGGGCCTCTCACGGCCTGGGAAGCCGGGCAACTGAGACAAAGCAGACCAACCGGACACTGTTCGGGGGCAACAGCAATGCTTCACGACTCAAGTCATCCTTGTGGGGCCGCACGCACGGTCCTCACAGCGCCCCGGTCAGTGGAGATGCCTGACAGAAGGCCCAGGGCGGCAGTCTCACTCTGTGACCCAAACACGCCCGTGGGCCAAGCGCACCTGCCCCCTTCTCTGTGACGGAAAACCACCACCACCAGAGGCAGCAGCAGATGTTCCTAAGAAATTATTAAGAACCCACCTTTACACCATGTTTACTTGAATAAGCCTGTTCCTGGGCCACAGGCTAACAGCCAACTGGAGTGGCTCTGTGCTCACTGGGAGATTTTGAACAGAATTGAACAAGATGCCGCAGAGGAGGAAGCCAGCCCCGCGGGCACAGCCAAGAGGCCTCTGGGGAGCTGCAAACACAGACGCGGAGCGCCCAGGAGCCCCTCACAGGAAGGGCCTGATAGTCTTCTGTTGCAACATTAGGAGAAAGGGAACATTCACCACTTATTTCTGCATAAGCAACCTTGACTACTGTGTGTGTCAAGAGCAAACTGATGGGTAATGCAAAGGGCCCAGAAAAGTCCAAATCATGAGAAGAGGTACTTTCGTGGTATTTGTGTTTCCCCTGAGTTTGTGGAAATACATTCACTCATGCACCCTTTCAGTCTGACTGCAGTGGTGACTGTGAACCACGGAGATGGGAGGTCAGATCAAAATTCCTACTTTGATCAAAGGCCAAGCGTGTCTCTGCAAAATCCCGCTAACACAGACGCTGGACATCCCCAGTGGCATTCCTGTTTGTTGGCTTGTCTGCTACTGCAAATGTTACTTTGAAAGACATAAAGTTAATCCCCACATTTGCCGCCCATTCTAGCAATCACTTTGAAGTGAAGTGAAGTGAAGTCGCTCAGTCGTGTCCAACTCTTTGCGACCCCATGGACCCTAGGCTTCTCCAACCATGGGATTTTCCAGGCAAGAATTCTGGAGTGGGTTGGGTTGCTATTTCCTTCTCCAGGGGATCTTCCTGACCCAGGAATCAAACCTGGGTTTCCTGCATTGCAGGCAGACGCTTTACCCTCTGAGCTGCCAGGGAAGCCCAGCAATCACTTTAACCTCTGTAATTTAAAAAAAAAAAAAGCATCAAAGGCTGGCATCCATGCCCCCCTAAACAAGCAGGGTCTCATCTAATTTTCATTGCACCCAGGAGTGACACCTTCTTATGCACGACTCCCGTCTCACAGATGAACCAGCGGCATCTCCAGGTGCGGACAGTACCCACCACAGGCTTACGTTCCAGCCTCGGGACATTCTCAGCCCCCTAGATGCTCAGGGTGGCCTGGGGCCTGGCCCACATGTCTCCCGCCCACCCTCCCACTGCTCCTCCTCCCAAGCAACACCCACTTCCACCAGGGAGGAGCCCCACAGGGAGGAGCCCCAAAGGGAGGAGCCCCACCTGGCCAGAGCACGGGCACACAGCAGCCCTTCTCCTGTCCACCTCCGAGCCCCTGGGATGGGAGGACGCCCTGAGGCTGCAGCCAGGCCCTGGACGTTTGAGCAGCAGCGGCTTCTGAAGACACGAGCAGACCACACGGTGCGGAGGGAAAGCCTGCGACAGTCGTGAGGTCTGAGGAGGGGCCCGGGCCTGCCCTCACGGGTGGTCAGGATAGAGCCTGTCGCAGGTCTGCGGGGGGTTCCTGCCTGCTCCCTGCCCCTGGGGCTCTGCTTCTGAGGTGGCTCCACCAAGGCTCAGCCGCCAGCGCGGCAGCCACACCTGCCAGGAGCCAGCGTGCGGAATTCCACCCGGGACAGGGTCATGCGGCAGAGCTCTGATGGCAAGGCTAATCGGACCTCAGGTTTCCCCCCTGGTATTTCCTGAGCATGTACCCCCCCAAAATAAGAATCTGCCTGCTTTTCCACTCTTCTGAACACTCTGGAAAAAGTCTTCTGCATTTGAAAGGGATGTTTCAGTTAAACCCCCTCTGATAGCTCTCCAGCTTGCCTAACAGGTTTCCCTGGACTTTTACAGCTTGGGAATTCCTTACAGCCCCCCAACGCGAGAAGCACAAAGCTTAAAGCATCTTAAGATACAGAGCCTTTTCTAGAGAGTTAAAAACCATATTGGTGACAGGTTTTCACTGTCGACTCAATGACTGCTGCCAGGCCTCCATATTCTTTATCTTTTAGGCACCTGGGAGGATGTTATCAATGTAAACAGGATATGGAAAAAGATATATGGCAGTTTTGATGTTAGCAACACTAGACTTTTGAGTTACTTTTTTTTGTTATAAAGCACTGTACTCCCTTTACTTGTCATAAGTTGCTGTATCTTTGCTGTGTAAGAATGTAACTTTATTTAGTGCTTTCTGAGAGTGGCACCAGACTTCGGGAAGATCAACACACATAAGCCTTCTGGTTAACAAACCCTTATCAGAAAAAGGCTGTAAAATGTTAATTGGCCCTTTCTGGCCAGAAGATGATGTAAATCACCTAAGACCTGTGTATACAACTAGGTATGCAGAGAGAAAAGCCTGGTTTTGATAAGCGTCTGGGCTGCTAATGCTGCATAACTTTGTATTACCCACTGATCTCCATGTACTATCAAAAGTATAAAAAGCCTTCTGAAAGAGGCCGGGCCAGTCATTGGAAGGACTGGTTTCCCCCGTGTCTCCTCTTTACTCTAATTTCAGGCTGAATTCCCATCTGGGGCGTGGAGGCTCGCCATGTCTACTTACTTGTCCCGGCTTCTAAGATCCGTAAGAGAGAGCCCAAGGTGGGGCACTCTCTCATATTCAAGCGGGCGCTGGCAGCCCAACGTAGACGGTGCAAGCTCCTTGTCTAGAACTTCACTGGCTTTCCACGTAAGCCAAGTTATTCAGCCTCTTTTCTGCACTTAATTTTCCTACTTCACTAATTCTTCCTAATCTAATCCTATATTAACAAATAAATAAGTCTTTTCCTCGCCTGTCCATCTCCCCTTCGAGTCACCCTGGATCCACCAGGGCAGGACCCCGGCACACACCCCTCTGAGGAGGAGGGGCTGATGCGGGGCGGGGCGGAGGAGGCCACTCAGTGCTTCCCCTCAGCCTCTGGGCTGTAGCCGCTGGCTGCCGGCCCACCAACCAGAAAGGGAGCCCTCCTCCTCGGGACCCAGGCTCATCCACCAGCGAGAGGACCATCATGACACGCGGGACACGTCGGCCCAGGCCCCGAGGGGGCTTGGGAACGAACCCCGAGCGGCCGTTGATGGCAAGGGCGTCCCTGGAGGTCCCCAGGGCACGGAGCTGCTGGCTGGCTCCAGCCTCAGCCGCCGAGGCTGGGAGGGCCGTACTCCACAACACTTCCTGCGGGAGCCGAGGAGCCTTCCAAGACCAAGGTGCGGAGCTCAGACACGCGTGCCGACATCGCCCACGCAGAGACGCAGCCACAGAGAGCAACCTGATGCCTCCCGGAGTGGACACCCCATGCAGCTGCTTAAAACACAGGCAGCCCAGGTCCACAGCAGCCACGTCCTGGCTCATGCTGCCCACGTGCGTTCTCGGCCAGGAGCCCCCCGTGTAAGTCAGGGCTCCCCGGAGTTGCAAGCAGACGTCCCCCGAGGTGAGACCTCCCTACCGGAGGGCTGTGGATCCTGGGCAGCAGGGAGCTGCCCCCTTGGGCTCTGTGACCTGGGTGGACCCCATCCCCATCCTGCAAGCATAGGGAGGCCCAGCCGATGCCCCACATGCCTCCTCTCCATGACCCCCCAATTCCTTCCTCTACAGCGCAGACCTCAGCCTCCAATTCCAACCTAACAGAGGCGAGCTGGCTGAAGGTCCACGACAACAAAATCTGAACTCAGGTTCAGTTCAGGAGCAAAGTAATCCTCTGTACTGGATTCTCAAACAGTTGTAGGAAGTTATGAGAAAACCCAGTTTCTAGCATATGCATACGCTTCCTGTGCGGTTCACTTGGTGCCTGAACCCAGACGGAGGCACAGATAGGATGCGTCAGACGCGCCCTTCAGCAAGCACCACGCGGACCTGTGTCGGCCGCCCTGCCCCTCCCACTTGCCTTCCTGACGGGAGGCTGGCAGGCAGCAGGCCCCAGGCCCGGCCCTTCCCGCTGTCTCCAGGGCCCAGCCCGGACACAGCACAGCGGGCGGCTCCCAGCTGCCCCACAGTGACGGCTGTCTTCTCAGAGAAAGCACCTGGGGAGGCACATCTCAGGTCAGGGGCGAGTCACAGCCCCCACCCCAGAGCTCGAGGGTCTTCCTGTGCGGGCTTTGTGGGGCACGAAGGTTGGGGGTCTTCTTGTGCAGGCTCTGGGGGGCATGAAGTTTGGGGGGTCTTCCTGTGCAGGCTCTGGGGGGCACGAAGGTTGGGGGTCTTCCTGTGCGGGCTCTGGGGGGGCACTAAGGTTGGGGGCCTTTGTGTGTGGCTGGCAGGCTCTGGGGGGCACCCGTCACATGGGGAGATCCACTCCTGACCTGTCCAGCCTGAATGAGGTTGGGCCCACTGGCGGGTCCAGTCAGGCAGGGGGAGCCAGGGACCCACGAGTCCAGCAGACTGGATGGGAGAGCTCCCTGATGCTCGGGCCAGTGTGGTCACCCCTCATCCCACCCCCGAGGGAGGCGGGCTCCCAGCCCACCCAGAGGATGGGGGCCGCTGCAGCAGGGACTGAGACGTGGTGCCGCTGCCCAGAGCAGCTGCCGGGATGGCTAGGGGCAGGATCAGGAGCTGGGGCGCTGGGCCCCAAGGGCGGCCCAGGGGCAGCAGGTGTCAGCCACGGCTGAGAGGCTTCCCTGCGGAGGGAAGATGCTCCCCAAACAGAAGCTCCCCACATCCTCCCGAGCCGCCTGTGAGAGGGGGCCACAGGGGAGAGTGGGTGCCTCGGGCACAGCAGGGGGGAGCAGGCGCCTTGCGCACGGTCGGGGAGCGGGTGCCTCGGGCATGGAGGGTAGTGGGCGCCTCGGGCACAGCGTGGGGGAACGGGCGCCTCACGCACAGTGGGGAAGCAGGAGTCTCAGGCTAGGTGGCGAGTGACGTATCAGAGCCACTCACCCAGAGCCCCACCAGAGGCAGCTCCTGGGCAGCGAGCCCATGGACGCGGCCGCTTCGGGGTCCACACCAACACGGCTGACGCTTCACCGTCCCCTCACGCCCGGGGCCGTGAACACAGGCTGTGGGTCCCCACCCTCTGCGAGCCCCTCACACTGGCAGCCAGGCTGCGGCGCTGGAAGGAGGCGGCGTGAGCTCTCCACCCTCTGGGGTGGGGGAGACGCCCGCTCTGGGCGGGACAGGAGCTGGCTGCTCCCACACGAGGCCTCCTGACGGCAGCCCAGGTGGCAGCCGTCCTGGCTGCTGGGCGGGCCCAGGCTGCACCCGCGGCTTCTCGCCTCCAGCCTCTCTCTTCTCCAGCCTCTGCCCCGAGACCACTCGTCTGCACTGGGCAAAGCGGCCCCTCCACCAGCTGCTCGAGCCAGCCAGAGGCCAGCCCCTCCCGGCCTGCAGTCCCTGGGCCTGCCCTCTGCCCCACCAAACTCCGCACTCAGGCATCACTCCGCAGGCACCTGGGCCCTGGGGATGCAAGGCCTGGGCCCGGCTCTGCTGGGAGTGCGAGGGGCAGGGAGGCAGGCGGGCAGCCTCACTGACTCCAGCGCGGATGCCCTGGGGACTCTACGAGTGTTGGAACCCTGTGCTGAGTCCACAGCCACAAACCAGACATCACGGCGCCCTGTTCAGAGGGAGCCTGCCGACTTCCTCCCGGCCCCAGGCTGCCCTCCTGCGGTGACTCGTCGAACACACAAGGAGACCCCCTTCAAGGCTCCTGGGCCAAGCTGCATCTGCCTGGTGCTGATAAACGGAAAATCTCTCGAGGAAGAGTCGATGACTCAGGATGACGTAGTCTAGACTCAGTCCCCAGGACGGACTCCAGAGCACTTCCTGAAGTCACCGCTGCCAGCATCTTTCGTGGGAGCGTGTCGGGGGGCTGGATGTTCCCCTCAGAAGCTGTGCAGCTGCGAGGCGGGGCCCCGGGGCTGCCCGAGGCCTCCCCTGCTCGCCCTCCCTGCTCCTGTCCGTGAGGTCGCCCCGCGGCACCCCCACAGTGAGCCTGGCCTGCGTCTGGCCACACCTGACCGCGGACAGTGGCCCCACCCGGCGGCACCCCACCCGGCCCTGTGTCGGAGCCGCCCTGACAGCGTCTCCACGCGTTGCAGCACCCGGGGTCCGGTTCCACTCAGGGATTCGGGTCCGGCCCTGCTGTCCGTGATGACGATGGTGGCCTGGCCCAGCCCACCCCAGGTGGGCAGCTAGGTTACACGGCGCAGCCCCGGGCACACACTCGCATCTGGTTCCCGTGACGATGACGGTGCCCGAAGGACAGTCTGCTACCAGGCCTCCACCCACGAATCACTGCGTCTGTAGCAGACCTCACGGTGCTGGGCACCACGCACAGCTCCTCTCCAGGGCCCGTCAGAGAAGCAGGGTGTGTGCTGACGCCCAGATGCCCAGGATGCACCACAGAACAGCTCCCAGAAGCGGGTCACTGGACCAGAGGCCAACCCCGGAGGACGGGAGCGCAGCAGAGAGAGGAAAGCTGAGCAGGCCGCAGGGAAACCTGAGTCGTGGAGCAGACTGCTGACCAGGGGAGCGTGCACACGGCCACCCCCCGAGACACTCTAGACACACAGCCCCAGGAAGGCCGTGAAGACAGCTCACCACGTCAACAAGGGACGCGGTTTCGAATAGGGTGAGGCAGAGGAGGTGGCATCAGCAGAAACACTCGTGCTGGGAACTCTGGATGCGGAGTGTGCAAAGGATAGAACGGGGGAGGCAGGGCCCGAGGCAGAAAGGCGCAGGACAGCCCACCAAGCCACAGGGAAGGCGCCCCTTCCCGCAGGCTGTGACCCAAGAGGGCAGGCGTCGCTGGGGCGGACTGTAGATGACCGGCCTTCAGGGCGTCTGACGCCTTAAGTCACAGGCACTGAATCAACATCAGGGTTTCCATTTCCACTTGTACACACATAACCAGCATTAAGAGACTTTTAATATGTTTTTACAAACTATTTTAAAGGCCCTGGGATTACCACAACTTCCCCACTGATGGTTGAGGCTCACAGAGTCTTGGGGTGGCCGGGCCAGGCCTCAGCCCGGTCCTGCGCCTGCACAGGGTGAGGGCCTTGGGCACCAGCCCCGTGAACGCCCTCCGTGTCCAAATGCCTTGCTCGGTGCACAGCTGCGCACCAAACGTTGAGGGGAGACGTGCAGCCTGCAGGCCTGTGGCTGGCCACATGAGCACCGCTGTCTCAGAATACTCCGGGAGGATGGCACGGGCCTGAGGCTTTTCTGATCAGGATGTCCTTTTGGCCAAGAAGGTCCCACCTTAGGAAACAGCTGTTTTGCCAGACATTACACACAGTATGACAGGATCCCTTTGCTGCTTTAACTACTAATCATAGACTTAGAAGTCTGTATCAAGTGCATTGGAGAGCCTTTGAAACTCGCAAAAATACACAGCTTCACAAAAACACTGTTAAAGTGGAAAGTCAGATGAGTGTCAGCTCTTTGCTTCCCAATCATGAGTCTTCCAGTGTTGACACCGATCTGTACAGACCTTCCTCTTCCACTTCATGCCAGCAGGCCAGTCAGCAGTGCGCCACCAGCTAGAATTAAAATCATGTATGAGGGTAAAGAGCCGATTAACAAGCCCAGGTTCCCTTCCCGCGCCAACGCTCACAACCAGGACATCTCCAAGATGCTGAGAAGGATGCTTCAGTGTCCTCAGATCTCCAAGCTGCTGGGAAGGACGCTTCAGCATCCTCGGATCTCCAAGATGCTGGGAAGGATGCTTCAACGTCCTCAGATCTCCGAGCTGCTGGGAAGGACGCTTCAGCGTCCTCGGATCTCCAAGATGCTGGGAAGGAAAGAGAGAGCCCAAGGTGGGGCACTCTCTCATATTCAAGCGGGCGCTGGCAGCCCAACGTAGACGGTGCAAGCTCCTTGTCTAGAACTTCACTGGCTTTCCACGTAAGCCAAGTTATTCAGCCTCTTTTCTGCACTTAATTTTCCTACTTCACTAATTCTTCCTAATCTAATCCTATATTAACAAATAAATAAGTCTTTTCCTCGCCTGTCCATCTCCCCTTCGAGTCACCCTGGATCCACCAGGGCAGGACCCCGGCACACACCCCTCTGAGGAGGAGGGGCTGATGCGGGGCGGGGCGGAGGAGGCCACTCAGTGCTTCCCCTCAGCCTCTGGGCTGTAGCCGCTGGCTGCCGGCCCACCAACCAGAAAGGGAGCCCTCCTCCTCGGGACCCAGGCTCATCCACCAGCGAGAGGACCATCATGACACGCGGGACACGTCGGCCCAGGCCCCGAGGGGGCTTGGGAACGAACCCCGAGCGGCCGTTGATGGCAAGGGCGTCCCTGGAGGTCCCCAGGGCACGGAGCTGCTGGCTGGCTCCAGCCTCAGCCGCCGAGGCTGGGAGGGCCGTACTCCACAACACTTCCTGCGGGAGCCGAGGAGCCTTCCAAGACCAAGGTGCGGAGCTCAGACACGCGTGCCGACATCGCCCACGCAGAGACGCAGCCACAGAGAGCAACCTGATGCCTCCCGGAGTGGACACCCCATGCAGCTGCTTAAAACACAGGCAGCCCAGGTCCACAGCAGCCACGTCCTGGCTCATGCTGCCCACGTGCGTTCTCGGCCAGGAGCCCCCCGTGTAAGTCAGGGCTCCCCGGAGTTGCAAGCAGACGTCCCCCGAGGTGAGACCTCCCTACCGGAGGGCTGTGGATCCTGGGCAGCAGGGAGCTGCCCCCTTGGGCTCTGTGACCTGGGTGGACCCCATCCCCATCCTGCAAGCATAGGGAGGCCCAGCCGATGCCCCACATGCCTCCTCTCCATGACCCCCCAATTCCTTCCTCTACAGCGCAGACCTCAGCCTCCAATTCCAACCTAACAGAGGCGAGCTGGCTGAAGGTCCACGACAACAAAATCTGAACTCAGGTTCAGTTCAGGAGCAAAGTAATCCTCTGTACTGGATTCTCAAACAGTTGTAGGAAGTTATGAGAAAACCCAGTTTCTAGCATATGCATACGCTTCCTGTGCGGTTCACTTGGTGCCTGAACCCAGACGGAGGCACAGATAGGATGCGTCAGACGCGCCCTTCAGCAAGCACCACGCGGACCTGTGTCGGCCGCCCTGCCCCTCCCACTTGCCTTCCTGACGGGAGGCTGGCAGGCAGCAGGCCCCAGGCCCGGCCCTTCCCGCTGTCTCCAGGGCCCAGCCCGGACACAGCACAGCGGGCGGCTCCCAGCTGCCCCACAGTGACGGCTGTCTTCTCAGAGAAAGCACCTGGGGAGGCACATCTCAGGTCAGGGGCGAGTCACAGCCCCCACCCCAGAGCTCGAGGGTCTTCCTGTGCGGGCTTTGTGGGGCACGAAGGTTGGGGGTCTTCTTGTGCAGGCTCTGGGGGGCATGAAGTTTGGGGGGTCTTCCTGTGCAGGCTCTGGGGGGCACGAAGGTTGGGGGTCTTCCTGTGCGGGCTCTGGGGGGGCACTAAGGTTGGGGGCCTTTGTGTGTGGCTGGCAGGCTCTGGGGGGCACCCGTCACATGGGGAGATCCACTCCTGACCTGTCCAGCCTGAATGAGGTTGGGCCCACTGGCGGGTCCAGTCAGGCAGGGGGAGCCAGGGACCCACGAGTCCAGCAGACTGGATGGGAGAGCTCCCTGATGCTCGGGCCAGTGTGGTCACCCCTCATCCCACCCCCGAGGGAGGCGGGCTCCCAGCCCACCCAGAGGATGGGGGCCGCTGCAGCAGGGACTGAGACGTGGTGCCGCTGCCCAGAGCAGCTGCCGGGATGGCTAGGGGCAGGATCAGGAGCTGGGGCGCTGGGCCCCAAGGGCGGCCCAGGGGCAGCAGGTGTCAGCCACGGCTGAGAGGCTTCCCTGCGGAGGGAAGATGCTCCCCAAACAGAAGCTCCCCACATCCTCCCGAGCCGCCTGTGAGAGGGGGCCACAGGGGAGAGTGGGTGCCTCGGGCACAGCAGGGGGGAGCAGGCGCCTTGCGCACGGTCGGGGAGCGGGTGCCTCGGGCATGGAGGGTAGTGGGCGCCTCGGGCACAGCGTGGGGGAACGGGCGCCTCACGCACAGTGGGGAAGCAGGAGTCTCAGGCTAGGTGGCGAGTGACGTATCAGAGCCACTCACCCAGAGCCCCACCAGAGGCAGCTCCTGGGCAGCGAGCCCATGGACGCGGCCGCTTCGGGGTCCACACCAACACGGCTGACGCTTCACCGTCCCCTCACGCCCGGGGCCGTGAACACAGGCTGTGGGTCCCCACCCTCTGCGAGCCCCTCACACTGGCAGCCAGGCTGCGGCGCTGGAAGGAGGCGGCGTGAGCTCTCCACCCTCTGGGGTGGGGGAGACGCCCGCTCTGGGCGGGACAGGAGCTGGCTGCTCCCACACGAGGCCTCCTGACGGCAGCCCAGGTGGCAGCCGTCCTGGCTGCTGGGCGGGCCCAGGCTGCACCCGCGGCTTCTCGCCTCCAGCCTCTCTCTTCTCCAGCCTCTGCCCCGAGACCACTCGTCTGCACTGGGCAAAGCGGCCCCTCCACCAGCTGCTCGAGCCAGCCAGAGGCCAGCCCCTCCCGGCCTGCAGTCCCTGGGCCTGCCCTCTGCCCCACCAAACTCCGCACTCAGGCATCACTCCGCAGGCACCTGGGCCCTGGGGATGCAAGGCCTGGGCCCGGCTCTGCTGGGAGTGCGAGGGGCAGGGAGGCAGGCGGGCAGCCTCACTGACTCCAGCGCGGATGCCCTGGGGACTCTACGAGTGTTGGAACCCTGTGCTGAGTCCACAGCCACAAACCAGACATCACGGCGCCCTGTTCAGAGGGAGCCTGCCGACTTCCTCCCGGCCCCAGGCTGCCCTCCTGCGGTGACTCGTCGAACACACAAGGAGACCCCCTTCAAGGCTCCTGGGCCAAGCTGCATCTGCCTGGTGCTGATAAACGGAAAATCTCTCGAGGAAGAGTCGATGACTCAGGATGACGTAGTCTAGACTCAGTCCCCAGGACGGACTCCAGAGCACTTCCTGAAGTCACCGCTGCCAGCATCTTTCGTGGGAGCGTGTCGGGGGGCTGGATGTTCCCCTCAGAAGCTGTGCAGCTGCGAGGCGGGGCCCCGGGGCTGCCCGAGGCCTCCCCTGCTCGCCCTCCCTGCTCCTGTCCGTGAGGTCGCCCCGCGGCACCCCCACAGTGAGCCTGGCCTGCGTCTGGCCACACCTGACCGCGGACAGTGGCCCCACCCGGCGGCACCCCACCCGGCCCTGTGTCGGAGCCGCCCTGACAGCGTCTCCACGCGTTGCAGCACCCGGGGTCCGGTTCCACTCAGGGATTCGGGTCCGGCCCTGCTGTCCGTGATGACGATGGTGGCCTGGCCCAGCCCACCCCAGGTGGGCAGCTAGGTTACACGGCGCAGCCCCGGGCACACACTCGCATCTGGTTCCCGTGACGATGACGGTGCCCGAAGGACAGTCTGCTACCAGGCCTCCACCCACGAATCACTGCGTCTGTAGCAGACCTCACGGTGCTGGGCACCACGCACAGCTCCTCTCCAGGGCCCGTCAGAGAAGCAGGGTGTGTGCTGACGCCCAGATGCCCAGGATGCACCACAGAACAGCTCCCAGAAGCGGGTCACTGGACCAGAGGCCAACCCCGGAGGACGGGAGCGCAGCAGAGAGAGGAAAGCTGAGCAGGCCGCAGGGAAACCTGAGTCGTGGAGCAGACTGCTGACCAGGGGAGCGTGCACACGGCCACCCCCCGAGACACTCTAGACACACAGCCCCAGGAAGGCCGTGAAGACAGCTCACCACGTCAACAAGGGACGCGGTTTCGAATAGGGTGAGGCAGAGGAGGTGGCATCAGCAGAAACACTCGTGCTGGGAACTCTGGATGCGGAGTGTGCAAAGGATAGAACGGGGGAGGCAGGGCCCGAGGCAGAAAGGCGCAGGACAGCCCACCAAGCCACAGGGAAGGCGCCCCTTCCCGCAGGCTGTGACCCAAGAGGGCAGGCGTCGCTGGGGCGGACTGTAGATGACCGGCCTTCAGGGCGTCTGACGCCTTAAGTCACAGGCACTGAATCAACATCAGGGTTTCCATTTCCACTTGTACACACATAACCAGCATTAAGAGACTTTTAATATGTTTTTACAAACTATTTTAAAGGCCCTGGGATTACCACAACTTCCCCACTGATGGTTGAGGCTCACAGAGTCTTGGGGTGGCCGGGCCAGGCCTCAGCCCGGTCCTGCGCCTGCACAGGGTGAGGGCCTTGGGCACCAGCCCCGTGAACGCCCTCCGTGTCCAAATGCCTTGCTCGGTGCACAGCTGCGCACCAAACGTTGAGGGGAGACGTGCAGCCTGCAGGCCTGTGGCTGGCCACATGAGCACCGCTGTCTCAGAATACTCCGGGAGGATGGCACGGGCCTGAGGCTTTTCTGATCAGGATGTCCTTTTGGCCAAGAAGGTCCCACCTTAGGAAACAGCTGTTTTGCCAGACATTACACACAGTATGACAGGATCCCTTTGCTGCTTTAACTACTAATCATAGACTTAGAAGTCTGTATCAAGTGCATTGGAGAGCCTTTGAAACTCGCAAAAATACACAGCTTCACAAAAACACTGTTAAAGTGGAAAGTCAGATGAGTGTCAGCTCTTTGCTTCCCAATCATGAGTCTTCCAGTGTTGACACCGATCTGTACAGACCTTCCTCTTCCACTTCATGCCAGCAGGCCAGTCAGCAGTGCGCCACCAGCTAGAATTAAAATCATGTATGAGGGTAAAGAGCCGATTAACAAGCCCAGGTTCCCTTCCCGCGCCAACGCTCACAACCAGGACATCTCCAAGATGCTGAGAAGGATGCTTCAGTGTCCTCAGATCTCCAAGCTGCTGGGAAGGACGCTTCAGCATCCTCGGATCTCCAAGATGCTGGGAAGGATGCTTCAACGTCCTCAGATCTCCGAGCTGCTGGGAAGGACGCTTCAGCGTCCTCGGATCTCCAAGATGCTGGGAAGGACGCTTCAGCGTCCTCGGATCTCCAAGATGCTGAGAAGGACGCTTCAGCGTCCTCGGATCTCCAAGATGCTGGGAAGGACGCTTCAACGTCCTCAGATCTCCGAGCTGCTGGGAAGGACGCTTCAGCGTCCTCGGATCTCCAAGATGCTGAGAAGGATGCTTCAGCGTCCTCGGATCTCCAAGCTGCTGAGAAGGACGCTTCAGTGTCCTCGGATCTCCAAGATGCTGAGAAGACGCTTCAGCGTCCTCAGATCTCCAAGCTGATGAGAAGGACGCTTCAGCGTCCTCAGATCTCCAAGCTGATGAGAAAGACGCTTCAACGTCCTCAGATCTCCAAGATGCTGGGAAGAAATGCTTCGGTGTCTCCAGATCTCCAAGCTGCTGAGAAGGACGCTTCAGCATCCTCAGATCTCCGAGCTGCTGGGAAGGACGCTTCAGCGTCCTCAGATCTCCGAGCTGCTGAGAACGCTTCAGCGTCCCCAGATCTCCAAGCTGCTGGGAAGGACGCTTCAGCGTCCTCAGATCTCCGAGCTGCTGGGAAGGACGCTTCAGCATCCTCAGATCTCCGAGCTGCTGAGAAGCATGCTGCACTGTTTTGGGGTGCTCAGCATTCCGTCCTTCCCCACCCATAAGTGCGGAGGAAGGTGGAGGTCTCTGTCCTGAAGCTGCGCCTGGGGGAGGCCACCAGCGCTGAGCCAGAAGCCGCCGGGCTGAGTCTGCCCGGTGGGGAGACGTCGCCCGTCTCCGTCATCCACTTGGGAAGCAGGGCTGTCAGTGCACACGATTTCACCTGTCCCGGCCAAGCCCAAGTGGGAACAAGCCACAAAGCAGTGGTTTCTGCTCAGTGGGGTCCTGCACTTGGTAAGGCAGCAGGGGACATTGAAAGCCGCCTCTCTCCCGACAAACCACTGTCCACCCTCCTTCCCAGAGCAGGCCCGCGGCGCATGCCACAGCCACGGCCTGGGCTGGGGCTCGGACGCAGACACCAGAGGAGCCGAGGCCAGCTGAGGCCTCCGGGAGGGCTTGGAGCAGGACCACGCCTCCCACGGCGGCCCAGATCTCCCCACCTCCTTTCAGGGCACAGCCCTCGGGCCACCCTCCCCAGGGTGCAGCCCAAGACCACCCCCAGCAGAGGGGCCCACAAGCCCCTGCACGGCAAAGGAGAGCAGCACAGCTGCAAGGCGGGCTTCCGCTCCCAATTCAGGGGGGGTTTCTGGGAAGCGGAGGTGTCATCAGTGTTATACAATCATGCACACGCGGAGGCGTTACTGCTGAGCTCTCCTTCCCCCAAAGACGGGGCTGTCACGGATGTGGATCGGGAAAGCCGTGTCTTCACTCCAAACCAAACGGCTTCCTGAAAAACCTATTCTGTCGCTTGTCCCACTTCCTGTTGTAAAACCTGTAACACCGCATGGACGCTGTGGCCAGAGAGTCGCGTCCTCCCTGTCCTTGTCAGGGAGTCACAGAGTGGAAAACAGCAGGGGCTGCAGCCAGGGGAACGGGACACCCCAGGTTCCAGCAGAGCCACGCAGAGAACCCCACCCTTATCCTCCTGTGGTTTCCTAAGCCGATGCGCTTTTCAGAAAGCAGCCCAGGCCCCGTTTCCCCATGGTCGTGCAATGGCACAAATGAGTCTCCAGCTCAGTCCTGGAAAGGTGACCCTTACGCCTCCTGAAGCCCCTGTGACATCTTCATTCCAGGCTCCAGAAGAAAAATGGCCCAGTTCTACCTGTTTACCAGGTACACGACCGATTACAAATACACTAGCTTAGACACTGCACACTAACTCCCGTGTACTCCCAAGTCTCCAAACAGCAATTTCAACAGAACCACACTGAAAGGGAAGAACTTAACCTGTTGCACATTATTGAGACCCACCCCATTTAGAAACATAAGATTTGTTTGTTTTCTGGAGTCTTCAAATTTATTTCTAAGTTGGGGTAATAGCACTGAGGTTTTAAACCCTAACTAGACTATAGCTAAATTAGTTATGCAAAAAATGCATTGATAAAACGGTACCTAAAGTTTCTGACATATTTTCCTTTTTGTAACTTTTCCAAGTGAGATATGTCGAGAAGCAGCTTTCCTGCGATGTGCCTCAAAAATAAATGCAGAGAACGAAGCACACCAGATGGCCTGGACTGAATCTAACAGCAACGAGTAATGGCTTTTAGGACAGCTGGGTAATGTACTCTTTGCTCAACAACATGTTTGATCTGAAACACGGAAACAATCTACGGTTTCCATGAAAGTGAAAGAAAAACGAAGCGGAATGTGGAGCAAGTCGCTGGTTTTCTCTCCAATATGCTCTGTGCTGCTTTGAGAGCCATATGGTCTGTTTGATATAAATGGGCTATAGCTGAAATTTAAACCTTTTACATTTAGAAGTAGTGATCAAACATTTATGTCACATATTCAGCAGTAGCTGTGAGGGAATAAAGAATTACTATTGGGGATAAAAAACAAAGTTTGTCTTCGCTCTAAACAGCTAGGTCTCTTTCCTTCACTGTAAGATCTGTGCGGTCTCTCCAGAGGGGCTGAAGATAGAGGCCACACTGCTGTTAAAGCGGAGGTTTGCCGTTAGCAGTCGAGCTTCATCACAGAGATACTTCAGTAAAATCCACCGTTCAAAGAATACCTGCAAAAACCTGTCATGAAAACGCAAATTTCCTGGAATTCCTATTTCACAAGTTACTGAATCTCGCCTCTGAGATGGAAACTGTGATGGAGTCAGCAGGGCTGAGGTTAGGGTTCCACAGAAACCCAATCACAACATTTAAACATGAAGGAGCCCAGGGCCAGGCGGGCTCTGGGCTGCACAGACACCCCCGGAAGTGGAGATGGGGGCCCCTGGGCTCGAGGAGACTCAGGGCACATGCGGGAGGCACTCTCACCACGTTTCCTGAGACACAGATATGGACGCGGGTGTGAGCAGAAACACTCCCAATGCCACCGGTTCCCAAGTCACAGACACACATGTACCCCTGCACATCTCAAAGAGGATAAAATAAAGGTAAGATGGAAATAAGAAAAAAGGAGAAAAACGGCCGTCTGCTGCAGCCGGAGCAGCAGATACCCCGTGAAAGGCCGTGGCCGGTGAAGACTTGAGCTCCGGGTAATGCTGATGGCTGGCACTGGGCTTCAGAAATCGGCCAGCCGACCAGTCCATCCGACTCACTGTGCGGAAGCAACGGAGACCAGACAGGCCAGCAAGTGGGGACGATCCCGCCTGAATCTGATGCCACAGGCTCCAGCTCTGCACATCGACCCGAAGCAGCAAGGAGCAGAGCGGCAGGCGAGCACCCTCATCTGAAAACGTGTCTCAAAGCCCTCCATTTTTAAGGTAACAAAGGACAGACTGAGCGGCGTCGGACGGATGAAGCGAGCCTTTGGGAAAACACTCAGGTGAGAGGCCCAGGGCTGAAGGCAGGGGAGCCTCGGCCAACCTCCTCGGCCAGGCTTCAGGCTGGCAGGGCCTTGGCAAAGCGCAGGCGGCCGGCATCAGGCAGCCTGGTCCTGGGGGCTTCCCTGCACCCTCAAGGCCCGGCCGTCCAGCTGTGGCCCCCATGCAGCCTGTCTTCACTGAGACCAGGACGTCCCGGGGCTCCTCTGACGGGCCTGGCTGGTTCCTCCTCTTCCAGATGCAGACAAAGGGAAGCAGAGAGCCGGCGGGGGCGCAGGGCCAATGGGACCCTCAGCAGATGGCAGCGGGGGCCTGGAGCCTGTGCCCTGCATCCGACCAGCCCCGCACAGCCCTCCCAGCCCACGGGCCGGGCGTGTTCCCGGGGTGAGCAGCGCGCACACGCACGGGGCCCACAGGGCCCTCGGGGCCCGTGCCCTACAGGCATCCCCACACACATGAAGCGGGCCGAGCGCATTCCCGGGGTGGTGGCACGCACACGCACGGGGCCCGCAGGGCCCGCGCCCCACAGGCATCCCCACACACATGAAGCCTGCGGCCTGCGCAGCGGGTGAGCGGCCCCGTCCCCCTCCCCCCCCTCCCCACGGGGGCCATTCTCCACTCAGCTCAGTGAAGCCGAAGGGAGGCAGGGGTGAATCCTGACTGACCCCACTCAGCTGTAAAGGACACAGTCTGGGGTAAGTGGGGGCACCCGTCTCAGGACCCCCCCACCGAGCATGTGCTGCCCAAGTCTGTGATGAGAACTTGGCTCCGAGCACCCGGGGGCACACCCTGCACGGGAGCAGGGACGTGATGACCCTCCCGGCTCCTTTCCCGACAGGCCTCTGGCCAAGTTTAAGCACATGCTGAGCACACGGAGCAGACTGTACACGTCCACCAGCATGGCTGACGACAGGGGGCCCCTCCAGCAGGAGCCGTCCTCAGAGCAGGGTGGGCACCGCCTATTTGGGTCTGGGAAGAGCTGGGCGCCAGAGGGGCTCCATGCTGCCCTGTGCATGGCCAGGTGGTCTCCCCGCTGTTCAAACAAACACGGGTCTCTGCGTGGCTGTGACGGTGCCCTGTGGCAGGACTACCAGCTGTCATCGGTGACTGTAGGTAAAGGGCACTGCCCTCCATGGGCTCGGCATCAGCCGCTCACCTGAGGCCTGAGGAGTGAAGACTGCAGCTCCCCTCGGAGGAGGCGCTCTGCCCAAGGCCGCAGCGCCATCTCCTGCCTGAGCTTGCAACCTCAGGCCCACCCCACGATCACAGGAGCCAAGCCCTGCAGATGAACCTGTGCGTGCGCGCGCACACACACACACACACACACACACACACACACACACACACCCTGTCAGTTCTGCAGCTCTGGAAACCCCGACAGTACAGCAGTTGGAGCAGGGTGGGGGGAGGAGGGAGAGAAATGTGCAAATACGTCCTTACAACAGCACGTTGTGAGACAGGCATCGACCCACAGGTTTGCACAAGCATGCGGGGTGCAGCGGAGATGCGCCAGGCTTCGTCAGTGTGAACCTGGGGTCAGAGAGATGCTCATGGGAGGTGGGCTGGACCTTCACCTGAGTAGGTGACCCAGCACATACAGGGGATGGTGGGTAGGTCCACACAGAGCGGGTGCAGGCAGAGACGGTGCCCAGGAGGGGTTGGGGGCGTGCTATGTGCTGCCGGAAGCAGAGGGGAGAGCGCTGTGGAGGGCAGCTCCCACCTGCTGGGACGTGCAGCCAGGAGCCTGGAATGATACACCAGAAGTGCAGCCTGATTCGCTATCAAGAGAGAGGCTAGGGCGCATATCTAATTCTGCTCAGACCTGAAATTCTGCTTATTCTCCAAATTACAGTGGCTCTCTTAACCTATAACCAGGTGTTAAAAGAAGGTGTCGTGAAACCCAACAACCCCATCTCTAGCCGGGGCTGCATATGAAAGTGGCTCCTATGAGACGAAGGCAGCACTGATCACTTCACTTCAGGCCGAAAGGAAAGAGAGTCAGTCATCTTTCCAACAGGCAGCATACCTGGTGAGCGCACACAAGATTCAGGGTAATTCACAGAGCATCCGAGATGGCCGTTCCCTGCGGCTCAGAAGGAGGCGGGTGGTGAGAGCCTTCAGGGACACTTTTCTAAAAGTCCTGTCAAAGGCTGCCCTTTTAGAGAATTTTTGTTCCCACACAGCAAAGTATAAAGAAGAAAACCCAAAGCACTCACAACTCCAGCAATCTGAGGGCTGCTGATACATCTGGGCAGCTCCTTCCCTCCCCGCTCAAGCTGTCTGCACATAGTGGAGGTGGTGATGTCTGCACCACCGTGGCTCCCTTTTTTCACTAACACTGTGCCTCAGGAAGCTTTTTGTCCTAGAAAACGTTCACTTCTTCCATTTTAACGGCATGAAGCACCTGTCGCCTGCTCGTGGCCGCCCTGTCTGCTTCTCTTCTGCACGTGTGTGCTGTGCCTGCTCAGCCATGTCCAACTCTCCGTGACCCTATGGACTGTAGCCTGCCAGGCTCCTCTGTCCGTGGGGTTCTCCAGGCAAGGGTACTGCAGTGGGTGGCCATACCCTCCTCTGGGGGGCCTTCCCAAAGCGGGGATCAAGCCTGCATCTCGTGGGTCTCCTGCACTGATAGGTGGGCTCTCACCACTAGTGTGCTCTGCTGCACAGGAGGGTCATTTCCAATCAGCAAATGTCCTCTGAGTGGACTGTGGCAGATTCTCAGGGCTGGGCAGCAAACAAAATACAACGGGGAGGGAGTTACAATTTGATTATAGCTATCACCCCAGATTTTGCTCAGAAAGTTCCACCCATGTATTTATATGTTATTTAGTCACTTCTTCCAGAATTATTTCCAGTAAAGATAGCTATTTTTATATGGCAATGGGAATTTACAGCAAAAAATAAAAGGAAGCTATTATGGGAAATCATGATCAATTAGGATTGATCAAATGAGTCAGTCCCAAAGGAAATCAGTTCTGAATATTCACTGGAAGGAGACTGAAGCTGAAGCTCCCATCTTTAGCCCCTGAGGTGAAGAGCTGGGTCACTGGAAGAGACCCTGATGCTGGGAAAGATTGGAGGCAGGAGGAGGAGGGGCGACAGACGATGAGATGGCTGGATGGCATCACCGACTCGATAGATGTGAGCTTGAGTAAGCTCTGGGAGTGGTGATGGACAGGGAGGCCCGGTGTGCTGCATGCAGTCCATGGGGCCGCAAAGAGCCGGACATGACTGAGCGACTGAACAACATTTTGTTAGCAGAACAAATTTGGAAGAAATCAGAAGCAATTAAGACTTCTGTCTCAGTATCAATTAAGCCAATTTCATTGCAAATCAGAGAAAATATAACTGAAACCAGCTTGAAATCAAGGAATGTGTTCGTTCTCATGACTAAAGCACCCAGAAGACAGTGCCGATCTTGGGGAGCTGCACGCCTGGCCACCCTGTGCTCCTCTCTGATTGCCACCCCCCCCCCACCGCCTCGGGGCTCACCTGCGGGCTCCCGCCTCTGGGTGACAATGGCTGCATGCTCACACCTGCGGTCTGTCCACCTGAGCACTCGCAGGAAGTCCTATGGCTCACCCCATTGGGTGGTGGGGTCATGTGACCACTCCTGCCCATCACTGCAGCCAGGACCATGGAGAGCTCCCCAGACTCCAGCCGAGTGAGGCTCTCTCACAAAACGTGACGGAGAAGAAAAGGTGCCTGCAGTAATAAGGAGAGGGCCTGCCAAGTGCCGGGTGCGGGTGTGCATGCTGGGCTGACACGGACAGGCACGATGTGACAGGGCCGGGGCAGACAGCAGGGTGTGGAAGGGGCTCCCCCCTCCCCGCCTGGCAGAGGTCCTGGGCACGAGGGCCAGAGACGCCGTGCAGGGGGCCTGCAGCCAAGCTTCAGAGCAGCTCTGCTGGACGCGCTGGGCCTCTCCTGCCTCTTTAACCAGCCGTCCCTTCCCTAGAGAGACCCAGGCTGTGGTTGCCCCCCTCCCCCCAAGCTGGCCCCGCTGGAGGTCTGACTGCTGCATGGGACCTCCTTTGAGCCTGACTATGTAACCACTTGACAGCTGCACGCGCTGGACAAACGTCAGCCCGCCTGCTGACCGCTGCTGCCTGCGCCTTGGACAGAAAGCCACCCCCAGCTTCCCTGGCCCTGGGGATGGGAGACCGCCTCGGTCGTGAAGCAGGAACGCACACACAGAGCCGGTGCCCACTGACAGAGGCTAGCAGGGGCACAGCCCGTCGAGCAGGACTGAACTGAGGGGTTTCAGGTGGCAGTGGTGAAAGCGCTGAGCGCTTAGATGCTTGCTGGGTCCCTCCCGAGGCCACCCACATTGCCTGCTCCGTGGTAAAGGGGACCAGGATGGCGCTGAAAGCTTTCCCCTGCGTTCAGCAGCCCGAGCACTGCAGCTGAGCGTCTTAATGAGACTGTTAGCAGGCCATGCTGTTTTCAGCAGCCACAGAACTGGTTGTGGCTTTTCATCATTTCTGTAATCAAGTAACCCTTTCTGATTTTCCCAGCAAACAGAAATATCAATCCTGAACCTCTTTTTATTCCTAAAGTATTTGCTTCTCAAAATCATGTTATAATCGGTATTCAAATGAAGCCAGCAGAGCCAGGTCCAACCTCAAACCTTGCTTTAATAGAGACAGGAAATTGGGCACAGACACCGACCTCGCATGCATGCCCGCGCCCTCGCTGATCACACACAGCAGGGAGGATCCGGCCTGACCTCACCCGGAAAAGAGCTCACCCGGCAGGCCTGCTGCTGGTCTGAGGGAGCAGCCGACCCCCAGAACTCCAGCCTCCCCTCCCCATCTCCCCATGTCTTGCTACAGGAAAGACACTGTGTGACTAAGTGATGCCACATGCCCTGGTCTTAAACACACACACGTGTCTAGGTGGAGGCTGGGAGGCAGCAGAAGGCACAGAGTGCCCCACCTTGGGAGCCACCCTTGGGGTGGCTGTGCCCCATGGAGAGTCCTGGAGCTGGGCTCTGGGGAGATTGTTCCTGGATACACATCTGTCAGTAGTCAGACTCAGGTGGGGGTGGAAGGGGTGCGTTGTCCACATAATCACCCGAAAAAAGGCAGTTCACGCCTGAGCACGTTTTCTCTAGGGGTTGAAGAGACAGTGGCACCAGGAAGCCAGCCTCGTGGTTCCAGTTGCAATAGACTTCAGGGGCATGAGGCAAACTTGAGCTGATTCATGCGTGTTGCACCTGCTTCCGGAGCACCCACCCTTCCTGGCCTTCCGCTGTTCTTGTTCTTGCTGTTCAGTCGCTCTGTCCTGTCCGACTCCTTGCGACCCCATGGACTGCAGCACGCCAGGCTTCCCTGTCCTTCACCAACTCCCAGACTTTGCTCAAACTCATGTCCATCGAGTCAGTGATGCCATCCAACCATCTCATCCTCCGTCATCCCCTTCTCCCTCTGCCTTCAATTTTTCCCAGCATCAGGGTCTTTTCTAATTGAGTCATCTCTTCACATCAGGTGGCCAAAGTACTGGAGTTTCAGCTTCAGCATCAGTTCTTCCAATGAATATTCAGGACTGATATCTTTTAGGATGGACTGGTTGGACCTCCTTGCAGTCCAAGGGACTGTCGAGAGTCTTCTCCAGCAGCATAGAATGAAAGCACCAGTTCTGCGGTGCTCAGCTCTCTTCACAGCCTTCTGTAGGCGCTGGAACTGCTAGCATGACCAGCACATGGGTCTCTTGCAGTCTGGGACTTAGGCTGTAAAGCATGGAGCAGGAACGGAGGATGCCTGCCTGTCTCTTCACCATGCTTTCAAATGCTCACGGCCACCTCCTGGTGTCACCCAGATGCCCCAAGTCCTGGTGATGTGTGCAGACCAGCAGCCAGGCAGGCAGCAGAGAGAGGAGCCTGCAGGCCTGGTCCTCACCACCGCACTGGAGTCACAGGGTGGAGCTTGGGTCACGGGGGGACACCCCACGGGGGGGACCCTGCATCCATGACATTCTGCACGTCCAGAATTTGTTAGTTTTTAAAAGGCTATCTCATCATTTGATCCCCAGTCAATTTGGAGGCAGCCAAACATTCATGGTGAGAATGAATCCATCCTTCACTTGTTACCACTTTATAGAATGAAATCACAAGCATGTCCTTGAACTTAATTTTTTCTTCCTCATGAAGGGAAACAGGTATCAATACAATCTATTAACTGTAAAAATATTCATTATTGTCTACTGAGCACGTTGAAGGAGTAGAGGTTTTCTATATATGGATATCTTTGGCTGTGCCAGGTCTTTGTTGGGGGAAGTGGGATCTCCAATCCTTCGCTGCACGTGTGGAATCTAGTTTCCTTGACCAGGGGTCCAGCCCAGGACCCATGCATTGGGAGTTAGGAGTCTGAGCCACTGGACGACCAGGGAACTCCCAGGAGGGTTTCTAAATACATGGTTTCATTTGGCTAAAACACAGGAAGACAGACAAGTCTGACCTCTGCAGGAGTCACAGCTGTAGATGCGGCCGCTCAGGAGATGCTAAGCACTGAAATGGATGGGCACAGGAGACGCACGGTGGGCGCGGCCCCCCCGGGGCTCCAGGGACTTTGCCCACATTGGGCACACACTTGCCTGCAGGGCAGTATTATCAGACCTGTACAGTACAGCCTTCACAAGCTTCCCACATGGCTCAGTGGTAAAGAATGCCCCTGATAATGTGGGAGACCCATGTTCAATCCCTGGGCTGGGAAGAGCCCCTGGAGGAGGAAATGCAACACCCTCCAGGATTCCTGCCTGGAGAATCCCATGGACAGAGAAGCCTGGGGGGCTACAGTCCATGGGGTCTCAAAAGAGTCAGAACCGACTGAGCAACTCAACAACAATACTACCTACAGGACATGGGCCAAAACCTTGCCTTAATCTTCACATGCAACCTCAGCAGCAGCGTCCTGGAGCAGCAGAAGGGTCACCAGGGGCAGGCCCGCCGGGCACAGGTCCCCGCACCATCTTCCCTTCCACACATGGAGCACAGGGCTCCACTGAACAAAGCTGACACAGTCTTGAAAAAGCTGAACGTTGTTTAATTTTTTTAAGTTGAAGGGTTTTCATATGCACTGTATAAGTCTAAAAGTGAATTTTTTCATTTAAAAAATTAATAAAAAAGAATTTACAATAGAATATAAATTGTCTTCTAGTCGTCCCGCAACCTCCAGCTGCCAGCGGATTCTTGGCATCCTCCATAGAATGTTCTTCCACACACAAGGACAGAACCACATTCAGTTCAGTCACTCAGTCGTGTCCACCTCTTTGTGACCCCATGGACTACAGCATGCCAGGCCTTCCTGTCCATCACCAACTCCTGGAGTCGAGTCGGTAATGCCAACCAACCATCTCATCCTCTGTCACCCCATTTTGTTCCCAGCATTAGGGTCCTTTTCAGTGAGTCAGTTCTTTGCATCAGGTGACCAAAGTATTGGAGCTTCAACTTCAACATCAGTTCTTCCAGTCAATATTCAGAACTGATTTCCTTTAGGACTGACTGGTTAGATCTCTCCTTGCAGCCCAAGGGACTCCCAAGTCTTCTCCAGCAGCAGAGTTCAAAGCATCAATTCTTTGGTGCTCAGTTTTCTTTATAGTCCAACTCTCACATCTACACATGACTATTGAAAAAGCATAGTTCTGAATAGATGGGCCTTTGCCAGCAAAGTCATGTCTCTGCTTTTTAATATGTCATCTTGGTTGGTCATAGCTTTATTTCCAAGGAGCAAGTGTCTTTTGATTTCATGGCTTCAGTCACCATCTGCAGGGATTTTGGACCCCAGGAAAATAAAGTCTGTTGCTGTTTCCATTGTTTCCCATCTATTTGCCATGAAGTGATGGGACCAGATGCCATGATCTTAGTTTTCTGAATGTTGAGCTTTAAGCCAGCTTTTTCACTCTCCTCTTTCACTTTCAGCAAAAAGCTTTTTAGTTCCTCTTCACTTTCTGCCATAAGAGTGGTGTCATCTGCATATTTGAGGTTATTGATATTTCTCCTGGCAATCTCGATTCCAGCTTATGCTTCATCCAGCCCAGCATTTTGCATGATGAACTCTGCATATAAGTTAAATAAGCAGGGTGAAAATATACAGCCTTGACATACTCCTTTCCCAATTTGGAACCAGTCCATTGTTCCATGTCCAGTTCTAACTGTTGCTTCCTGACCTGCATACAGATTTCTCAAAAAGCAGGTCAGGTGGTCTGGTAGTCCCATCTCTAAGAATTTTCCACAGTTTGTTCTGATCCACACAGTCAAAGGCTTTGGCATAGTCCACAAAGAAAAAGCAGCTGTTTTTCTGGAACTCTCTTGCTTTCTCTATGATCCAACAGATGTTGGCAATTTTATCTCTGGCTCCTCTGCCTTTTCTAAATTCAGCTTGAACATCTGAAAGTTCTCAGTTCACGAACTGTTGAAGCCTGGCTTGGAGAATTTTGAACAATACTTCACTAGCGTGTGAGATGAGTGCAATTGTGCGGTAGTTTGAGCATTCTTTGGCATTGCCTTTCTTTGGGATTGGAATGAAAACGGACCTTTTCCAGTCCTGTGGCCACTGCTGAGTTTTCCAAATTTGCTGGCATACTGAGTACAGCACTTTCACAGCATCATCTTTCAGGATTTGAAATAGCTCAACTAGAATTCCATCACCTCCATTAGCTTTGTTTGTAGTGATGCTTCCTAAGACCCTCTTGACTTCACATTCCAGGATGTCTGGCTCTAGGTGAGTGATCACAACATTGTGGTTACCTGGGTCAATAAGATCTTTTTTGTATAGTTTTTCTGTGTATTCTTGCCATTTCTTAATTTCTTCTGCTTTTCTAGGTCCAAACTGTTTCTGTCCTTTATTGTGCCCATTTTTGCATGAAATGGTCCCTTGGTATCTCTAATTTTCTCGAAGAGATCTCTAGTCTTTCCCATTCTGTTGTTTTCCTCTATTTCTTTGCACTGATCACTGAGGAAGGCTTTCTTATCTCTCTTGGTATTCTTTGGAACTCTGCATTCAGATGAGTACATTTTTCCTTTTCTCCTTTGTCATTCTCTTCTTTTCTCAGCTATTTGTAAGGCCTTCTGAGACAACCATTTTGCCTTTTTGCATTTCTTTTTCTTGGGGATGGTCTTGTGTTGGGGGCCAGCGTGAGGAACTCCACCCTTGGCAAAGGTCATGAGGAAGGGGGCTTTGGCATATGCAAAGGTGTGATCAAGCCTCAGGAAATCCCGTTCCCAAGCATCTACCCCCAAACCAGAGTACTTTACGGGGAGCTCTCCCCCATAACCATTTCTCTCAGAGAAGGCGTTAACTTGCAGCCACAGTTAATAAAAATTCCTGGCCATGACAAGAGTGTTTCAACTTACAAACTCTGAAGGTTCTCTGGCCTGCCTGATCAGGTTTGTCCGGCCGCATGTGATTGTTTACAACCACCACCACCCCCCAACTGTGAGAGGCATGGGATGCTTTAAAACTTTCTAAATACAGACTCTTTTGAGAAGTTAGAAGATCATTAGTATAGTATTAGTGGGTTGATTAGGAATTATATTGGTGAAGGGTTTTTTCATTTGTTGTGCCAATAATCACTGCTAATTCCCTGCCCTGGGTGTGACAAGGGTGTCTCAGGTCAAACCTCTCTGCTGACAGTCTAGCTTGTGCAACAACCTCTCAACCATAAACAGCACAGAGAGTGTGGAGTATTAGCATAGGGCTTTTCTCATTTGATTGCCGCCAGATCTCCATATCCTTAGGCACCTGGGAATATATTAATCAATGTATTTGGAATATAGAAAAGGAAATGTAGTTTTTGATGTTAGCAATACTAGACTTTTTGAGTTAATGAATTTTCTCTCTTGTAATAGATCACTGTATTTGTTATAAATCACTGTGTCCTTGCTATGCAAAAATGTAACTTTATCACTATCTTAAGACTAAATAGATTGTAAAGGGAACACTGGTGAAAGGATTTTCATTTGTTGGGCTGATGTTTACTGCTAAATCTCCATATTCCCTGCCCTTATAATAAATATAACTAGCATATAGGAGAAATAAGTATTAACCTTTAAGCATATAGGAAAAATAACTATTAACCTTTAAGATTAATCATGTTAACCTTAGGTTAAGTAAATTCCTTTCCTAGTTGTAACTCACTACACCCTCACCCTATAGGAATGCAACTTTATTTGGAGGGTGGCGCCTGATTTAAGAAAAAATCACCCCTGGAAAAATAAGTTTTATAGTTAACTGACCGGTATCAGAAAGGGCCATAAAATGTCAGTAGACCTCATGGTCAGAAGATGATGTAAAAACTCATAAGACCTTTGTATAAGTTTATATGAAGCACCTGATTGTGACAAGGGTCAGGTCTGCTGACCCCTGCGTGACTCTGTATTCATCCCTATGTATAACAAAAGGTATAAAAACAAACCTGAAAAATAAAGAAATGGGATCACTTTCTGGAAAGACTGATTCTGCCATGTTGTTTCTTTCTTGCTCCCCGCTTTCCTGGCTGAATTCCCATCTGGTATGGGGGTACGCACCAAGCCTACTAACTCTGCCTGGGCTTCTAAGATTGGACCGGGGAGGAATCAGTGCCTCCTCTCCTTTGGGAGAATGGAAAGACACCTGTGGCCTACGTAGGTGGTGATTAGTATTCCACTTAAACCAGTTATTCAGCCTCTTTTTCTCCACTAATTTTCCTACTACACTATCCACTTCTAATCTCCCTCTATATCTGTAATTAAATAAGTTTTTTTCCAGGACGCCTATTCTGTCCCCACCTTCGAATCACCCTGGATCCACCGGGGCTGGACCCCGGCAGTCTTGCTCACTGCCTCCTGTACAATGTCACAAATCTCCATCCATAGTTCTTCAGGCACTGTATCAGATCTAATCCCTTAAATTTATTTGTCACTTCCACTGTATAATCATAAGGGATTTGATTTAGGTCATACCTGAAAGGTTGAGTGGATTTCCCTACTTTCTTCAATTTAATTCTGAATTTGGCAAAAGGAATTCATGATCTGAGCCGCAGTCCGCTCCCGGTCTTGTTTTTGCAGACTGTATAGAGCTGCATTGGTTAAACTCAGTAGGTCTTCATTCTTGCATTCTTTGAGTCTTCTTGTGAAAGGTAATGAACACAGAGAAGTGTGCACAAAACGTGATAGTATAACACACAGTTATCCAGTATAACACACAGCTGTTCATAGAATCACTCTCCCGGCCAAGAAATACAATCCAGCCGAAGCCCCCAGGCCAAGCACAGCCGTGCAGGTCGCCGCTGCGTCCTGTAGTTCCCTAGCTTTCACTCAACTTCATACATGATCCGAGTCATCATGGTTTGTTCAGTTTCACTGCCGTGGAATGCTTCTACTGTGTGAATGTAAGGAATACACAATATATTCAGTTTATACTCATAAATATGGAGAATATTCATACAACATAGAAAATACATAAATTCCATCATATGAAATATTCATTTGTGTCCTCTGCCCCTTAAGTGCGTTTGGGGATTTCCTGACTGGCAAGCCTAGGAACACGGCTACTTGTGAGCGTCATTTGGAGGTGTCCTGGGCGTGGGGGGCACTGCAGCTGCTGTCCACGGCCAGCTGGGCTCGGGCAGACTTTATTCCACCACCAGCTCACACGTGCCTGCTCTGCATTCTCAGCAGCGCCCGGAACTGGCGGACTTGTTTCCGCCCGTCTAGTAGGTGGCCCGCCATGTGCCGCGTGGCTTCCATTTCACTCCTCTGCTTCAGTAACTAGGTTGAACACCATCTTATTCATTTCAGTCATTTGTGCTTCTACCTCAGAAATTCCTGTGCAAGTGTTTAACTGACTTTTTCTTGAATGTCTGTCTTTTCCTTAAAGGTTTATGGGGCGTCTCTATGTCACTGATCATGAGGCCTTTCCTGGGTACACATCGTTCACCTTCTGCCACGACTGTCCCTTGTCTTAGTTCTGTCTTTATTAAGAGATGTTCTTGATTTTAAACAGTGTTCTTGATAGCTGAAATTACCAATCTTTTACTTCGTGGACACAACTAAGAGACTGAACAAGAACAACTTTGTCGTTAGTGCTTTTTAAGTCCTATTTCAAAAACCTCTGTCTACTCTGAGGTCATGAAAATGTATGTTCTCATATAAGTATCTCCACAGTTTTCACTTAAGTATACAGGAGTTGATCTATATGAAGAAATGAGGTCCAGCTCCATTTTTCCTAGTATGGAGCCCAGCTAGTCTACAGCTTTGTTTTTTCATTCAAAATGTCTTGAGATCTTTCTGTATCTGCACATACACAGTTCCATCTTCAGAATAAATCATAATTTGAAGAGTAATTAGGATATTCATGTGGTTTTCTATTCCAGTGTTTCAAAGACTCATTTTACATTTGATTCTTTACACACATATTTAAGCATATTCATCATGGATTTCATAGGCGTAGGCCTAGGGAGTTAAAAGCAAAGGCATTTTATATTTTCTTAGATATTGGGTTTTCTGTCTGGCTTTAAAAATTTAATACTCTGTCAAAATTATTAAAAATTCCCCTAAGTTTTCTTTTAGTGTTTATGAAGTCCCGTTATACTATTAAGTCTTTGAGCCATCTGGATTTTATTTTGGGGTGAGAAGTTTGGGAGGGATCCAGCTATATATTTTCTGAATGTCTGGCCAGTTGTCCCCAAATCATTATTGAATAATGCATCTTTCCCCGCTGATTTAAATGTCGTCATTATCATATGCTAAATGCTTCGCAGCACGGGGGCTGTTTCGGGGCTTTCTATCCCCTCCCTTCAATCCGTCTGTCTGTTCATCATCGCTGCTGCTCGGGTGTAAGGACCCCATCGTCTCGGAGCACTGGGCGTGGGCAGTCAGCAGCCCCCACACAGCCTCCCTGCTTCATGACCTTCCCGTTATGTCTCAGTGTGAACTTTACAACTAGCCTGCTCGGTTTCAAAAGAAACTCTGTGAATGTTTTGTTGTGCTCACTGAAACAGCGAGGTAACTCAGAGCACTGACACACTGCAGCGCTGGGGCTTCCGACCCGGAAGCACTGTCTGCTGACAGCTCGCTCCCTCGCAGTCTGAGAGCAGGTCCCGTCTTGCCGTGTGTGTGCATGTGCGTGTTGCATGCATGCATGTCTGTCCATGCGTGTGTGTCTCTCTGTGTGTGCATACACATGTGCACGTGTGTGCACGCGCACATCTGTGTATGTACACGTGTATGTGTGTGTGCATGTATGCGCATGCATGTCTGTATGTGTACGTGTGTGTCTGAGTTTGTGCACGTGCACATGTGTCTGTGTGTGTGCACATGCATGTGTCTCTGTGTGCACACATGTGTGTACACATGTGCACATGTGTCTGTGCGTGCGTGCATGTGTGTGCACACATGTGTGTACATATCCGTGTGCATGTGCAAGCATGTGTCTCTGTGTGTGCATGTGTGCATGCGTGTGCCCATCTGTGTGTGTGCATGTGCACACACATGTGTCTGTGTGTGCATGTGCATGTCTCTGTGTATGTGTGCGTATCTGTGTGCATGTGTGTGTGTCTCTGTGTACGTGTGTCTCTGTGTGCAGGCATGTGTGCGTGTGTCTGTGTGCGTGCATGTGTGTGTGTGCATGTGTGTCTCTGTGTGTGTGCACGTGCACACCTTTCCGTTCTCTCCAGGCCCTTCTCCCACAGCTGCCATCTGGGGTCACAGGCTTTCTGCCTGAAGACCTCCTGCTGGTTGTTCCTAGTCAAGGCACTAGCAATAAATTTTGTTTTCTGGATGACCTGAAAATGTCATAATTTCCCTTTCCGTTTAGAAAGATTCTTTCTCTTGGATTGACGTTCAGTTTGGTGGCTGTTTTCTTTCAGTTCTTTGAAGACATCATTCCATTATCTTTTAGCCACCCCCAACTCTGTGGAAGCTGCTGTCAATGGCATAAGAAACCACCCCCAAAACCCATGGCTGAAAATAACAAGCGGTGCAATTCTGCATGAGTCTGCAAGGGAGCAGGGGCCAGCTGCGGGGCTGTGCTCCTGCGACTCTCCTCCAGGAGGTCTGGGTGTGACAACGTCAGAGCAGCAGCATCAGGACCTCATCCTTCTGACCTCGCCTGATGGTCAAACGAGTCATAGCCAAGGCCAGAATCAGGCAGCGGGGCGGAAGCTCCACCTGCGATCCAGGCGCGCCTGGTAGAGGGCATGCGTGCAGGAAGCGGGAAGACCGGGGGCTTACCATCATCTTGCCCGTGGTCTTCTTAGAACCTTTGAGGTTATACGTGTTTTCTCTGGTTATGATGGCTTTTTAAAATTTGTGTTTTCAACAGCTTCACTATATTGCTCCCAGGTGTGTGTGTGCATGCACACACACCTATTCTCGGGATTCACGGTGCTTCTTGAGCTTTTGCGTGATGTCTCTCCCTTGTTTTGGAAACCTGCCAGTCTTCATCTCCTCAGACGCTCTGCCCCTTCTCCGTCTCCTCCACTGTGGACTGTGACTCACAGTAAGCTCCCTCCCTGCTCACGGGTCTCTCCCTCTCTTTATATTTTCCATCCTTTTTTCTCTCTGCATAGTGTCTTCTTTTTAAGGTTTTATTTTACGTGAACCATTTTTTAAAGCCTTTACTGAATATGTTACACTATCATTTTTGTTTCATGTTTGGTTTTTTGGCCCTGAGGCATGAGGGATCTGAGCTCCCTGACCAGGGACCAGACTTGCAAGCCCTGCCCTGGAAATCGAAGTCTTCACCACTGGACTCCCAGGGAAGTCCCTGGATATGGTCTGCTGGCCTATGTCACTCTTCCCCACTTACACTATGTCTCATCTGCTACTAGACCCATCGGTTGCCTTTCTAAATTCAACATATGCATTTTACAGGGCTACCATGTCTGTGTGGTTCTTCTCTACAGACTGTCAGTTCAGTTCAGTCGCTCAGTCGTGTCTGACTCTTTGCGACCCAATGAATCGCAGCACACCAGGCTCCCTGTTCATCACCAACTCCCGGAGTTCACTCAGACTCATGTCCATCGAGTCCGTGATGCCATCCAGCCATCTCATCCTCAATTTTCCCCTTCTTAACCTGCCCCCAATCCCTCTCAGCATCAGAGTCTTTCCCAATGAGTCAACTCTTCTCATGAGGTGGCCAAAGTATTGGAGTTTCAGCTTAAACATCATTCCTTCCAAAGAAATCCCAGGGTTGATCTCCTTCAGAATGGACTGGTTGGATCTCCTTGCAGTCCAAGGGACTCTCAAGAGTCTTCTCCAACACCACAGTTCAAAAGCATCAATTCTTCAGTGCTCAGCCTTCTTCACAGTCCAACTCTCACATCCATACATGACCACAGGGAAAACCATAGCCTTGACTAGACAGACCTTAGTCGGCAAAGTAATGTCTCTGCTTTTGAATATACTATCTAGGTTGGTCATAGCTTTTCTTCCAAGGAGTAAGCATCTTTTAATTTCATGGCTGCAGTCACCATCTGCAGTGATTTTGGACCCCAGGGAAATAAAGTCTGACACTGTTTCCACTGTTTCCCCTTCTATTTGCCGTGAAGTGATGAGTCCGGATGCCATGATCTTCGTTTACTGAATGCTGAGCTTTAAGCCAGCTTTTTTGCTCTCCTCTTTCACTTTCATCAAGAGGCTTTTTAGTTCTTTACTTTCTGCCATAAGGGTAGTGTCATCTGCATATCTGAGATTATTGATATTTCTCCTGGCAATCTTGATTCCAGCTTGTGTTTCTTCCAGTCCAGCGTTTCTCATGATGTACTCTGCATAGAAGTTAAATAAGCAGGGTGACAATATACAGCCTTGACGTACTCCTTTTCCTATTTGGAACCAGTTTGTTGTTCCATGTCCAGTTCTAACTGTTGCTTCCTGACCTGCACTCAGATTTCTCAAGAGGCAGGTTAGGTGGTCTGGTATTCCCATCTCTTTCAGAATTTTCCACAGTTTATTGTGATCCACACAGTCAAAGGCTTTAGAAAATCTAAAAATTCTCTGAAACTCTCCACTTGTCAACTACTGTTTCAAGCAGCAGAATCATCGGTGTTTCAGCCTCAGAGGCTGGTGACTTCAATACCTGCACCACTCTGCATCTGCCTCTGCCACCCACCCATTTCCTCTCGCCCTTTCGACACGCAAGGCGGTCTTGGCCGAACGCTGACACAGCATGTGAACCGTAGAACAGGACCTAGCCGGGATCTCAACTGCACACAGGGCCTCTCCTCAGCTCCTGGCAGCCAGAGGAACAGGGCGCCAGCCACGCACCCTTCCTCCTACTGCATTCACAGCCTTTCAGGGTCTGACCGAAGGCCTAGCTAGTCCACTGGGGTCCTCACACCTAGGCAGGCCCTGGCCCAGCATGCACGCCCGCAGCAGCTCTGCACACTTATTCTGAGCCTGCTTTCTCTCGGCCTCCCTCCGAGGGCCTCGATGACTGATCGGCCTGGACTGGCCCTTTATCCTGTGGTCCTGGAACTTCAGGTCCCGGTTGTCACAGCACCATGCATCTTCTACCAGAAGTTTTCTGTACTTTATCCAGCTTTTCTATTTGCTTTGAGGTAAAAATTTTTCTGTTGCAAACTGGCCATCATACCCAGAAGCAGCAATGTCCTCAGCAAAATTCAAGGGGGGGGTTTCATAAATGACCTGTGCATTCTTCAGGTTACTCCAAGATGGCTTAAACTCCTTATGCCTTACGTTCCTATTTTCTTCCACTGTGTCTTCTTTTGGTTGTTGGTATTTAGGAAAACCCTTTATCTCTACACTAAGCATGTAACGATCATTGTCAGTAGTTCTTCAGTGGGCTCACTGAGGTTTCCCACGGAAATAATCACATCATCCGAAAGCGACGGTCATGCTGTCTCTTCGCTTTGGTTTTACGCCTCTTTTGTTTCTCACATTTGTTTGATGAGCTGATACAGAGGTCTCGCCCTGGGAATTCTGATTCCATTGGCCTGGGGCAGAAAAACACAGGACGCTCCTGAGTGTTCCCAGGTGGCCCCAACGGAGGGCGAGGCTGTGGACCCCAGGCTGGGGCTCAAAGCTGTGCTGAGTGACAGGTTGCCAATCATGCGCGGGCAGAATCCACACGGCGCAGCTGGGCGTCAGCGCTCAGTCTACCGCCTGTGTCTCGTCGTCTCAAGGACCAGACTTTGAATTTCCTCTCTCTGGTACTCTACAAATAAATGTATGTATGCCCACGCTAACCTGCTGCCATGGTAAGTCATATTAGTGCCTCACTGCTGGGCTACTCTTTACTCTGAGAAGAGCATTCTTTCAGTGTGCCACTGGATCATGCTGGCAACATGCCATTTAGGCTTGCGTACGAGTCCTTGAGCAGCACTAGGTTTGTGTACGATAAGAGTGCTTGAGCAGCACTAGGCCTGCGTACGAGGGCTCGAGCGGCACCAGGCCTGCGTACGAGGGCTCGAGCGGCACTGTGCTATAACTTTGTTGACTGTGCCATCTCTCCTTGGGCCACACGGGGCTTCTCTCTGGTTGCGTAGGGGCTCCGCTCTGGACGTGGCGCGCAGGCTGCTCACGAAAGAGGCGTCTCTTGCTGCGGAGCAGGCGCTCCAGAGCGTCCCGTCTCAGCAGTGTCGGCGCATGGGCTTAGTTGCTCTGCCGCGCTCGGCCTCTTCCTGGAGCAGGGATGGCGCCTGTGGCCCCTGCGCGGGCTGCAGACGCTCAGCCCCTGGCCCCAGGGCGGCCACAGTGCCCCACAAGCCCTGCCAGTGTTCAAGTCTATCCGGACAACAGCTGAGTCCACGTGAGAGCCGCCCGGCTCCCCCTGCTGTGTCAGTGAGGATGACCAGCACAGCCCATGCCCACAGGTGCCCGAATTGGTCACCGGTCTTGGATGACACAAAACTTCCCTTCCCCGGGGAGGAAAACGGACACAAGCAACCAGCACGAAAGGCCAGGGAGCATTCAGAGAAGAAGCCTCACTGAAACCAGCGGCAGGCATTTAGTGGCCTCTGCCCACAGTGCTTCTCTCTGTCCTCAGAGCTCCACTTCCTTAAGCGTCCGGGCCTTGGCCACCCTCTCCCACATGGGGTGGGGTTAGAGGTGCCATCGCTGGGTGGGGCATCGCCCGTCACCGTGATTCAGCAGTCTAGCTCCCCAGACGCCTGCGTCCTTCCTGGGGGGGGGGGGGGGGCGAATCCCCAGCTCCAGCCANCATGGGGTGGGGTTAGAGGTGCCATCGCTGGGTGGGGCATCGCCCGTCACCGTGATTCAGCAGTCTAGCTCCCCAGACGCCTGCGTCCTTCCGGGGGGGGGGGGGGCGCTAATCCCCAGCTCCAGCCAGTGACATGCCACGCCACTGACGTGCAACCGTAGGTCTCTTCACAGAATGAGTTACTGAATGAACAAAGAAACAAGTAGACTTTTTAGGCAAAAAAGAGGGATCAAGATTTTGACATTAATTTATGATCCCAAACGATTATTCTTTTAAAGGTTATATTTAAGAAGAGAGTGAATTAGATAGGAAAATATTATATAAATTCAAAACAGAATTATAATAATGATACGTTTATAAATGCATAAAACATGTTCAAGTGCAAGGACACATAAAAAAGAGATCAAAATGGAGCTCTCTCTGGTGACTGGCCCTCGGGCTCACCTTTTCCCTGCTCTCCTGCGCATGCCAACTTTCCTTTCGTGATGAACTGCTTTGAGAACGGAAAATAAAGCCTCCATAAAGCTCTGCACTTTAGGCCATGCCAGTCAGCATCTTCTGCTCGCTAGAAGCACTGCCTTCAGGCCACTGGGCTCAGCACGCCTCCCGCCCAGCCTGCTCGTGCCCAGGGAGCAAGGCCTCTTACCCCACGGGACAGACTGGCCACCGCTACCCACGACTGGAGAGGAGCTTGTCTCAGGATAGAGGAAACAAACGAGAAAACCAGAGTACATTGTTCAAAACCCTTGATCTTAAGGGAATCAGATAAAACTGGGAACAGATTAGAATAGGGAAAAAGATCACTCGAATGACTTTTAATAATCATTAATCTGCAGTACACTTTTCTCCCTACATCTGCCCAAAGCAGTATCTGTGGAGACTTTAAGCTTGGTTCCTGCTTCCACTCGAGCACCAGGCTTCTTCCATGCTGCCCTCTCTGTCAACGACAGTGTCTGGGAGGCAGTGAGGAGCGACAGGCATGCAGGCCTCAGATGACGCTGCGCCCCACGCAGGGCCCCCCACACCCAGATAGGTGCAGGCGCACGTGGGTGTGAGAGCGCTCAGCTCCATGTGCCTCCCGGGACACCTGCAGGCCAGAGCGGGGCATCTCACCCCTCTCAGCACAGCGGGCAGGGACTGCCACCTCGTCATGCTCGGGGCACCCACGAGCGATGCCCCACAGCAGCTGGCCTTCTCTGGGCTGCATGGAGGTCGGTACTTGCCCCCCACCCACCCCCAGAGGAGTAACTCAGACCCAGCCCTGGGACAGGCCGTGGGGCTGGGGGACACTCTGCCGTCTGGAACTCGGGGTGTGGGCAAAGCGGGCGTGAGGACCCTGCCTGCCTCAGACCCCAAGAAACAGCTCATAGACTGTCAGACCCCAAGCACTTCCCACCACGTGCTGTGTGCAAACCAGGAGCAGAACAAGGGTCCACCCTGGCCTGGGGCTCTGGACACGGGGAGCCCCGAGGCAGGAGCCTGCAGTGGACACAGCACCGCTGGAGACTCTACCATGCGCCTGAGCTCCGCAGCGCCTAGCCTAGTGCTGGGAAGCCCCACTCACAGCCCTCTAGGAACCAGGAAAGAGCGGAAGTGGGGCCTCCCTCCTCCTCGGGACAGTCCTGCCGGCCACCCCAGCTAAGCAGGCCTTCTGCAGCTCCCCCCGTGCTCCCGAGAGCCCCTTGCCACCCCACACGCCAGCCGGGAAACAGGCAGCTCTGACAGCTGTCTTGAAACTGGCGCTGGTCTGGCAGCGCCGTCTTGTTTTAGGTGCGGTTGGTCCCCAGTCCCAGGGCTGGCTTGTTCCTGTTCCCTCGAGGCCAGTTCTCCAGACTGCCAGCTTACATCATGGCTGCAGTCTGCTCGCCACGCAGGTAACTCCTTCCGCCCGATGGGGGTTTCGGCATGTACAGATCAGCCCAAAGGACGTGGCTCAGGATACTACCTGTAGTCCTTAAGGAGGACTAAAGCTCCTTGACTCTAATAAGTAAACTATTACTATTTCAGCATTCAAAAAATTCAACATTCAAAAAACTAAGATAATGGCACCTGGTACCATCACTTCATAGCAAGTAGATGGGGAAACAATGGACGTTATTTTCTTGGGATCTAAAACCATCGCGAACAGTGATTGCAACCAGGAAATTAAAAGACGCTTGCTCCTTGGAAGAAAAGCTACGACAAACTTAGACAACATATTAAAAACCAGACATCACTTTGCTTACAAAGGTCTGTATAGTCAAAGGTACGGTTTTTCCAGTAGTTATGTGTGGCTGTGAAAGTTGGACCATAAGGTAGGCTGAGCATGGAAAAATGGATGCTTTTGAATTGTGGTGCTAGAAAAAACTCTTGCGAGTCCCTTGGACTGCAAGGAGATCAAATAGTCAATCCTAAAGGAAATCAGTCCTGAATAGTCATTGGAAGGACTGATGCTGAAGCTGAAGCTCCAGTACTTTGACCAACTGACTGGAAGAGCTGACTAATTGGAAAAAACCCTGATGCTGGGAAAGATTGAAGGCGGGAGGAGAAGGGGACGACAGAGGAGGAGATGGTTGGATGGCATCACCGACTCGATGGACATGAGTTTGAGCAAACTCCGGGAGATAGTGAAGGACAGGGAAGCCTGGCATACTATAGTCTATGGGATTGCAAAAAGTCAGACACAACTGAGCGACTGAACAACATTATTCTTTCATTTTGACTATTTCCCTTTGTTTCAGCATTTTCTGACTTCTCTATTAAATTTATTCTTCAAAGTTTTTCTACAGACAAAATGCAGAGGACTGGGGCAAGGGTGCAGTCTGTTCTGGGAAGGCCCCACAGGGCCCTGCTCTGTTACAACAGGAGCAAGAGGAGGACCAGGGGACCCCAGTGACCCAGGGCGGAAGCGCACAGTGTGAACACACAGTGGTTGCCAGGCAGACTGGACAGCCAGGCAGTGCTCGTGGGTGGGTGGCCTGGGCAGGCCGGCAGAGTGTTCTGACTTTATTAGAATCTCATGTCAACTGACTGTTTAAACCGTGCGTATGCATCACTTTGATAAAAATTAACTGAGGGAAAGTTTAAAGCACGACGTCCCACGAACACAAAATAAACTGACATCTGCTGTGGCCAGCTCTGCCACGGGCACTGCTGTAGAGGCCCAGAAACATCAATTAGCTGGACAGGCAAGACCCCGCCGTGCGGCTCACACTCTAGGAGCAGACAGACCGGAAGCCACACGACCAGCAAGCCCAGACTGGTGAGAGATCCCACGCACCGGACACTGCCCTAAGCACCTGGTCTCCAGCGAGTGCCTGCTGAGGGCTGGCCCACAGGGCACCTGCTGCATCTGGGCACCGGGGGGCCTGGGCACAGGGCTGCTGACCTCCCGAGGCTCCCGCGTAGAGCTCCCAGGCCACACTGTGAGGCTGCTCACTTGGGGCCCTACTTTCAGACCCTGACCCGGGCACCTTGCCCCCTCCCCAGGGGTCTCTCTGTTGGACGATGTTTCGACCCTGACCCAGGTCCCCTGCCCTCTCCCATGCGGTCTCTCTGTTGGGAGGTGTTTCAGACCCTGACCCAGGTCCCCTGCCCTCTCCCCTGGGGTCTCTCTGTTGGGTGGTGTTTCAGACCCTGACCTGGGCGCCCTGCCCTCTCCCCTGGGGTCTCTCTGTTGGACGATGTTTCAGACCCTGACCTGGATCCCCTGCCCCCTCCCCGGGGGTCTCTCTGTTGGACGATGTTTCGACCCTGACCCAGGTGCCCTGCCCTCTCCCCTGGGTCTCTCTGTTGGACAATGTTTCAGACCCTGACCCGGGTGCCCTGCCCTCCTTGAGAGTCTCTGTTGGATGGTGCTTCGTGCAACGACAGGAAGGACATATTTGCACTTAGCATGGTGTTCCCTCCCTTGCTTTCTGCGGCACACATTTGAGTCACCAGCCTTTAGAACTTCGGTAATTCTACTGCCAAAGACCTGGCAGCCCCGCACTAGGTCTGGCCTTGCTGGGGGGTCGAGTTATACTGAGTTGTGCCAACCGTTTACATCTCTGTTCTGCCAGGCACCCTATCCTGTCTCTATCTGAGCAAAGAGCCAGACAAGCAGACAGTCTACAGTGCCACTGGTATTTCGAGGCCCAAGTGAAATAAAGTGTACGAAATCTCCCATAAATTATATAACACTGTGCAGGTATTAGTAATATTTATAGCTGTTTATAGTCTTCTGTGTTTGGGGAAATATCCTAAATGATGAAGTGCAGAATACTGTTAATGCCTTGGACTAGGGTTATTTACCTAAGACAGCCTTGCGCTGGAATCTGCAATTTCTTAAATGGCAGACTCATCGTGTACACTGATTTGCACGTCCACAGAGAACTATCTTCTGTGCTAATGATGCTCTTGCTAACAAACCATACAAGTAATACTGAGGAGACTGAACTGCCCTCCATATGCTTGGCTTTGTTGCACAAACCACAGCTGGCGTTTCAGTGTAGATGCTGAGGAATTTTCAGAGCTGGAAGGTTTTTTAGGAAGCATCTAGCCCAGTGTTTCTCAGCTATGGCTGTGCACTAGACCTGCTTCAGGGAGCTTTAAAACAGAAAAGCAAAGAGCTGACGCCAGTCCCTTCTCCCCCACCCTGGCAATGCCTGGCCATCAGTTGTTTAAAAACCTCAGTGCACAGCCATGGTTGGCACCCCCTGATGGAGCTACACACTGTGATGTAGTCAAACACCTCATTTTGCAGGTAAGAAAACGGGCTCTTTCCAAGGAGGAGAAAGCTCCTTCCATGAAGAATTCACCTAAATAGCAAGGCCAGGAAAGGCTGGCAGCAGAGCCTAGACTGGTCCTGAGTGCCGTGACTCTCAGTCCATTCTGTCCGTGCCTCAGAAATCAGGACAACGGTGTGTGCACGAAGGTGCTCACACACACACACACCAATCAGTGGCGTCAACCTTCAGATTAAGAAGACAAAAACATTAATCCACAGCAAACAGACCCAAAAGGTGAAGACCAGGGTCCAGCAGCAGCGTGCGCGCATCTGTAGCTGGGCCCCCTCGCTGTGCAGCTGCCGCTGCCCCCACAGTCGGTCGGCTATCGGTCGGCTGTCAGTCGGGCTGTTGGTCGGCTGTCATTCGGCTGTCAATTGGCTGTCAATTGGCTGTTGGTCGGCTGTCGGTCGGGCTGTCAGTGAGGCTGTCACTCGGCTGTCGGTCAGCTGTCAGTCGGGCTGTCAGTCGGGCTGTTGGTCGGGTGTCAATCAGGCTGTCAATTGGCTGTCGGTCGGCTATCGGTCAGGCTGTCAATTGGCTGTTGGTTGGCTGTCGGTCGGGCTGTCGGCTGTCGGTCAGCTGTCAGTTGGTGCATGTTGCCTGTGTGTGTGCTCAGTCGCTGTACCCAGTACAAGTAAAAAGTGCTTTTAAAGTTTGGGTCTAGTTGTTTTGTTTGTAATTCCTTTTAAAGAGTAGAGAAACCAAGTGCAAGTTGCTGACGCATCTCTGTCTGTGGCAGGCGAGAGCAGCCAGCCTGCAGACGCTGGTCGTCGGCAGCCCGGGCCCCCGACCTCAGCCACTGGGCAGAAGGAGACACATGACGTGGAGGCTGATGGCCACAGAGGCAAGCCGGTCAAACCAGAGATGGGGCTAGCGACCTGGGCTCGGGTGTGTGAACTGACACCCCCCACCGTCCCCAGGACCCTCAGCGGGCTGGGTAACGCTGGAGCGCATTTCTGTTCCCCGAAGCAGATGAGAACAGCTGCGTCCTGTGAGCCATCAGAGCTGCCTTCAGAGCATCTGTTCAGTCCACTGGGCAAGTGAGGGAGAAGCCCCGGCCAGTGGTAAGCAAAGGCGTAGGGAGTTTTCCTCCCATCGGCACAAGGGCTGACGCTGGAAAACGTAAAGTAGAGCTGGAAGCATTCCATCTGGACATAGGTTGTAATCAAATAAGGTCACAGTGTTCTACTCCAGCAGCTGGGAACATACAATTCTGTTTTGCTGAAGAACTAAGACTGTTCAAAACGCAATCCTATGGTGGGTTTTCCCAACTGCATGATTTTCTAGTGGCCTGTGGGATAATCTGCCTTTTATTTCTTACATCTCTTCATCTTACCAGAATCTCCAGTAACCTGACTCAAGAGAACTTCCCAGGTAGGTACCCTAAGACAAGCCCTGCCTTCTCCTCCACAAGGAGGTCAGCAAACCCCCAAAGGCCCATGCAGGGTGTTTCCAGGGGCCCTCCTACCACAGCCAAACACTGGAAACCACCAGAAATGGCCCACGCACTGACAGACCAGGGCTCAGCATCAGAGCAGGAGGCGCGGGCCGGGCAGGGCCAGGTGACGGCCGGTGCCGATGACCAGGCAAGGAGGAAGCTCAGGACCCCCGTCACTGGGGGAGGGTCACGTACAGACACAACCCTGAGCGTAGGTCTCCATGGATTTTTTTACCACACAGAATTGTAGGAAGGTATGGGGTGTCTGCTGCTGGGTGAGCAGAGAAGGCACTGGGGTGGGAAGGGTCTGCTCCGTCCTGGGTGAGCCCACCTGGGCAGCCAGGGACTCCCTGAAGACCGGGTAACACTGTGGGAGGGGGCCGGGACCCGCGGGGTGTCCAGACTGCCCGTGTTCTGGTGGACTGGCTGCTCGAGGACATAAAACCCTGGTCATCGGTCTTGATAAAGCCAGTCCACGTCTGGACCACAGCCTGGGTAATCGCTATTTTAATGCCTCCATTAATCTTGTACTACTTCCAATCTCTTCACCATCACAATGTTTACAAACCTGGACACTTGACCTTGAGCTAGCCTAACTTCCACGGACCCAGAGCAGCAGGGTGAGGGGTTGTGGATCGGGGGAGCCTGGGGTCTGTGCAGACTGGCCCCACCACCAAGAGGCCTTCAGGCCATCATGCTTTCCCCCTCTTTCTCTCCAAGTATTCCCAGGGGATCAGTTCTACTCTAAGCAAAAAATCAGACCTGTTACTTTTTTCCAAAAAGGAGGAAACAACAGGAAAGTAAACTGGCCCATCAGACCTCACAGCGGGCAGCTGAGGAAGCACCTCCTCCCTGGAAGACGACAGAGCCGCTGGGCCGCCTCCTTGAGGACGGAGGAGGTCTGCACGGGCCAGCCCTCCTGACAAAGCCCCAGGCTGGCCACAGGCTGTGCCCACAGGATCTCTCCTACCCACAGTATCACCTGGCTTCCAGTCTCTGTGATTTCTTCCAATTCTGAGAACAAGTTCAAAACCCATTAACAAAACCAATTTCAAGCCAAATGAATAAAGGTGAGGCCCTTCCACAGGCGGTTTCCTCTGATTAATATTTATGAGAGCAGAAGCAACTGAGACCCTGGGTGACACATGCCCTGGCCCAGGATCTCTCCAGGGTTTGGGTGAGTGTGGGACTCCCAGCTCATTCCATCACCAGAATCTGCCCTCAGGGAACAAGATGACACCAGTTGGCAGCTCGCCCGGCCGGTGCTTCCAGCCAGGCCCCAGGCCCTTGCAACGTGGTCATTCTCTCCTCAACACCCGCCTCACCACAGATGGCCATTTCCTCGCTGTGGCAGCATCTGCGGATTCCTAAATGGCAAAACCACAATGCTGACCCCAACAGCCCCTGTGCCTGTGAGAAGCAAACACTGAGCTCAGCTGGGGAACAGTGGGTCAGCCCCAGTTCTAGATTTGATTCTGACCTGTTCAACCAAATTCAACATTGAAGAGATCAGGTCTGCCATCCACTAAATGAGGACAAGATTATCTCAGGAGGAAAGAATCTCTCAGGGATGTTGCGATAATCCAAGGAGATCTGTGTAAAACACCCAGAAAAGCACAAAGCCTCCTGCAAGCGCGCCATTACCAGGTAATGCTGCTTCAGTTCCAGAAAAGACGTGAGGGGCAGATCCACTCAGACTCCCTCACAGGCTCTGAGCCAGGGAGCTGACCAGGGCACACTCCAAAACAGCCCCACCGAGCTTGACTGCGGGGTCACTGCTGAGTCGGGGGAGGCAGAGACCTCTGCCGTTACCTAGCCACCAGCTGGCCCCCTGCAGACCCACCCTGTGAAACCTGTGCGTCCAGTGTCCCAGGTGGGCAGAGGCTCCCAGGAGCAGCGAAGGCTCCTGATGGTATCTCTCCAGCTGCCCCAGGGTGGAGCTGTGCTGGCTGGAAATCAGCACAGTGGCTAAGTTTAGGCCATGGAAACTGACTGCAAATCAAGACAGCTCGCCCGGAGCTAGCTGCTGACCACTGACCAACAGAGCACTGGCCGAACGACTGAAACTAGGCCCACACGGCTACCCACAGGCTAGAAAAAAGCTTCTTAAAAATGCTGCTATATAATCTCTAGGACTCACGTTTAGTATAAGACTTCGCTTTAACAATACAGACTTTTGTGCTTCTCACAGTACGTGACTACGGCACACTCCAAGCTCTGGCCACAACATGCGTACTGCTCGCCCCATCTCTGGCCATGGCTAAAAGCATCACGAGCTCGGGGCCCCCAGTACCAGACCCCAGCCTCCTCCAACACCTCCGGCAAAATGAACCAAAACTGAATGAGGATTTAGTACATTTCTCTCAAGATTGCAGCAACTCGAGATTCAAAGTCCTTCGAGCGGAGAAGGAGCAGCCATGAAAATGTGTTAGAACTGTGACACCCTCCCTGCTGCAAACCCACAGCCCTCCCCAACGGCAGCAAGCAGCTGCCTCCACAAGGAGCCGCTTCAGGGTATGAGTGTGCATGGGAGCAGGGGGGTAGCAGAAGCCCACGCCCAGGACAGCTCCAAGAGGGCAGGCTGATGCCACACAAGGCAGAGAGGGCACATGCCCACGTCATCTGTGCTCGGCAGAGGAGAAGGCACGCCTGCAGACGGGGCCACACCGCAGTCCTGCACCCAACACGACGTGCTACAATCACCATGCAGCTGGATGGGGCAGGGGCTGGGAGAGGAAAGGATGCCCACTCTGAGCAGTGGATGCTTCCTAAAGCACAGAAACGCAGACATGGGGCTCCCAAGAAAGACATGGTCATAGCCTCAGAAAATCCAGAGTCATTTGAAATGAGCTAATTAAAACTCCAATCTTGGCTTTGAAAGACAGCTCAGATTGTCCAACCATCTAACAGTTAACAATGACAAACTGGGGAAAAAAATGTTGTTTTAAATATTAATGCAGGAAAACAAGTTGCCATAAGTATCTTAAAAAAACAAATTTTTAAGCATTTGAAAGGAAAAGAAAAAAACCGCAAGGCAGGTACCACTTCAATAAACAGCTCAAACAGGGAAGCGTCTTGGTCCTGACTGACAAAGTCTACTTGGCTTAACTTGCTCCACCCAGGCCCCTCAACGCGCCTGCCCAATAGCTCTCTTCTCTACGTCGGTGACATTCCTCAGTAGACACCAAGACCTAGTACTTATAAGTCCAAAACTGAAACCAGAGCATCGATGAGCAGAGACTCAGGCCAGAAAGGAAGCCCTGGGGGGCATGGGGTGGGGGGCGGGTCTCACGCCCTCACCTGCCTGCACGGAGCCCGGCAGTGTGGCCTACTGGAGGGAAGGAGCCACAGAGCCTCAGGAGTCCCCACAGACTGCTCATCCACCAAGAAGCCATCACACACTAAGATCACAGGTGGACCCAGGGACCCTGGACCTCGTAGGAGACGCTGTCCATACCTGGCACGTCAAGTTAACTTTCCCCGCAGAACGCTCTAAACAGCCCTGGTTGGGATACAATGGAAAACATGCAAGAAGGTTTCACCTGCTAGACAATTCATTATCCTCTTCCATGTTTATAATTAAAGACTTTGAAGAGTTAATTGATCTAACTGGTAAGTCAATCTAGAAACTGGTACAGAAGGAAGAAATGACATCTTAAGACACACACGCGCCCCACGCAGGGTGCTCCCCTCAAAGGTGTCATTCCACTGGGAAATGGCAACGCTGCCTCCCGTCTCCCCTCGCTCCTCCGTGGGGAGGGGGACCCCCGGGTGGGGGACACCCCGGCAGGCGACAGCTGAGGATGGGTAGGCAGGCGGGCAGTGGGCGCTGGGAAAGAATGGGCTGCTTGGCCGGAGAGCGTGTCCCAACAGAGGGCACGCCCATCAGGGGCGTGTCCCGAGAGAGGGCGTGTCCCGAGAGAGGGCGTGTCCCGCCGGAGGAATTCCTTGAGAGGCCTGGGGAGGAGAAGGCCCCAGAGGGACCACCTAACTGGCCCCTGGGACAAGCACTGACGGAGAGCTGGGAGCGGCTGCTGCAGCCATCTGTGTGCCCTGGAAGCGGGGGATGCAGCAGGGACCTCGGACAGCACCCCAACCCCGAAGCACACGGAGGCACTCCGCGGGGCCGACCGAGTCCAGCGGGGCGGCGGCAGGACGGGCTAGGTGAGGCTGGTCGCAGTGTGCTGGGGAGTCTGGGATCAGGGCACTCACGCCCGCCCTGTGCAGGGTGGGCCCTCAGGAGCTTGCCTCCTCAGCCCCCGGCCTCCCAGGAAGGCCACAGACAGCAAGACCTGGAGCCACTCTTCTTCGGCCGTGTCCTCTCGTTGCTCACTCAGAACAATGGACACCCCCGTCCCCTCCAGGCCTGGTCACTCTGGTGACAGACACCCCAGGTCCGAACACGAGGACCACACCAGCCATGCTGTGAGCCACCCCATGAGATGCAAGGAAGCGAGTCCTCAGCCTCCGACACAGGGGCACCTCTAGTCCCCCAGAAACGCCTGCCCAGGAGCAGGAAGAGGTGGCCCCGGGGCCCCCTGGGCATTCAGGGCGGGGTGGGGGTGCCGCTGAGGGGAGGGGAGCGCCAGCCTGCCTCCTGCAAGGTGACCTGACAGCTACCCCGGAGGTGGAGACGCAGGAAAGCAGGGGGCTCCTGGCGCAGCTTCCTCCCCCGAGCTGCGATGCAAGGGCGGCCAGGCAGGGAGGCGTGAGGGGGCCGGTCCCGCAGGAGCTGAGCCCGAGGGATGGCAGCAAAGAGGCCCTCGGAGCCGGGGGCGCCTGCGGGCACGCCAGCTGCGGGCGTTCTTGTGCGCGGCGGCCGCTTGAATGGAGCCCCATCAATTGTAACTCATCTCCAATCATTCATGTGAAGCTCGAAATTGCATTTTTTTTTTCCTGTTAACATGCCAAATTAAACTCTGCTTCGCACCGTTTAACTCAGTAATTAATCCCCATTCATTCCCCCTGAGTTATGGTTAACCGGGATCTGGGAGAGGAGCGAGCCTCCCAGCCACACACCTCTGGGCAGCTGTGGCTGAAGCCAGGTCCTGCCCACAGAGCCGAGGACCCAGGCCCTCCCGGTACGAGACAGGTGAGGCGGTTCCGTGTGCTCCCTGCTAGATCTTTCTCGTGAGGAAATGCCTGGCTGCGGTGACAACATTCCCACAGCTCAGTGCCCCAGGCCAGCTCAGGCTGTCTGCAGACCAGCGGCGGGGCCCGAGCCTTCCCTCTGGGCCCGGGCGGCTGAGGCCAAAGCAGTCGCATCACCACTCCGGGCTCATGTCCCCAGGCCACCAAGGGGGGACGCTTGTCCACCTGGCGCTCTCCTTGGCCGCGACACAGCCTCTTCCCCGAGCCTCTCCTCTGCAGAAAGAGCAGGACACCACCTAGGACCCAGGACACAGGGAAGGGAGGGGATGAGACTGAAAGGCTGAGGACACGGCTTGAAAATGTGCTTCCTTAGAGGAATCGCTTCTCCGGTGCAGACAAGTGGACTCGCGGGACAGTTGAAAACTCCCCCAGGCCACAAATGCCAGCCCTTTATCTGGGCAAACTGCAGACAGATGGACACAACTTCTCTCCCATGATTCAGGAACTTTTCAAGGAAAACCCCTCTCAGAGCACGAGAGCAGTACGGATCAGAGACGGCAGTGGGCTCTCCCAAACTGACAGACTTCAGAATATTCAAGCCCTGCACCTCCTCCTGGTCCTTGGGGGCACGTGACTGGTCTCATCTGCCATCTCCACCACAGTAAGGTCAGCGAGTGCCTTGTGGGGAGATGGGTAGAGGAGGGGGCTGGCACCTAGCTGTCGTCACCCAGCACAGGGGTCTCCTCAGATATGCCCCAGCATCTCGCAAAGGCTGCAGCCTAACCCTCAAGAGCTGTTGCAGAAGCTGGACTTGCCAGAGCAGAGCATGAGGAGGGCCCACTGGTGAGGGCCAGACCCACCGGTGGGCCTCTGCATCCTGCTGACAGAACAGTGCTGGAAAGGCCCATCCTCAACATCCCTAACCAAGCGCCACGAACTTGAGATATATCTGGACAGCTTATCACCAAACTCTACCTCCTTGGCCTCTAGAAGCCCAGTCAGGATATTATCATCCAGTGAAGAACCAGTAAGCCAACTGTTTCTCAGGGCTGCTTTTATTACCTCAACAGCAGAAGCCAAAACGGGAGCGTGGCCTAACTGAAACAAAGCAGACTTTGTGAAGCCATTCCCTGGGAACCCCATCAAGCTTCAAAGTCAGCCTTCAGAGCTGGTGGTGGGGAACGCCGAGCAGCCCCTCTGCACGCTGCTCCAGCCAGAGCCGGCAGCCGCCAGCGCTGAGTCCCGGAGCCTCCGCCCGCAGCCTGGGGTGTCCGGATCACAGGGCCTCACCAGGCTCTTGGGTGGCCCATGCTTCAGATCACATCTATTCTATTGCTCCGACCTAATCTTTTTTCAGACCGGCTGTACTTTTTCATGGTCTCCAAGTTGTCAAATTAAAGCTCTGCACTGTTCCATTTTTCCAGTAAAATAGAACAGAATAGCCCCGTTTATCAAACTTGCCGAGACACGCTGGGGCACATCAGGTGACAGCAGCAGCTGGCAGACTCGGCCTGTGGTCGCTGAGCATTCACATGGAAAAGTGTCCCGAGAGCTTCCAACAAAGTTACTGATTTGGTCTGCTTCTTTCGAGAAAGCTTCAGAAGGAAACGAAGAAGTGGGGAGGGAGGGAGGGGTAACGGTCATTTGCAAGCCTGGGGGTCCGTGCCCTGAGGAGTGGAGGCCGTGTATGCGAGACCCCAGAAGGGCCAACTCGAGAAGAAGGCGGGGTGCCCCGAGAGCTGACCTAGGCTCCTCCCGGCTCGGAGGCCATGCCCGCCGGCCATGTGCGCGGCTGCATGGGGCGGATGCTGCTGCATGAGCGGGCACCATCCTGGAGGCCCCTCCCAGCCCCGGCCTCTGCTCCTCCTCTCCGGGCCCCTGCAGCTCGTCACCGGACCTGGGGAGCTGTTCCTTGCCCAGGTTCTCACCCCGTTACCACCTGCAGTGCCAGCCCTAACTCCAGACAGTCTGTCCTTCTGCTCACCCACCTCAGACACCCAGCTTGTTTCTGCCGAGAAGCTCCCCACTGTGGCCAGAACAGGGTGCGTGGCTCCCCAGGGCTGCCCTGAGCAGGAGCTGGGGGCTGGGCCCACTCAGTCAGCGCCCACGGCGGCAGGCCCGAGCCAGACCTGCCTCTCAGAATCAGCTCAGCAGATGCTGCAACGTTTTTATTAGATGAATCTTATTGTAAAAGTAACACAATTCAATTCAATTCAATCACTCAGTCGTGTCCGATTCTTTGCGACCCCATGAGGCACAGCACGCCAGGCCTCCCTCCATCACCAACTCCCGGAGTTCACTCAGACTCACATCCGTCGAGTCCGTGATGCCATCCAGCCATCTCATCCTCTGTCGTCCCCTTCTCCTCCTGCCCCCAACCCCTCCCAGCATCAGAGTCTTTTCCAATGAGTCAACTCTTCGCATGAGGTGGGCAAAGTACTGAAGTTTCAGCTTTAGCATCATTCCTTCCAAAGAAATCCCAGGGCTGATCTCCTTCAGAATGGACTGGTTGGATCTCCTTGCAGTCCAAGGGACTCTCAAGAGTCTTCTCCAACACCACA
>SJYG01000505.1:1111369-1135950 GCA_006410535.1 Litocranius walleri
GCTTTAGCATCATTCCTTCCAAAGAAATCCCAGGGCTGATCTCCTTCAGAATGGACTGGTTGGATCTCCTTGCAGTCCAAGGGACTCTCAAGAGTCTTCTCCAACACCACAGTTCCAAAGTATCAATTCTTCAGTGCTCAGCCTTCTTCACAGTCCAACTCTCACATCCATACATGACCACAGGGAAAACCATAGCCTTGACTAGACAGACCTTAGTCGGCAAAGTAACGTCTCTGCTTTTGAATATGCTATCTAGGTTGGTCATAACTTTTCTTCCAAGGAGTGTCTTTTAATTTCATGGCTGCAGTCACCATCTGCAGTGATTTTGGAGCCCAGAAAAATAAAGTCGAACACTGTTTCCACTGTTTCCCCATCTATTTCCCATGAAGTGATGGGACTGATGCTATGATCTTCGTTTTCTGAATGTTGAGCTTTAAGCCAACTTTTTCACTCTCCACTTTCACTTTCATCAAGAGGCTTTTTAGTTCCTCTTCACTTTCTGCCATAAAAGTAACACAGGACCGCTTTAATAAACAAAGGCATGCAAAGAGACTTCAATGGCCATTGATGCTCCCCACACCCCCGGCCAGGCTGAGCCCCACAGCCTCGCCTGGGGTCACGAGCCAGGCCAGCACCTTCCATCCCTGCTCGCTGCTGTCCCCTCGCTTGGTCAGGCCACAGCAGGCCCTCAGCTGGATCGGAGGAACATCAAACACCGGCCATCTCCATAAGTCAAGGATGACGTGTTTCTGTTTACACTTCTGTTTCCACATAACTCAGAGCTACTCTGTTACATAACGTCAGTACCCTCCACGCCAGGGAGGCAAACAGAGGTTCGGGGGAAGCAGAGCCCGCGGGAGCCGTGACAGCTGCAGGCCTGCTCCCCCTCGGGGACGGGGGGAGGCTCCGAGCTGCAGCGTTCACGTTGCCGGTCCGCCCAAGCCTGCACTCACATTAAACACACACCTGTTTCTTTTAGAATCCAACTTCACCACATCAGGGCAGATGACACTTTTTTTAATAAATTATTTTTTCAAAAGCTGCCTCCAGATAAAAGCTTCACGAGGTGTAAGCATGAGGAGCCGTGCTGGGGCCCAGCGAGAGGCCCACCGTGCGGCTGTGGTGAGGAGGCGCTCAGGCCAGCCAGTGCGCAGCAGCCCGACCCGGGCGGGCTCCTGTCACACAGCTGCTGCAGCCCCCAGCCCAGGTCAGTGCTCGCCACAGCCTGCAGAGTCCTCCCCGAGGAGAACGCACACAGAGCAGAGCCGCCCAGCCCGTCGGCGTGGTCCCCAGGGCATGTTCGCCGCAGGGACGCACAACAGCTGTCCCAGCCCCCCGTCACGGGCTCCGAGCGGGACTTTCTCGCCAGGACACTGGCCTAGCTGCCCCTGGGTCTTGGCCTTCAGGCCCTCAACAGCACGCCTGGGGGCCTGGCAGAGACTAGCCAGCTCGGAGGAGGTGGGGCAGAGGCTGCACTGGACCAAAGGGTCCTGGGGGGCATGTCCCACTTGTGGGCTCCGCCTGCAGGCTCTGGTTGGCACAGAGAGCTGGGTGCAGCTGGGGCACCCATGCTGGGTGGGGAGGACATGGCTGGAGGCAGGCAGGGACAGAGCCCACCCTGCAAACACTCACCAAGGGGGAGAGGGGACCCCGCCTCACACGGAGCCTCACAGCACACCTGGGGCCCCGCGTGCAGAGGGCATGGTGGGCGCTCTGGCCTAACCCCCGTCAGTGCCTGAGGTGCCGTGGCCAACGTCTGCACACATTCGGAAGAATCAAACATGAGCCCACCCAGGACCCCGCTGCACGTAGTGAAGCCAGCCTTGGGGTCACCGTGGCTGGCACTTACCGTTCATACAGGTCTCAGCAGGTCTGCAGAGGCCATCCTCAAACAGGCAGCCTGGGAGGGAAAACAGAGGAGAGAGACAGTCAGAGCCTCAGCGTGCCGTGGGCCACAGTCCTGCTGTCCCCAGAGTCCGGGGGCCGCACGGAGCCGGGGGCCTGCTTCGGTGAGAGGATGCTGGGCATTGGAAGCCAGGCCACACGCCCCTGGCCTGGGTCGGGGGAGGGAATGAAGCAGGGCTGGCTCCCTCGGCAGGATGACCAGTCATCCTGTCGCTCTGTCACCGGGAGGGCCGGGCCCCTCCTGCTGGGAGGCAGCAGTGAGCCTGTCAGGAGCATCTCCATGGCAAGCTCCCCTCGGGGCCAGGCCCACCGTGCTCTGCGCACAAAACCACTTGGGTAGCACCTCGGGGCCCTCCGTCAAAGCCCCCGTGCCTCACACCCACAGCGTACACCGAGGTATCGCCAGGGCACACGGACAGCAGAGGTGCACGGACGGAGGCCCGTGTGTTCCATAAGGAAACCAGATGGGAGGTGAGGAAAGCGCTCACCCACAGGCGGGGCAGGGGAAACGCACGGAGGGGGACGTGCTGCCCTGTGTCCAGGGTCGTCTGAAATGCACCCTCGGTGCCTGCTGTGCAAGTCAGGAGGCTGTGAGCAATGGGAACAGCACTCAGAGTGATCCTTGGGGTGCCCCAGGCATAGCCACACCTGCTCCAGCAGGACCCGACTAAAGCCAGATGGCTCCTGAATACACACGTTTGCTTAGACGCATAAAGCCTGTACTCCTGTGTCTCCAGCTGGCCACCGAGACCCTAGTCCACAATTGCCCAGGGAAATGCCCTTGACTAGGCCGGTCTGCTGCTTCAGTCCAGGCGTCCACCGCAGGACTCTCCACATTGTGTTGTGATGTCAACCCAAGGGCAAACTTCTCCGAACAGGAGACTCTCAAGGTGAGGAATCACAGAAATGTAGCTTCTTCCCCTCCACCGTTGCCCGAATGGCTACCCGTGTCTGGCCAACGGCAGACGCTCGAGAGTCAACAGCAGAGCGGCAGAGGTGGGTGAGCCGCAGGGAGCCGCCAGCTACAGGGAGACCCACCTGGGGCCCTGCAAAGCCTGCCATCCTTCACTTCCTCACAGGGGACTGCTCTGAAATCCCACAGCTGGAGAACTCATTCCCCCAGGCAGATGTGGACAGAGGAAGGCCCAGCTCTGCAGAAGAGGCAGAGCACAGTGCCAGGACCAAGGGCGCGAGTCTCACAGGGGGTGAAACCACCCACACTCACGAGAATAAAGGGGTCTCGCTCGCCCTGTGACAGCTTTACACACCCGCTCTTATGCCCTCTGCCCCAGAGGAGAAGCCCTCGGAGGGAGGCCCCGGGCACAGACGTGGTGTGATCCAGACACTGCCTGCAGCCCCAGCTCCAAGCAGAGCTCCATCCTCCTGAAGTAACAAACCTCGTGAGAACAGCTTTCCTCCTCAGCCCAGTCTGAGCGCACGCCTTCACCGCCTCCCTCCTCCCTGCAGACCCCCGTGCCCTGCCCCCTCCTCAGAGCTCCGCTCCCTGCTCGCTCCACTCTCCCTGCAGAGCCCGGCCAAGCGGAGGAGAGGGCAACACCCTGGGGGGAAGCCAGGGAGCGCCCCCACTCGCCCAGAGACTGCCAGGCACGGGGAAGCCACGCAGACTGACTGCTCTGCTTTCCCCCAAAGCAGTGGCCTCAAGGAGGCCCCCCGGCTCCTCTGGTCTTGGCACTGTGAGCGGTGAAATCAGGCCAGGGTAGCTGACCTCCGCCCCATGTCCAAGGACACTGGAAGAGCCCAAAGAGACGGTAGGAGGGGCACAATCACGTTAAAAGGCAAATCCCATACTTGCCGTGTGGGTGACCCACAAAGTGAAGAACAGTAATATCAAAGGAGTTCTCACATTGTTGCAAAGGTTCTACACCCCACAGCAGACCTCTCAAGCTGGGGATCCAGCCAAGGGACCGGGATCCCCAGGGAGTCTGACTGGGAGGAATACTGGCATTTGACTACAGAGCTTCCACAGGCCTGAGGGAAACAGACTCTTGGAGGGCACAGACCAAATGCACACCAGGGCCCAGGGGAGAGGACTGCTGACCCCACAGGGGACTGAGCCAGGCCTGCCCCTGAGTGCGCGGGTCCCTGCGCAGGCACGGGTCGGCAGTGGCCTGCCACAGGTCAGGGGCACTGGCGGCATCAGTCCTGGGAGGTGCGTGTTGACATAAGTCCTTTAGGAGGTCGCCCTGAGCCCTACCACAGAGCTGTGGACTCCAGGACTGGGTTGCCTCGAGCCAAACAACTAACAGGGATAGCCCACCAATCAGCAGCCACGTGGAATAAAGCTTTACTGAGCACGGCCCTGCCAACCAGAACAAGGTCGAGTCTTCCCCACAGCCAGCCCATCCCATCAGGAAACGTGTATAAGCTATTAATCCTCATCTGTCAGAGGGCAGACAGAAGAGGCAAGAACTACAGTCCGACAGGCTCCAGAATGAAAACCACAATCAGAAAGCTAACCAAAATGATCACACGGATCACAGCGCAACTCAAGGAAACTGTGAGCCATGCTGTGCAGGGACACCCAAGACGCACGGGTCATGGGGGAGAGTTTCTGACAAAACCTGGTCCTCTGGAGGAGGGGATGGCAAACCACTCCAGTATCCTTGCCTCAAGAACCTCATGAACAGTATGAAAAGGCAAAAAGACAGGACACCAGAAGCGAGCCCCTGAGGTCAGTAGGCGTGCAGACCGCTGGTGGGAGAGCAGGGGAACAGCTCTAGGGAGGATGAAGAGGCTGGCCCACAGCAGAAACGATGCTCCGTCAGCTGGAGGCTGAAGTAAAGTCCAATGCTATAAGGAGCAATATTGCACAGGAACCTGGAATGTTAGGTTCATGCATCATTTAAGTGGGACATGGTCTAGCAGGAGATGACAAGAGTGAACACTGACATCTTAGGAATCTGAACTAAAATCAATGGGAATGGGCGATTTTAATTCAGATGGCCATTATATCTACTACTGTGGGCAAGAATCCCTTAGAAGAATTGGAGTAGTCCTCACAGTCAACAGAAGAGTCCAAAACGCAGTATTTGGGTGCAATCTCAAAAACAACAGAATGATTTCTGTTTGTTTCCAAGGCAAAGCATTCAGCATCATGGTGATCCATGTCTATGCCACAATCACTGATGTCAAAGAAGCTGAAGTGGACTGGTTTTATGAAGACCTACAACACTGAGCGCCAAAGAATCGATGCTTTTGAGCTGTGGTGTTGGAGAAGACTCTGGAGAGTCCCCTGGACTGCAAGGAGATCCAGCCAGTCCATTCTGAAGGAGATCAGCCCTGGGATTTCTTTGGAAGGAATGATGCTAAAGCTGAAACTCCAGTACTTTGGCCACCTCATGCGAAGAATTGACTCATTGGAAAAGACTTTGATGCTGGGAGGGATTGGAGGCAGGAGGAGAAGGGGACGACCGAGGATGAGATGGCTGGATGGCATCACGGACTCGATGGACGTGAGTCTGAGTGACCTCTGGGAGTTGGTGATGGACAGGGAGGCCTGGCGTGCTGCAATTCATGGGGTTGCAAAGAGTCGGACATGACTGAGCGACTGAACTGAACAACACTTTCTAAAACTAACAAAAAAGATGTCCTTTTCATCATATGGGACTGGAAGGAAAAAGTAGGAAGTCAAGAGATACCTGGAATAACAGACAAGTTCGGCCTTGGAATACAAAATGAAGTAGGGCAAAGGCTTTGCCAGGAGAATGCACTGGTCATAGCAAACACCCTCTTCCAATAACACAAAAGACGACTCTACACATGGACATCACCAGATGGTCACTACTGAAATCAGATTGATTATATTCTTTGCAGCCAAAGATGGAGAAGCTCTATCTGGTCAGTAAAAAACAAGACTGGGAGCTGACTGTGATTCAGATAATCAGCTCCTTTGAGGTCTGGCGTGCTGCGAGTCATGCAGTCACAAAGAGTCGGGCGCGACTGAGCACCTGATCTGAACTAAAGTAGTGCAAAATGCAGACTCCACTTGAATCAAGCAGGGCAGAGCACCAGGCCATTCCGGCGTGACCTAAACCAAACCCCTCGTGACCTAAATCAAACCCCTCGCGACTATGCAGTGGAGGAGACAAACAGACTTAAGGGTTAGATCTGGTAGAGAAGATGCCTGAAGAAGTATGAACAGAGGTTCATGACACAGTACATGAAGCAGTGACCAAACCATCACAAAGGAGAAAAGACGCAAGAAGGCAGAGTAGCCATCTGAGCAGGGCTTACACATAGCTGAGAAAAGAAGAGAAGCAAAAGGCAAAGGAGAAAGGGAAAGATGCACTCAGCTGAATGCAGAGTTCCAGAGAACATCAAGGAGAGAGAAGAAAGTCTTAAGTGAACAATGCAAAGAAATATAAAATAATAGAACAGGAAAGATTAGAGATCTTTTCAAGAAAATCTGAGGTACAAAGGTAATATTTCATGCTCAATAAAGGACAGAAATGGCAAGAAATTAACAGAAGTAGAAGTTATTAAGAAGATGTGGCAAAAATACACAGGAGAATGATATAAAAAAGGTCCCAATGACCCAGATAATCACGATGGTGTGATCACTCACCTAGAGCCAGACATCCTGGAGTGTGAAGTCAAGTGGGCCTTAGAAAGCATCACTACAAACAAAGCTACTGAAGGTGATGGAATTCCAGTTGAGCTATTTCAAATCCTAAAAGATGATGCTGTGAAAGTGCTCCACTCAATATGCCAGCAAATTTGAAAAACTCGGCAGTGGTTACAGGACTGGAAAAGTTCCGTTTTCATTCCAATCCCAAAGAAAGGCAATGTCAAAGAATGTTCAAACTACTGCACAATTGCACTCATCTCACACGCTAGCAAAGTAATGCTGAAAATTCTCCAAGCACGGCTTCAACAGTACACGAACCAAGAACTTCCAGATGTTCAACTTGGATTTGGAAAAGGAAGAGGAACCAGAGATCAAATTGCCAACATCCGCTGGATCATATAAAAATCAAGAGAATTCCAACAAAACATCTACTGCTTCACTGATATGCTAAATCCTTTGACTGTGTGGATCACCACAAACAGTGGAAAACTTTTAAAGAGATGGGAATCCCAGACCATCTCACCTGCCTCCTGAGAAACCTGTATACAGGCCAAGAAGCAACGGCTAGAACCAGACATGGAACAATGGACTGGTTCATAACTGGCAAAGGAATATGATGAGGCTGTGGGCTTCTCCGGTGGCTCAGCAGTAAAGAATCTGCCTACAGTGTGGAAGCCACAGGAGACATGGGTTTGACCAGTGGGTTAGGAAGATCCTCTGGAGGAGGGCACAGCAACCCACTCCAGTATTCTTGCCTAGAGAATCCCATGGACAGAGGAGCCTGGCGGGCTACACTCAAAGGGTCGCAAAGAGTGGGACTGAAGTGACTCAGCATGGCAAAACAAGGCTGTATACTGCCACCCTGCTTTATCCTACTCATATGCAGAGACCATCAGGCAAAGCGCTGGGCTGGATGAAGCACAAGCTGGAATCAAGACTGCCGGGAGCAATCCCAACAAGCTCACATATGCAGATGATACCTCACTAAAGGCAGAAAGTGAAGAGGAACTAAAAGGAGCCCGTGAAGAGCATGAAAACTCAAAACTCAACATGCAAAAACTAAGATTGTGGCATCCAGTTCCATCATTTCACGGTAAATAGATGGGGAAAGTCAAAACAGTGACAGATTTTTTTTTTCCCTTCGGCTCCAAAATCATGGTGGATGGTGACTGCAGCCATGAAATTAAAAGATTCTTGCCCCTTGGAAGGAAGGCTATGACCAACCTAGAGAGCATATTAAAAACCAGAGGCATTACTTTGCCAACAAAGGTCCACAGAGTCAAAGCTATTGTTTTTGCAGTGCTCATGTATGGATGTGAGAGCTGGACATTAAGAAGACTGAGCGCTGAAGAGCTGAGGCTTGTGAACTGTTGATGCTGGAGAAGACTCTGGAGAGCCCCTTGGACTGCAAGGAGATCAAACCAGTCCATCCTAAAGGAGATCAGTCCTGAATATTCATCGGAAGGACTGATGTTGAGGCTGAAACTCCAATCCTCTGGCCACCTGATGCGAAGAGCTGACTCATCAGAAAAAGACCCTCATGCTGGGCGAGACTGAGGGCAGGAGGAGAAGGGGGCGACAGAGGATGAGATGGTTGAATGGCATCACCAACTCAATGGACAGGATTTGAGCAAAATCTGGGAGTTGGTGATGGACAGGGAGGCCTGTCGTGCTGCAGTCCATGGGGTCGCGAGTCGGACATGACTGAGCGACTGAATGACAGCGCAGGCTGCTCAATGACCCAGAGGGAGAACGGCTGACTACCAGGAGCCGCTGCTGAGAGCCTTGGAGGTCCCCGGGGCTCGGGGCTCGGGCCTCGTGCCCACTGCCGGGCCCTCGGGGCGGCCCCTCTCCATTGCTGCCTGGGATGATGGCAGTACATTTTCTGTGCCCACAGAAGACCTCAGGGAAGGCAGGATGCAGGGGCGAGGGCAGGCGCCTGCTGGGGCCCGAGACTCGCTCGCGGTGAGAGCGGAGTGCGTTGTGTGCGAGTGGCAGGTGGCGCTGCCAGGACAGACAGCAGGAGCCGCTGCGCTCGCTCCCCAGCCTGCCTGCCTCCTGCTGAGCGCCAGGCGCGGTCTCTGTAGGACGTGCCTCACAGTCCACCCCTGAGCACCAGCCCCGGACAGAGGCCTGCTCAGCGTTCACCCGGCTTGGTGCATGCCAGGGGGCTGGAGGAAACGTGCGGCAGAGACCTTGGTGTGTCTTGGTTCTCACAGCCAGAGCACATCTCTCCCAGCCAGGATACTCGCTGATTCGACCGCTAATTTACTTGTGTTGATACTTGTGCTAAAATTAAGAAAGACCATACTTCATTTTAAATACAAGCCATAAAACACCGGGAGAGAAAGAGAGCTTTGTTAGAACTTGATTCAGACACACTCCTGGCCAAGGTCTGCATACCCCCCGACCCCCACTCACCATTGCTGAAGCTGCAGCCTCAGGTCAAGTGCAAGGATGGCCTCAGGACCAGGAGTCACTCCGAAAGCAGAGTTAAATCTGGGAAGAAAGCCCAGGCTGACTCACTATAAGGATGTGGGCCACCCTGTCCCTGAAGGTTGGGCCGTGTGAGCACGGTCCCCTGTCCCCCATCCATGAAGGTGCTGTGAGCACAGTCCCTTGACCCCCTCCCGTCCATGAAGGTGCTGTGAGCACAGTCCCCTGACCCCCTCTGTCCCTGAAGGTGGTGTGAGCACAGTCCCCTGACCGCCCCCTCCGTCCTTGAAGGTGCTGTGAGCACAGTCCCCTGACCCCTCCTCCCATCCATGAAGGTGCTGTGAGCACAGTCCCCTGACTCCTGACATCCACAGATTTCCCTTGGCTTCAGAGCTCACACGCATGTGAGCATGCAGGAGACACACTCACAACACAACAGACACAGACACACTCACACACACACACGCAGAGCTTCAGTGTGACATCTTCCTTCGCTCCCTCTGAACACTGAGTGGGGCCTCGTGGCCATCCTGCTGTGCCTTCTCCCGCTCTCGTCAGAACTGCAATCGACCTGCTCTCCCAGGCGGGGCCAGCCCTGCCTCTCACACCTGCTCACTCCCACAAGCATTTGGGAAGGGTTTTGGCCTGTGTGAGCTGGACCCAGTCACACTGGTAGCTGGGGACTCACCCCCACCGGCCCTGACCTGTCCTCTCCACTGCAGTGCCCCCACCCCAGCGGGCCCCGCAAGGGAGCCCCCAGGCCCAGCCCCCTAACTCCGGCCCCTCTGCTCCAGCCCATCACCTCCCAGCCTGGCCTTCTCACCCAGCCCGAATCAAAACAGCTCGTTCCCCTCCCCCAGGGCTTCTAAAAGTGCTGCCGAGATGGGCATAAACACTCACTGACATGACACAGAGGCTTTATGACTGAAGAATGTAGGGAAAAACGAACGCAAAACAAATCACCTCACCAGAAGGAACAGTTTCTCTCTCACACGGAACAAGAACGGGAGCAGTGATAATGGATCATCTGCAAGGCAGCAGGAGGAGTCTCAGAAACCAAGATATTCACACCCAGTTTTGTTAGGCTGAGACCTGATCTCGCTCCGCAGCCAAGAACGGTTTCTATCACAGCCAAAGAAAGCTACAGCGACATTGCCTGGCACAGGGCGACATGGGGCGTGCTGATACAAGTATGTTGCGGTTTCCCAGCAGCAGTTCTGCCCAGGACGTCTCTTCACACACGGGTCTTCCATGTCTCCATCACCTGTGCCTTCCCCTGGGTGAACGCCATTGCGCGGCCCTCTCAATACCTCGTATAGTTTGTTCTCAGCTGCCGTCTGATGAGCGCAGCAACCCGGCCCCGCACTGGGCAAGCCCTGCGACCTGGCCCCGTGTCGGGTGAGCCCTGAGTTGGACGAGCGCTGGGACCTGGCCCCAGGTCGGGCGGGCGCGGTAACCTGGTCCTGTGACAACACTGTGCTGCACTGCTCCCGTTTTACAGATGAGGAAACCAGGACTCAAAAAGAATAATCACCCGTGTCCAGAAGCCCAGTTTGTCTCTGCCCCAAACACGCTCTTCCTCACAACCCTACACCTTTCCAGGAAAAAGGGTGTGTGCTCACCACAGCTCCCAGAGCAAGCGAGGCCACGCGACTTTCACTGGTGGAGGCAGGTCCAGACTTCAGCTGGACTCCTCAAGCTGCCTCCGCCCTGCAGCCGTTCTCTCCCTTGTGCAGGGGGCAGACTTGGGGGAGGAGAGCGGTCTGCACATTATTCCACCAGTGACCAGCCAGCCGGGGGGGCAGAGGGCCGGCACTGACACCCTCGGGGGCCCTCTGCCACACCCCTATGGTGACACTCCCGCAGTGGCTCTGCCCCCAGCCCAGCACCCCAGGTGCAGTTCCTGATCCGGCAAGGAGAACGGGAGGTGACTCAGAGAGAGCCACTGGTGTGCCTGGACTTGGGGCCATCAGCGCCCTGCAGACCAGGGAAAGTGCGGCAAAGCCCACCCACGCATCGGGTGCCAGGAGGCCAGGCTGAGGCACGTCTGAGAGCGGACACTGGGGAAACCACAGGGAACAAGAGGAGGCCAGCCAGGAGCAGGCCCGCCCCAGGCACGGGGAAACCTGGCCGGTGGGCAGACGGCTGTTTGGGCTGTGGGTTTTGTTGGTGTTTTTCAGGTTTTGGTGTTGATGTTGGCTGGCAAGTCACTTGTTCTCCACTCATCTGGGCCATTTTTCTCTTCCAGGAGCTGCTCCTCGGCTGTAAGCACCAAAACAGCAGCAGCCTGGAAGCTGTACACATGTGTGGCCTCTGTATATGATGCTTCATGCCTGAACCCCAGCTGAACCCCAGCGGGGAGCAGGCAGGAGCCCCCAGCACAGTGCTCGCAGCCTGGGGGGCTCTCGGGATGGGTCCCGGGGCCTGTCAGAGCAGAGCTGGGCCCAGGTTCCCAGGCCCTCGTGATGCCCATGCAGGTGGCAGGCAGTCCAGGCCCTCCCGGGGGTAGGGCAGGCGCTGGGTAAACCAGCCGAGCTGGCTGTGAGAAGCAGTCCCCCGCTCATGAAGGAGCGGGACGAGAACTCTCCAAAGCCTCCCTCCCTGACCTGAGGCGTCCACACTTGGCCCAAGGCTCAGCCCGATCGCTCCCACTATTCAGAGCCGGGCACCGACACAGTGGCACGAGGCGTTCAGTGCAGCACGTCCCCCTCACCCCATGACCGCCCACCCTCCTCCGGAGGCCGGACGCCCCCGCCCCATGTCTGACCGGCCACTGGGCAGCAGGAGGGGCCCTTGCTGAGGGCAGAGGTCCAGGGCAGGGCCGGTGCCGATGGACCCCTCTATCTCCGTGGCTGCCGGGCTCGCGATGCGGGGACCACCCTGGAGAGCGAGAGGCAGATGCGCTGGGCCTGCGTGGTGGGCGTGTCCTCCATGGCCACAGGGGAGGGCCAGCCTCAGTCCCGAGAGACGGCCGCAGGGACCACAGACTGTGGACCAGCGCTAACCCACCTCGCAGAACACCTGTCACGCCCGGCGGAACGGAGCCCGCGTCTGACACAGGAAGCGGCTGTCAGCCGGGCGGGATCAGCGCTGTCACCTGGACATCGGCCCAGGCCTGTCGTCCTGAGGCCCGCGGCAGCTGCCTGCACTCACGCGCCCGCCCTCTCCGCTGAGCAGTCACCCCCGGCCCCCAGGTGGAGGGCGGTACCCGGTGCAGCCCTGTGCTCACACGGGGCGCACAGAGTCCTGCGAGCGCGAGCGCCAACCTCTCAACCCCCTCTCAGCCACAGCGTCTAAGGAGGTGTTTTCACCACAGCTGTAGCGGCGCTGGCGGGGGAATGCGGCAGACATGACAGCCTACACACTCTAAGACGGCAGGACGGAACCCTGCCTGTCCCTCACTTGCAGACGCCCCGGCACAGTGACCCTGCTCCAAGGCAGTCCCAGCCCCTGCCCACAGCCCCGCCCTCAGGGCACGGCCACGCCCCAGGCCACGCCCCTCCCACGGCCACGCCCCTGTCCATACCCCGCCCNACCACAGCTGTAGCGGCGCTGGCGGGGGAATGCGGCAGACATGACAGCCTACACACTCTAAGACGGCAGGACGGAACCCTGCCTGTCCCTCACTTGCAGACGCCCCGGCACAGTGACCCTGCTCCAAGGCAGTCCCAGCCCCTGCCCACAGCCCCGCCCCCAGGACACGGCCACGCCCCCTCCCACGGCCACGCCCCCAGCACAGCCAGGCTCCTGCCCACAGCCCCGCCCTCAGGGCACGGCCGCGCCCCCTGACACAAGGCCACATCCTGGCAGCGATGCTGTGTCTGCCCGCTGCCCCTAACCTTCAGGAGTCCACACACCTTGGGTAGCAGCCTCCCCTTATCAACGTGGCTTCAACGCCAGAACCTAAACGCCACTTTGTCGCCATGTCTCTCGTGGAAACACTAAGGGCTTGAACCCTGAAGTTCTGTGAATCGCCCTGCATCCTTTTCTAGGAACTCCATCGGCAGAAAAGGTGTGAGGATGAAGAGATGCCCTCTCGAAAGCTGTCTTCATCCGTAATATTCCAAGGGGAAGCGAAAAGCCGGCTCCGCCCTGTCTTCTCCCTGTCTCAACCCCAGGCGCAGACCCCACACAGGCGACCCTGCACCCACTGCGCTGCTTCTGGATGTTTCCATCAGATCAAAAACGAAAACGTGTTTCAGGGCAGGGTATCCAGGCAGGAGCAGAAAACCACTTCCACGTAAGAACCCCCTTCTCTTGGAACAAGACTCTGGAAAACAAGCAAGAGATTAAAGAGCTGCAGCCCAGAGCCGAAAATGGTGCTCACTTGGGCGGCGAGGGCACCCAGACCTCAGATCAAAGCCAGAGCGGAGGCTTCAGAGACTGGGGGCGGGGCGTGGGGGTGGGGCGCCGCCCACTAGGCTGGGAAGAGCCGCCAGGCAGGCCTGCTCCCACGCACCCTCCCCTACCCGGCCACCGGCTCCTTCCCCTCCCAGGCAGTCAGGCCAGGCTCTTGGAGGGCTGAGGGCTGTGCGGGCCTCTCCCTGCGGCAGACCTGGGTGGCCAGCTGCGCGGTGGGCAAAACACGCCTAGGGCAGTAACTTCAGCCCCACACGCCCGCTTCACAGGGACGAGGTGGGTTCTGAGTGGTACTGTGAGTGTCTCCTAGCTTTCTGTCCTCAGACAGGTTTTCTGTCTGAGGACAGAAAAAAAATGGATATTTGCTGACTTATTCTTTTGGATTTAGAAAGCATTTTTAAGTTTGTTTCCACAGACACAAAAGTAAAGCAAAGCTTTGAAAAAAAAATTTTTTTTAAGAGCCTTGAATGTCAGATACTGAGGGTACAAATAGCCGCTGTGTTAGGAGGAAGAACAGGAACCCAGAGACCCCTGGCTTGCAGTCATGAGCCAGGCCAAGTGCAGCAGCTCCGCGTGAAGGAGCGGCATGGAGGGGAGAGCAGCTGCCAGGGACAGACGCCGCGGGCACAGGGCCGGCCCCGCAGGGCTGCTGCCTGCGCTCCGGCTCCGGTGAGAGGGGGAAGACCAGGCCAGAGATTCCGCCACATACAGGCCCCGCACAGTCGTATAAACCCCAGGACCCTCCTCAGGAAATCTATCTCATTTTGCCGTCCTCACATGATAGAACACACGGTTCTCAAGCCTCGGTGCCTGTGAATCATCCAGGGTCCTGGTAAAATGCCACGCTGACTCCAGAGGCCAGGGGCGGATCCCAAGTTTCTTCATTTCCAACAAGAAGCAATGGCATCACATGTAGAAATGGTTTTAATTTAAAATTTTGCATCAGCCTACTATATTTTTAATCTTTCTATTTTGAATCCGAGGATAATGGCTTTACAGTGTTGTGTTGGGCTCTGCCTCACGTCAACATGAATCAGCCACAGGCATTACATGTCCCCGGCCCCCCGCACACCCCCTCCCCTTCATTGGATGTTTTCAGTGAGTACTGTGTTACTAAGGATTGTATTATAGAGTAAATGTAACAAACTCTTTATGGTGTATTCTTTGGATCCAAATTCTGTATTTTCCCATATGCCAAGGGACATGCCTTATTCAAATTACCATGTATGAGCTATGAAAGAAAAGTCATACATCATTTATTGTTTATGAGTATCTTAAGTTCAATTTTAAGACATATGTACATTTAAACATATATTTTAATTTAATCAGGATTAAAAAGGCAAGAACCAATCCTAGGCCTGATGTTTAGAATTCTTACATTATGAACTCAAAAACATCAGATGTCTATTTCAGATAATTTTTTAATTCAGTTTTGAAATGATGAGATAAGAAAGAACATTTGGCATTTCCCTGATGGGTGAGTGGTTAAGAATCTGCCTTCCAATGCAGGGGACACAGGTCTGATCCTGGGTTGGGGAGGTAAGACCCCACATTCCACAGGGGAACTGAGCCCTCGGGCCTCGACAAAAGGTCCTGCATGCCGCAGTGAGGGTCCTACGTGCTGCAACAGAGGCCCGACAGTCAAAGAAATGAATGCTGAAAACAAAGGTTTGCTACGTATGAGTGCTTGTCCAGGAGGGGCACAGGGCGCTGAGTGTGGTCTTCATGCCAGCACGGAAATGCAGATGAGACGACCGTCCCTGCAGGTCCCTCCTGCACAGACGCCCGCCACGCTGGGGACACAGCACACCAGGAGGACGAGCTGGGGGTCGAGGAAGGGCATCGGGGGGTGGCTTCCGTACTCCTGACGTTGCATTTCCGCATCTTTCGTCTCCTGCAGCCTGCTGTCCAGCGCAGGACCAGCTGACATGGCGGAACAAAGAAGAACAACTGAAGACGGCGTTGCAGTGAGAGGAGTGGGCAGTGTCCAGCTTGCTAAGACGCGGGCAGGACGCAGGCCATGGTGTGCAGCAGCCCCCTTCAGGCAGGGCCGCGAGCTGAGAGAAACCGTCTCCTTCCTCCTCTCTCCCGGTTTAGTTAGGCTCCTCTCCAACCCGCTCCTGGCTTCCGCCGCAGTCAACCGAATGCCGCGCTGCCTAGCACCCCTGAGATCTGAGCACTGTGCCCACCGGGGGGCCAGCATATGCTCCCTCAGCTCAGGCCCCACACGTGGTGCCCCCAGCCCCGCACGAGATGGCCAGGCCCACCACGGGCATGAGCACAGCGCCCTTGGCTGGGAACCTGGCCCCCAGCCACACAAGACACCTCCTTATCACGAGGGACATCCGGGAGGCTGGTGCTGGCTCTTCCAAACCCTCTCGCCAATGTCTGAGAGGCAAGAGTCCTGGAGGACAGGCCTGCCGGGCACTGCTGGCTCTCTCGCCCCAACAGTATAGAGGAGCAGCTCGAGCACACAGCTGCTCTGCATCTCAGGAGGCAGCAGAGCTGAGCTCTGAAAAGAGACGACCAAAGCGATGCCCCCAGAGAGGGTCTCACGCTGGAGGAGCCACAGCCTCCCAAGCAAGCCTCGCTGCTGGACAAGGCCCCTGGCCCAGGAGACATCACCCGTGATGAGGGGAGCCCGTGCTGGGACAGCTCCAAGTATTTCAAGCATTCTATTCTGTGCAGTGTGATTCTATCTGCTGGGCACTTCCTTTACTGACCTTGCGATTCTGAGCATTGTGCAGAGCAAAGCTTCTCTCTTGAAACAAGACAACAGTCCAACAGGCCACCGCGGGCCCTGGTTCCAACCCGCCCGCCCTGTCACCTGTACCCATCAGCGCCTGGGCCCGAGAGGGGCACTGCAGGCCCCTGGGGCATGCAGGCCAGATGCTCTTGGGATCGGCCCACCCGTCTACTCCCACCTCCTGTGGCTGTGCCGACCCACAGCAGCTGCGCACAACACCTGTGACAGACACTGTGGCCTGAACGTGTGAAAGTTGCTCAGTCATGTCCAACTTTGCAACCCCATGGACTATGCAGTCCGTGGAATTCTCCAGGCCAGAATCCTGGAGTGGGCAGCCTTTGCCTTATCCAGGGGATCTTCCCAACCCAGGGATGGAACCCAGGTCTCCCGCACTGGGGGCAGATTCTTTTCCAGCTGAGCCACCAGGGAAGCCCAAGAACACTGGAGTGGGTGGCCTATCCCTCTCCAGAGAATCTTCCCAACCCAGGGAGTGAACTCAGGTCTCCTGCATTGCAGGTGGATTCTTTACCAACTGAGCTACACCATTATTTACAGAAAACTTAGGTGGCCCAGCCCCTTAGAAGGGAAGCAGGCTGCTCTAGGACCAGAAGGAGGTTAGAAATTTGGCTTAAAAGATGGGCAGGAATGAAAACAAGACAGCTCCAGGACCTATCCAGTGATGCAGCCAGCCCAGGGAGCTCTTCGGGGCCTCCCTCCCCACCGCCCTCTGAGGGCGGGAGGGGGCACTGGCTGGCCTCGCCTCAGCCAAATGGCCTTGTGTCCACAGCACAGCTCACATGGGGCAGCCCCACGCCCCCAAGCCTGGACGCCGTCGCCCAGGAACCCATGGGCCGTTCTGGGGGCCCTGACACCGTGGGCTCCAACCTCACTTAGAATGCAGTCTGTTTTCTTTTCACATTTGCAGCTGAGTCACTCAGCTGGCCCATCCTGCACCATTCCCAGCACTGGCCTCTGCACCCCAAGAACCGACTCCGTCCCCATTCTCGTGGAAATTCAGTCTTGCCGAAGCCACAGCCTAAGTCTGGAGTTTACCCGTGCAATTCCAGCCTCTCTCCAGCCCTCCCAGACGGGAATCCTACACAAATTAATAAGCAGGGCAGTCCTTCCCCGCTGTATCTACGTCTCAGACCGGCAGGGTCGAGCCAAGTCCTGCACTGGATGTGGGACCACGTCCAGAGTGGTCTAACCACCAGCGTCTTTGGTGAAAAAACTGCCCCAAATGCCCACACGAGACTTCTGTGCTTGCCGCAGCTCTGACCCCGCGAGCAGAATGGCTGACTCTTCCTCCAGAGGAGGGGGAGAGCACAGGCAACGAGCCACGGGCCCCCAAACCCCGCCCCATGGGAGGCACCGGAACTGCGAGTCAGTGCTACGATTCAGGCCGAGGACCGCATCCTCGCCTCTTCCCCTTCTACAGGCCAGAGTCAACAGGCCAAGATGGGGCTTCCCCACCAGTGCAGTGGCTAAGCCTCCACACTCCCATCACAGGGGACACAGGTTTGATCCCTCATCAGGGAAGAACCCACATGCTGCGTGGCACAGCCAAAAAAGTCGAGGTGACGCAGAACCAAAGTTGAGCGTCATCGCAGAGAGCAGGACCAGAACTGCGCGCATTCCCCCGCGGAATTAGGAGGAATCCACTCTCGAGATCCACGGCCTCGCTGACATCTCTGATATGGGTTCTGCTGACAATACGCTCTAGAAGAGGGCAAGCCGCCAGCCGGCATCCCCCAGGCACGAGCTCACAGGCAGCGGGCGGCGGGGAGAGGGTGCCGAGCCCCGCCTCTGTCCAGCACTGGCAGGCTGGCCGGAGGCCCTGCTGGGCACAGGCGAGAGGACACCTCTGCCTGCAGGTCTGCACCGGAGAAGCGCGGGGCGTCGGGACAACCGCTTTGCTCCACGCCTTGTGGAGGGCCGTGAGCAGCTCAGCCCTCTCAAACTGCAGTTCTACTCAGCAAGTGTTCATTCAAGGTCCTTTACGGGCCTTAAATTAAAAAATGCAGACAAACACAAGTGAAATACAGAGGCTCATCCCCAGAAGCGGCTGCGAGAAGCGTGCGGCGAACCTTGCTTTGGGGATGGTGACCACACCCTGGGAATGTTTCAGGGCCTCCATCCACAAAGTGTCGAGGACAGGCTGGAAAATGCACCGTGTCTTGTGAACGCTTGGGGACATCCCTCTGGGCCCGGTTCTCAGAGGGAACACTTGATGCTCCCAGCTTTATGACCCTGCATCTTGACCTCTCCTGCTTGGGTCCCTCGTGGCCCCAAGACAGAGAATAACTTTGATGTCCCAGGTGCCCACTTGACCCACAGCAGAGGTTCAGCAGCAAGAAACTGAACACACGTGTGAATGAGGGAGCCATTTCTCAAATTCTCACTCGGTGAAAACCTCACTCCCTCAGCCCCCTTTCTCATATTCACAAGTGCAAAATAAGCCTACTTTATCTTTTCAAAGATTTCGTCACAAAAAGGGAGCTCCGCCCCCTCACACCCACTGTCACCCCCTCCTAGCCCCGCTCTCTCTTTCCTACTGTAACAGTAAAGCAGCTCACAGACGTCAGAAACTCTCCCACTTGACGAAACCTGGAATTCCCTGTGGGAGAAGCAGCCACGTTCTTAGGAAACTGAGGAGGAGAGAGGAGGAGAGGCAACGTGAAGAGGTCAGAGGTGAGTCAGAAAGGCCCGACGGCCCAGAGCAGCGAGCGCGACCCCAGAGGCCAGAGCTGGCGAGGGAGGCCGGGTCCTGCTGGGGCGCAGCCTTGGGAACTGCGCTCTGCCGCCGGAGGCCCCTCCCACAGCAGCCTCGTCTCAGACGGGCGACCACCTGTGGCTCGCAGAGAGTCTCAGCAGTGCAACGTCCGCAACTGATGCACCATTTTCAGGTTTTTTTTTTTTTAAGCTGAGTCACTCAGCTGGCCCATCCTGCACCATTCCCAGCACTGGCCTCTGCACCCCAAGAACCGACTCCGTCCCCATTCTCGTGGAAATTCAGTCTTGCCGAAGCCACAGCCTAAGTCTGGAGTTTACCCGTGCAATTCCAGCCTCTCTCCAGCCCTCCCAGACGGGAATCCTACACAAATTAATAAGCAGGGCAGTCCTTCCCCGCTGTATCTACGTCTCAGACCGGCAGGGTCGAGCCAAGTCCTGCACTGGATGTGGGACCACGTCCAGAGTGGTCTAACCACCAGCGTCTTTGGTGAAAAAACTGCCCCAAATGCCCACACGAGACTTCTGTGCTTGCCGCAGCTCTGACCCCGCGAGCAGAATGGCTGACTCTTCCTCCAGAGGAGGGGGAGAGCACAGGCAACGAGCCACGGGCCCCCAAACCCCGCCCCATGGGAGGCACCGGAACTGCGAGTCAGTGCTACGATTCAGGCCGAGGACCGCATCCTCGCCTCTTCCCCTTCTACAGGCCAGAGTCAACAGGCCAAGATGGGGCTTCCCCACCAGTGCAGTGGCTAAGCCTCCACACTCCCATCACAGGGGACACAGGTTTGATCCCTCATCAGGGAAGAACCCACATGCTGCGTGGCACAGCCAAAAAAGTCGAGGTGACGCAGAACCAAAGTTGAGCGTCATCGCAGAGAGCAGGACCAGAACTGCGCGCATTCCCCCGCGGAATTAGGAGGAATCCACTCTCGAGATCCACGGCCTCGCTGACATCTCTGATATGGGTTCTGCTGACAATACGCTCTAGAAGAGGGCAAGCCGCCAGCCGGCATCCCCCAGGCACGAGCTCACAGGCAGCGGGCGGCGGGGAGAGGGTGCCGAGCCCCGCCTCTGTCCAGCACTGGCAGGCTGGCCGGAGGCCCTGCTGGGCACAGGCGAGAGGACACCTCTGCCTGCAGGTCTGCACCGGAGAAGCGCGGGGCGTCGGGACAACCGCTTTGCTCCACGCCTTGTGGAGGGCCGTGAGCAGCTCAGCCCTCTCAAACTGCAGTTCTACTCAGCAAGTGTTCATTCAAGGTCCTTTACGGGCCTTAAATTAAAAAATGCAGACAAACACAAGTGAAATACAGAGGCTCATCCCCAGAAGCGGCTGCGAGAAGCGTGCGGCGAACCTTGCTTTGGGGATGGTGACCACACCCTGGGAATGTTTCAGGGCCTCCATCCACAAAGTGTCGAGGACAGGCTGGAAAATGCACCGTGTCTTGTGAACGCTTGGGGACATCCCTCTGGGCCCGGTTCTCAGAGGGAACACTTGATGCTCCCAGCTTTATGACCCTGCATCTTGACCTCTCCTGCTTGGGTCCCTCGTGGCCCCAAGACAGAGAATAACTTTGATGTCCCAGGTGCCCACTTGACCCACAGCAGAGGTTCAGCAGCAAGAAACTGAACACACGTGTGAATGAGGGAGCCATTTCTCAAATTCTCACTCGGTGAAAACCTCACTCCCTCAGCCCCCTTTCTCATATTCACAAGTGCAAAATAAGCCTACTTTATCTTTTCAAAGATTTCGTCACAAAAAGGGAGCTCCGCCCCCTCACACCCACTGTCACCCCCTCCTAGCCCCGCTCTCTCTTTCCTACTGTAACAGTAAAGCAGCTCACAGACGTCAGAAACTCTCCCACTTGACGAAACCTGGAATTCCCTGTGGGAGAAGCAGCCACGTTCTTAGGAAACTGAGGAGGAGAGAGGAGGAGAGGCAACGTGAAGAGGTCAGAGGTGAGTCAGAAAGGCCCGACGGCCCAGAGCAGCGAGCGCGACCCCAGAGGCCAGAGCTGGCGAGGGAGGCCGGGTCCTGCTGGGGCGCAGCCTTGGGAACTGCGCTCTGCCGCCGGAGGCCCCTCCCACAGCAGCCTCGTCTCAGACGGGCGACCACCTGTGGCTCGCAGAGAGTCTCAGCAGTGCAACGTCCGCAACTGATGCACCATTTTCAGGTTTTTTTTTTTTTCCTGGAATCAAAAGGCTGAGAAGAGTTGGCTGGGACTCGGGGCCAGGAAAAATGCCAGGTTAACTTTCCTCCTGACGGCTACAACTCTCCACCCTCTTCCAAGGGGCAAATTGCCGTGGAACCCCCTCCCTCCTGCCCCCCTCCACGTCTTCTCCTCCTTCTCCCCCACCCTCAACAGAGAGGCAGTGGGGAGAACGGATGTGTCTGGACTGGCAAGACCGTGGCGGGGCCCATCCCCAGGGCTGGCGTCTCCAGCTTCGCCCTGTCCCTAGAAAGCAGTGCGGGTTTTGTGATTCCACTTAAGCGACTGGACGCAGGTGACCCACTGAGGCATGTACATGGTGATTACATCAATGACGCAGCAGCCAGAAGTGGGGTAGACCCGCGGACCACAAAACTGTTTCTCCCTCCAGTTTTTCTAGACTGTGCACCTTGGAGCTGTGTGAAAGACCCTCCGGATGGGCGGGTACCCTTGTCCCCTGGACATACCCCAGCACAGTCCACAGGCCTTGCTGAAGAGAAGGGAAAACTTCTACAGCCCTGCCCTGTCCGCTCAAGCATCGCATCCCTGTGGCCCCAGGGGGTCAGCACGAGCATGTGGGCAGGTTCCCTGCACTGTGCCCCTGTGCAGAGCAGGGTTGTTAGTGCAGCATTTAGGAGAAATCATCCGTAAGTGAAAGAAGCCCATATGGGACTTCTGGAAAAGGCAAAACTACAGAGACAGGAAAAAAATCAGTGGTTGCCAGGGGCCCAGGGTGAAAGGGCTGACTGGGTGAAGAATGGAGTAATTTTAGAGCACTGAGACATCTCTGTATATTGTGAAATCGTGCACAACTGACTCTCCATGGCCTGTTAAAGTCCACTGAAGTCTACTGGATAAGAATTCACCTGCCCTCGCAGGCGACACAGCTTTGCTCCCCAGTCTGAGGTGATTCCACGTGGCTCGGGGAAACTAAGGCCATGCACCACAACTGCTGAGCCCACAGACAGCAGGGACTGAAGCTGTGAGTCCAGAGACCCTGGCCTGCGGCTGCGGCAGAGAGGCGCCTGTGCGCCACGAGAGAGCAGCCCGCCCACCGCAACTAGAGACAGCCCGGGCACAGCAACAGGGACCCACACAGCCGGAAATTAATAAATGCATAAATACAGTTTTTAAAGCCCTGTAGATGGGAGTATTCAGGGAGAGCCAACTGAAAGACCTTCCAATGACCAAAAGCTGGAAATTTATAGCAGAAAAAATAAAGTAGCACAAGATTATTAACCAAAGTATAAAAGGAATCAGTGAATGAACAAATGATGAACAGAGACAAATCTCCTGTGCAGAATCCCACAGAACGTGCAGCATAACCCCAGTCATTAGCTGTGAGCCGTACATAGTGACTTGCTTCCAAAGAGAACAGTGTGGAAACCGAGGAAAGAGTCACTTTACTCGCAGTCACCTGGCAGACACAGCTCAGCCGGGAGAGCAAGCTCGGCGCCGACCGGGAACGGTCCTCTTGCTCGTGTGCACCCTTGATGCGATGTGACGAGACAGGAACAGTGTCTACCTCTGTGGTCCTCCTTCCTGACACCCATGACCTGGTGTAATCATGAAAAAACTATCAACAAAGCCAAACTGAAGGACAGTCTATAAAATACCTGACCAACACTCCTCAAAACTGTCAAGGGCACGAAAAACCAAGGGAGTCTCAGAAAAGGTCACAGCCAAGAGAGCCTCAGGAGCCACGACGACTGCTGTACCTGGAACTGGAAGGCCTCCTGGAGCACACAGAGGACACGAGAAAAACTAAGGAGATCTACATGAGACGGGAGAATCAGCTGACAGCAATGTATCAACACTGGGCTTCCCAGCTGGCATGAGTGGTGAACGACCCACTTGCCAATGGAGCAGACGTCAGAGACGGGGGTTTCATCCCTGGGTCGGGAAGACCCCCTGCAGGAGGGCATGGCTATGCACTCCAGTATTCTTGCCTGGAGAACCCCGTGGACAGAGGAGCCTGGAGGGCTACGGTCCACATAGCCACAGAACGTCAGACATGACTGAAGCGACCACACATTCCCACACACACGTATCAATATTGGTTCATTAATTACAACAAATATATGTACTAATATGAGATTTAATAAGGGAAGAAACTGGGTGTGCGTTATATGAGAATTCTCTGTGCTATCATCACCATTTTTTGCAAATTTTTCCTTTAAAAAGTTGTTTTTAAATTAAAAACATATATATGCATTTACATGGCCTTCCCCTGTGGCTCAGGGGTAAAGAATCCACCTACAACGCAGGAGATGGGTTTGATCCCTGGGTTGGGAAGATCCCCATGAGGAGGAAATGGCAACCCACTCCAGTATTCTTGCTTGGAAAACCCTATGGACAGAGGAGCCTGGTGGGCTGCAGTCCACAGGGTCGCAGAGAATCAGGCATGACTGAGCGACCAGGCACACACGCACACACACACACGACGCTATGCAGAACACTGGGCGAACTCTGCAGCCACCCAGTGTGTGCAGACTCACACATAGGATAGCCACATGATGGAATACAGGAAACCAACATTCCGCAAGTCAGTATTTCTATAATACGAGAATAAGCTTCAGTTCAGTTCAGCCGCTCAGTCGTGTCTGACTCTGCGACCGTATGAAAGGCAGCATGCCAGGCCTCCCTGTCCATCACCAACTCCCGGGTCCACTCAAACCCATGTCCATCAAGTCGGTGATGCCATCCAGCCATCTCATCCTCTGACGTCCCCTTCTCCTGCCCCCAATCCCTTCCAGCAGCAGAGTCTTTTCCAATGAGTCAGCTCTTCACATGAGGTGGCCAAAGTATTGGAGTTTCAGCTTTAGCATCAGTCCTTCTGATGAACACTCAGGACTGATCTCCTTTAGGATGGACTAGTTGAATCTCCTTGCAGTCCAAGAGACGCTCAAGAGTCTTCTTCAACACCACAGCTCAAAAGCATCAATTCTTCGGCACTAAGCTTTCTTCACAGTCCAACTCTCACACCCATACACAACTACTGGAAAAACCACAGCCTTGACGAGACAGACCTTTGTTGGCAAAGTAATGTCTCTGTTTTTGAATATGTTCTAAGTTGTTCATAACTTTCCTTCCAAAGAGTAAGTGTCTTTTAATTTCATGGCTGCAATCACCATCTGCAGTGATTTTTGGAGCCTCCCTAAAATAAAGTCTGACACTGTTTCCACTGTTTCCCATCTATTTCCCATGAAGTGATGGGACCAGATGCCATGATCTTAGTTTTCTGAATGTTGAGCTTTAAGCCAACTTTTTCACTCTCCTCTTTCACTTTCATCTAGAGGCTTTTTAGCTCTTCTTCACTTTCTGCCATAAGGGTGGTGTCATCTGCATATCTGAGGTTATTAATATTTCTCCCGGCAATCTTGATTCCAGCGTGTGTTTCTTCCAGTCCAGCATTTCTCATGATGTACTCTGCATAGAAGTTAAATAAGCAGGGTGACAATATATAGCCTTGATGTACTCCTTTTCCTATTTGGAACCAGTCTGTTGTTCCATGTCCAGTTCTAACTGTTGCTTCCTGACCTGCATACGGATTTCTCAAGAGGCTGGTCAGGTGGTCTGGTATTCCCATCTCTTTCAGAATTTTCCA